>JARQOC010000004.1:522370889-522844302 GCA_033576535.1 Allobates femoralis | reverse complement strand
ACTAGTTCACCTGTCTCCTCATTATTAACCAGCCTCTCTCTCTGCCAAGCCCTTCACTGGCTTCCTATTGTTCTGAGACTCCAGTTCAAAACCTTAACCTTGACATACAAAGCCATCCACAACCTGTCCCCTCTGTACATCTCTGAAATGGTCTCCTGGTACTTGCCTTCACACAACCTGCAATCTTCTCAAGATCTTCTTCTCTCCTCCCCTCTGATATTTTCTTCCCACAACAACATACATGATTTCTCCTGTGCTTCCCCCATACTCTGGAACTCTCTGAAGCCAACACATCAGACTCTCACCCACAATGGAAACCTTCAAAAGGAACCTAAAGATCCACCTCTTCCAACAAGTCTACAGCCTGCAGTGATCCTCAGTGTACTAAACTGTGGCACGAGCAGCTCTACCTTCTCCAAGTGTATCCTCATCTATCCCTTGTAGACTGTGAGCCCTTGCGGGCAGGGTCCTCTCCCTTCTGTACTTATGTGTGCCTTGTATTGCTCATGCTTATTGTACTTATCTATGTATATCCATTTTCACATGTAAAGCGCCATGGAATAAATGGTGCCATAATAATAAATAATAATAATAATACTCTATACCTTATACAACAAGTACATTAGAGACATCACATTATATACTTAAAATCATGACACTGTGCACATTATTATACAACACAGCTGATTGGGGTCTGCATGGCAGGATCATCCGGTATAGTTCACCCCCCTACATATGCATATTAATAAAGACTTATTTTCTTTGCATTGTTACAGAGCTTTAAATATATTTTCATATTACAAAAGGACAGTAGAGAGGAGTATATTAACTTTAGATTTATGAGTCTCACATCAATATCTGGAAATAAATTATGTAGTGTGGAACATTTATTGTCAAACACCGAGACAGCTTGGATTTACTGCTGGGATATTATTACAAGAAAACCCACAGAATGTATTTGAGAAAAAGACATGGCTTTTTAAAGAGGATCAGTGCACACTACCTAGACTTTAACATGGTATCAGGATACATCTAATTCAAGTAAATGGAGCTGAACTTTAAAACTGAACATGACCCAGGTGCAATAAGGGTGCTTTTCTAAAAACAAAGAGAGCCCTTTTTATGATCCTGGACAATCCCCTGCAACATTCTGGACTACATTGTAAGTTTTAACCCAATCAGCTTTTATCAGCTTCTGCTACATTTTACCAGCAAAAGAGATATCAGAAATAGATGTTCCTGAGCAGGTGCATAAACTTTAATGAAGCAATCTACATATATAAATAATTATCACATTGCATGTATTCTTTATCCAAAACACAATTTATTTTGAATTTATCTAGTCTAATTTTAATTTAAATGCATTAAAATGCAAATTGCAAATAATTAATAAATATGTTTACTTTCGCATACACTCTAAAGGGTGCAGAACTGAACCTCTTTTAAGACTCTTTATACTGGAATGATTTCAGTGTTGTGTATTTAATTTTAGTGATGTTGTGCAGCATTGGAATTGCTATATATTTATAATCCTTTAACAAAAATATGGGGAAACAGAATTAATCCCAAAGACAAGTTCACTAAATATAAAGGTCTATGTACCAGGAGCATTTCACTAGAACCAAATATTGAATATATGAATATCTAATAGCCTCAGTTAGAGGGGGTGTCCTTTCAGCACACACACATCGCTCACATATTAGACACATACAGAACATTACTGCTCACATATTAGACACCAGCAGGATATTCACTACTCACATATTGTTATGGAACGGGCTTGCTTACAGTCCCACACTGCCAGGTCAACGGTGAGGTGGGGTGTGTGTCCGAGGTGGTACTAGTATGTGGACCCGCTGGACTACAGGGAGGACTTGATTGTGCCCAGACTAGGGAAGGGCAGTAACCGGGGTCTGTGGCAGCTAAGTAAATGGGCAAGGTGGTAAAATGCAGGATTAGAAGATACCTCACAACTTCAGGTAAGGGAACGTAACATTTACTAAGCATAGTCACAGTACAAGTTACATGACACTAGAGATAATTCCAGACTTTCGATTCTGACCATCAGGCTAGGGGAACATCACAGGTTGGCTTACGACAGGCAATGGCATGGCAGGAATCATCACAGGTTGATGCAGTCCAGGGTCATCTCGTACAGGTATATCAAGAGGACCTATGACTTATCATTAGGACAAGAATTGTAGTGGTCTGATGGAGCGCTGCTGTGAGGGGTTTTGAATTAAAAAGGCTTTAGAAAGCAATCCATACCTTATTATCCCTTGTACAGGCCACAAAACATTTTGATATGTGAGAACTATCTTCATCAGGTTGTACTTGCCTGCATTTGTTTGAATGCGCTTTGATTCTGCTCACCCATGCATTGCTATGGAAATGTTAACGCACTCAAACGCTAAGGTTTCATTGCGTTAATGATGATGACAAGTGCAGGCATTCAACTGGATTGCCGAACGTAGAGCCGATCTTGATGTGAACCTAGCCTTAGTGTCTCAGGGTTGGAGAATGAGTGATGTGGTACCGATATTCAACAAAGGTACTAAGGTGATCCAGGTAACTACCACCTGGTAAGTCTCACATTAGTGATGTGCAAACTTTTTGAGGGCATTATCAGAGATAACTTGCAAAAATATATTTCAGAAAAAAATGTAATAACTGACAACCAGCATGGATTCATAAAATATGTTGGGCTTCTATGAGGAGGTAAATGCAAATCTGGATGTAAGTATTGCAGCTAATGTGATTTATCTAGACTTTGCAAAGACACTTTATACCACATAACAGCCTTATACTGAAGCTCCAGAAGCTATAAGCAGATGGGTAAGGAATTGGAGAAAATACAGAAAACAAAGAGTGGTCATGAGTGGAACATTCTCTAAATAGTCTATAGTCAGCAGTGGGGTACCACAGGAATCTGTGCTAGTACTGAATCTTTTTAATCTCTTTATTAATTATTATTTTTATTATTCTTTACAATTATTCTTTATTATTATTTTTAAACCTTCAAAAGAAACCTGAAGACCCACAGGCCAACAACCTGCAGTGATCCTCAGTCTACTAAACCGCTGCACGACCAGCTCTACCCTCACCTAGTGTATCCTCACCTATCCTTTGTAGACTGTGAGCCCTCGTGGGCAGGGTCCTCTCTCCTTCAGTACCTGTGTGCGCCTTGTATTGCTCATAATTATTGTACTTATCTATGTTTTCCCCTTCTCCCTTGTAAAGGGTTCTATAATAATAAAGAATAATAATAATTACATTTTTTCCACAAAAATCAAGCTCTCATATAGCTATATTGAGGGAGAAATCAGGAAAGGGTTACAGTAGAGAACAACCAAAAAAAACGAGTATAAGCTTAAAATTCATGCAAATACGGTGGTTTGTTTATTTACATACACTATAAAAGACTCAAGGGAGGTGGCTTTGCAGGTGAACAGTGTCACCATGGATTGCAAACAACTATGGTAGATATTAATTATACAGGCTCAACATAGTCATGAAATATGCAAAGACATTATGACCCAAAGCATAAAGCACAGTGAATTAATAGACCAAGAGACAACAGATACAAAAGGAATATGCACTTTGTACAGCTATATAAAGCTCATAATACTGCTCTGATATAAAGTAAAGGGACCTTCACCTGCACTGCCAGCTCCATTGAGTCTTTTATGGTGTATGTAAATAAACAAAGCACCTTATTTGCATGAAGTTGAAGCTTGTAGTCACTTTTTTTCGTTGTTTTCTCTTTTAACCCCTGAGTAGCCTCTCAAGGGTGTTCCCCATTGGGGGGCATCTTTGTATTTTCACACATGGAAATTACTGTCTTAGAGAAAGAGTTAAAGCCTCGTCACACATGTCAATCTGGCGTGCGATGTCGGAAGCGATGCGCGGGTGCAAGCTCGCTTCCGACATTGTAGGCAAGCTGTCACATGGCAGGATGTTGCCGATGACGCGGTGGTGATGTGGGTGGAGCTATCGCTCGCTGGGCTGGGATTTACCCAGCGAGCGATCCCCAGCAAGCTGCAGTATAGGCTGGATCGCCGCCAACATCGCTATTGCGGTGTCAGACGGCGCAATCCAGCCTAATCGCTGGTTGGCGATTGACAGGTTTACGTTCAGCCTCGTAAGCATGTAAACCTGCGACCAGCGATATATCGCAGTTGCGTCGCGCTGTCTCTCAGCACGACGCACTTACGATATCGCTAGTGATGTCACTTTTCAGCGACGTCTCTAGCGATATTGACACATGTGACTCTGGCTTTACAGGCCAATAAATAAAAGCCAATTTGCATTTTGATCATTTAACAGTGATAATCACGCTAATGCATGTTCAATATTTTTCCCTGTGTCATTTCTCATTATTACACATTACCAAATTGTTGTTATTGATATCTGGTGAGAAATTCATGTCAGTAGCATCTTTATAAATATGTTTTCTTAGAAAATTGATGATGAGTTCAATACTTATTTCACCCGCTGTACATGTTAGCATATGTAGTAGCAGATTCAAACAGGATCACTAACCTTTGCCCCACTGTGCATTAAGCTATGATCACAACTTATAGAGCTCTACCTACTTTCAGAGGCAGTGTAGGACATGCAAATAAAAATACATCTTCATTGTACCCAAAATAAGAAGTAACAGGACATTATACAAGTACAAGAGGAACGTCTTTCCTCTTCTATAGCAGCAGCTGAGTGTTCCTGCAGTGTAAATAACTAAATGATGCTCCTGTTACGCAATACAAGGGAGTGACTGTGTGATAAGAGCCATCAGTAACCAATGGGCACTTTGTATTATTACTAGGGGAAGCATTCATTGGTTATTGCAAGAGTGTGCTGCATGTGGGTGGTGGGTTTTGCACCCTTCCTTTATATCATATTCAAGTCCTGTCTACAAATGCTAATTTCTCACAGATTATAATATCAGATTCATCAGATCTCTACCTAACAATACAACTGTGTGAACCTTCACTACATTTGCCTGTACAGATATGTTTACAATGAGCGAGAAGCATACAACAGTAATTCAAGAGAATTGGACAGGTGCGTGATATTTGAATGCACCCCAGCAGGTATGAGAGGAAGCACTGTAACTTGTAATGTTCAGTTTTTAAAGGAGTGGTTACAGTACTACATATAGGAGCATGAAAGAAAAATATTACAGTAGTTCCAGTGATAATGCATTATACTACAATATTTTCAAAATGCAATGGTCTTAGAGGTGGGGGAACCTTTCAAGGTTTGGTTTGGATCGTCAAAGTTTCTGATGTTGTACAAACCTTTTCGGGTTCAGAGTTCGGGTTCTTTATGTTTGTAAAGCAATGGAACGCTGGGTCGGGTACAGTTTGTGCTTGTCTCAGTACGAGCCACATGCAGCATTTGATCGGCTCACACTTGGCTTAATAGCACAGTTTTTAGGTGTAGTGTGTGTCCAGAATTAACTTTGAAAAAAAAGTGTTTTACTTTTGGCTGGCTGTATGTGGGTGGAGAGATAAACTGCCAATCAGTGGCCTTCATTAAGATCAAGATCGGGGTCTTGAACAGTGCACCAAAAGGTTTGTCTGCACCGCCTGGACCCGAACAGGTTTGCTCATCTCTAATGGTCTTGTTAATGTCATTTTTATTGAAAGCACCGATTTCAAATTCTGCAAACATTTTGTGACTTATTAAACTGTTATACATAAGAAAACAGGCAAAACAATATCTTAATGTGCTGCTTCCTCAGACTACTGGTAGGGTGGCTAAAAATTACTTGTTCTAACACATTGTGCTTTTCACACTACCCTGAAGAAGATATCTCCCTCAAGATAGCAAGTGATTTTTAGCTTCCAGCAGTACTCACTGAATTTTGTATGTAAGGACTTGCTCAGTTTATTATCTGCTCAATTTTGATATCTTCACTTTATTTTTGGGTTATATTTTTGGAACCTTCAATTCAATTACTAGTTTACATATATGAGTTTTCAGAATTATGGTCTCAAGTTATATTTTCATCTTAAAGGTATTGTCTAGTCT
This sequence comes from Allobates femoralis, assembly GCA_033576535.1. Classification (NCBI taxonomy): domain Eukaryota; kingdom Metazoa; phylum Chordata; class Amphibia; order Anura; family Aromobatidae; genus Allobates; species Allobates femoralis. Next base: position 522,838,266 of record JARQOC010000004.1, on the reverse strand, counting down.
AAATCGTTAAGTCTGCAGTCGCTCTATGTAACTTCAGACTTGTAAATCCTCACATTTTGGGTCATTCCATGTCAAGTGAACCAATGATTATTACCTCTATATTTTTAATTCTTTTGAGATTTTGTTATTTGATAATAGCATGTCAGACAATGCAAAATGTGAAGAGAAAATTTTTTTAAAAAATTTATTTTTTTTTTTAAATGATTTTCAAAGTTCGGAAAAAGTGTGAATTTCGCTGTTGCCTGCCTTTACGTTTCTCCTCATAACTCAGGCTAGGAATAAGATAGAGAGACAAAATAAACACCAATCTACTCAGAACTATACAGGATTTCATCAGATATGTCACAAGAGGCTCTTTGTTAATATTTTACCCATGTGATCGCAAGCGCAAAACTTTAAAACGTATTTCCGAAAAATCGGCGCGCTTTAAAAATTTCAAAAACTGCCCATGTGTCTGCTTTGCTCTTAGCCACATCTGTACCAAATTTCAAGTTGGGATCGCAATGGGATCATATTTTAACATATTTTACTATTAATAGCGTCAATGTGTCATTCCATATCAAGTGATCTAAATATGAATTTTTTTTTTTACCTGACGTCTTTAGATTTTTTTTTTTTTTTTTCCTTTATGAAGTACTACTTTAGTTAATTACAAATTAAAAGTTTGGAATTTTTTTCTTCATCAGTTAATTTTTTACAGATTTTTAAAGTTTAAAAAAAGGGTGAATTTTGGCCTGGTATGACTTTACATTTTTTTATCTCGGGCTAGAAATAAGATAGAAAAACAAAATAAACACCATTCTACTCAGAACTGTCCAGGCTTTTACCAGATATGTCACAAGAGTATATTTGTTAATTTTAATTTTTTACCCATGCGAATGCAAACGCAACATTTTGAAACGCATTTCCAAAAAAAGTTTTAATAAAAATTTTCCAAAACTGCCCATGTGTCTTTTATGCTCTTAGCCACATCTGTACCAAATTTCAAGTTGGGATCGTGATGGGATCATATTTTAAAATATTTAACTATGGTTAATCTCATTTTTATTAAATTTTGAAAAAACATATGAAAGACATACATTCAATGTTTTAACAAAATCTTGAGACATATAAAATATACAAAAAGAGAATTCACAAAGTTATTAGTAACTTTAAGATAAGCTGCAAATTTACTTTTGCGCTTATCTCTGGTGCAATATATACTACAATCTAAATATAATTCCAAACACTCAAGTATACAACCTTTCTCAGGGTTTTGAGATGTTCTGATGTCAAGGGGACAAGCAGCCCCAGCAGAATGATTTTTATCACTAGGCCCCTTCTAACAGGTTGACCACGTAAGTGGGTCATTACCCGTTGAGGCCTAGTTGGAATAGTCTATCGACTGGTGTACCGGAAAGGAAGGCCGAAATATTAATGATCTACTCACAGCTCAGAGTTTCCGATACCTGTCTAATGTTCACTAGAATTCTGAAGGTATAGGTGTAGAAAGGAAATACCTAGACTGAATGTATCAGATGGGAAGAAAAGAGAGATAGAAAAGAAGAGAGAGAGAAGAGAAACAAAAACCATTAGAAAAAGTTATACTGGGAAAGAAAAGCCACGTAAGAAAAAAAGAAAAAAAGGAGGGGGGGGGGACGGGTGAGGTATGGGAAGGAAAAAGGTTACTCATCCCACTGGCTCCCCATCAGCCAGAGGTCGAGCCATATTATCTGTGCTGGAAAAGATACTCCTAAATTCTGCAGAGTCGTGAAAAAGAATCCATTCAACCCAAATCCCTAAGAATTTGTTCCGAGATCCCGACGCATCAGCTGCGAGCTCCTCCATTCGATATATGTCCATCAATTCTTTGAACCAATCAAGTAGAGATGGAGCCCGGCTTGATTTTCAGAACCTCGGGATCACAGCACGAGCAGCTGAGATGCAAAAGCGGAGAATATCCCTCATCTGTAGCCCAATAGGACCTGGAAAAATGGATAACATTGCCGATTCTGGGCAGCATTCGGCTTGTTTACCTGTTATCCGGGCGTATGCATTGAAAACCTCAGACCAGAACCGCCGGATTTTCCCACAACTCCACCAAATGTGTATCATTGTACCCTTCTCTTCCCCACAGCGCCAGCAGGTATCAGGGGTTCCAGGGAACATGTTCCGGAGTGTCGTCGGGCACAAGTACCATCTAGTGAGCAGCTTATAGCTTCTTTCTTGTGCAGAACAAGTGCTAGCTAGTGAGTGAGTAAATATAAAGCATTTCTACCAATTAGCTTCTGAAATGCTACACCCCAATTCCCTCTCCCAAGCACCTTTGGAAGTAAAGGGTGCCCTGCTCTCTCATGGACCCTAAGGCCTGGTATAGAACTGATATTTTGCGCCTCGGTGGAGCCTCCAGTTGGAATAACCTCTCCAATACGTTGGGCGTCAATCTTACCCTGCAAGAGTGGTCAGCTGAATATAAGTATGCTCTGTATTGGAGAAATTCGAATCACTTAAGAGGTCTCGTAGGTTCTTTGAGTTGTAGCTCTGCCATCGGGGGCAAACCACCACTGGACAGAGTCTGTCCTACTCGGGTGTCATCCACAATCCCCCAACATAAAAATCTCTGCCTGTCAAATCTGGGTGGGAAAGATGGGTTGGAAAAAAGGGGAGTCAAAGGGCTAAGTCTGTCGTTTAAGCGGAGGGTTTTCGTCACTAGGTGCCATACCTTCAAGGTGTTTCTGGTCATGTCTGTCAAAGGTACTAGGTCTGTGGAGTCTTTAGGGGAAATCCAAAGCAGGTGTTTCAGCGGAATCCCCAAACCCTCTTGCTCCACCCCTACCCATTTCTTGGAGGACGCATGATAATGCCAATCTAGAGCTCTAACAAGAGAGAAAGCCACAAAGTACGCTCGTATGTTGGGTAGTCCAACCCCTCCTCTGGTCTTAGGCAAGGATAGGATATTCATTCGCAATCTGGACCTCTTGCCCCCCAGACAAATCTAAGGATCATAGATTGCATTTTGGAGAGGAAGCCTCTATCCAATAGAACAGGAACTGTCTGAAAAGTATATAAGAGTCGGGGCAAGACATCCATCTTGACTACGTTTATTCTCCCGAACCAGGATAGCTTTAATTGTCTATAGGAGGTAAATGCCGATTCCGCGTTAGTCAAAAGGGGTTGATAATTTAAATTGAATATTTGTTTAAGATCTTTTGGTATAAGGACTCCCAAGTACTTAATGGCTTCTACTTTCCATTTAAATGGGAACTGTTTAGATAGATGAGAAACCAATTCTCCAGGCAAAGAAATATTGAGTGCCTCGGTTTTGGAGCAATTCACTTTAAAGTTGCTCAATTGTCCGAACCGTTCAAACTCCATTAAGACCGAAGGGATGGAGACCAGGGGCTGGGAGATGTAAAGTAGCAGGTCATCTGCAAATAAGGCTAATTTGTGATGACTCTGTCCCAGCTTGACCCCATGGATGCATTCATTGGACCTAAGTGCAAAATATTTAACTATTATAGTGTCAATTCAAAAATCACCAAGAACACAATCAGTCATTTTTTCACAATTGCCCGTCAATAGTTTGAATTTGATATAAAGAAACATAGTCTTGTAACATCTCAAATGAAAGCTGTTACCGTTCTGAGTAAAATGATGCCTCTCCCACTTCATTATCTTATTTCTAGCCTGAGATAAAAAAAAATGTAAAGTCATACCAGGCCAAAATTCACCCTTTTTTTAAACTTTAAAAATCTGTAAAAAATTAACTGATGAAGAAAAAAATTCTAAACTTTTAATTTGTAATGAACTAAAGTAGTACTTCATAAAGGAAAAAAAAAAAAAAAAATCTAAAGACGTCAGGTAAAAAAAAAAATATTCATATTTAGATCACTTGATATGGAATGACCCATTGACGCTATTACTAGTAAAATATGTTAAAATATGATCCCATTGCGATCCCAACTTGAAATTTGGTATAGATGTGGCTAAGAGCAAAGCAGACACATGGGCAGTTTTTGAAATATTTAAAGCGCGCCGATTTTTCGGAAATGCGTTTTAAAGTTTTGTGCTTGCGATCACATGGGTAAAATATTAACAAAGATCCTCTTGTGACATATCTGATGAAAGCCTGGACAGTTCTGAGTAGATTGGTGTTTATTTTGTTTCTCTATCTTATTTCTAGCCCGAGATATGATAGAAAATGTAAAGCCATACCAGGCCAAAATTCGCACTTTTTTAAAACTTTAAAATTCTGTAAAAAATTAACTGATAAAGAAAAAAATTCAAAACTTTTTTTTTGTAATTAGATAAAGTTGTTCTTCAAATAGAAAAAAAAATTAAAAAATCTGAGGACGTCAGGGAAAAAAAATATTCATTTTTGGATCACTTGACATGGAATGACCCTTTTGTGGACTGTACGCTGTGAGGATTCTCCAGTGTCAGAGTCGGCAATGGCAGAAACATGGCTACAAGTATAAGATATGCATACCCCTGGCCAGAATCCAACTGTACTGAGTGAAGCCACACCCAACTAGTCAGATTCTAACTAGATATATGTATATCGAATACACGGGGCTACAGGTCCGCCATTGCTCTGACACTGGAGAATCCTCACATCGCACAGTGCTCACAATGTAAGGATTCATAAGTCTGAAGTTACACATATTGACTGCAGACCTATAGATGTAGAGTAGACAACGCCTTTAGAAATGAAGTCCTTGAGTAAACTATTCTTGCAATTTAGAGGGAACAATGTATATGTGTAATCTATGTTCAAGGATTCTCTAGTTGCTAGATAATAATTTTACAGAGATTTGGCCAAATTGAGCAACCAGAAATGGAAGGCAAATTAAGAATTGCAGACCATAAAGAAAATAAAAACATTATAATACACTTCATACGGCTTATATTTAAGAAGACGTACACAATTTTGCAGTTGACAAAAGGCAAAAAACACTTCAATGAGGAAACATATGACCTACAATACTAGCTGATTACAACAACAAATGTCTAAGGAAAACTTATTTGTTTTATTGTTTCCAATGGATTCACAAGAATTAATTCAATGTATTTTCAAACTTTGGTTAAATAAAAAACTAAAAATCCCATTAAAATAAATATTATACTGTAATATGCACATAGTTTTATTCCCTTAATGTGCAAGTAATCTACATTCATTAGAAATTACAGTAATCAGATGTAACTACATTATTTTATACAGAGTATTACACTAGGAACATCTTTATTCATGTGATGGTAATTATATCAAAGCATTCCAGGAGTCTCAGCTGTGCTCAGCAATTCAATGCTATGAAGATCAAAAAGTTCACATCCCCAGCTGAAGTATTGCTAGTTTCACCTTATGTGTATGTGAAAGACGTCTTTCAACAACAGTTTTTAAATTTTATTATATTATAAGCCACACTTTGTAATACTAGACTTTAAAAAATACTGAAAATATGTATAACATGTATAAAACAATTTAGCCTGATGTTTATACGTCTTGTGACTTAAAACTTATCAGTCTGGCCAGGGCTTCCCCAATCTCTTGGTTGTCCACAGATAAACGCATAGGTAAATGCATGGTATAGACATCATCACCTATATAACCAAGCCCTCAGTCTAAGCAATTCCATGATGAGCCAGAGCTTTAATTACTAACTGAAAAGATTTATAATGTCAGTGCCATTCAGTGATTAAAGAGGACCTGTCACCCCCCTGGTGCTTTGCAAACTGAATGCAGCACTGACTGCAGCATTCTGGAAAGGGGTCCCCCATGTCTTTACCACCCTGTAGCCTTTAAAAAACACTTTAGAAATTTGTAAGTTAGGAAGTCCGGAGGGAGTTCACTTATCTTGCTCTCCTCACTGCACAGAGGGCTCTCCCCACCTTTGGCCTCCCTGTGCCACCTCCTGGCTCTTTGATCCACGTACTGCCTGTGTGTGGCCCCCTCCTCACCTGCACCTGTGCGTCAGCGTCTCTATTCACGCAGGCGCACAATGAGGAATAATTAGGAGCGGGCCCAGCTGCTGATAACACCCTTTTATGTGATATCAGTGCCAGATCCCGCCCTGATAAACATTATGCTGTATGCATACAGGAGGGTGGGATCTGGTGCTGATGTCACATAAAAGGGTGGTATCAGCAGCTGGGACCGCCCTTAACTATTCCTCGTTATGTGCCTGCGTGAATAGAGACGCTGACGTGCAGATGCAGGTGAGGAGGGGGCCACACACAGACAGGAGGTGGATCAAAGAGCCAGGAGGCGGCACAGATAGGCCAGAGGTGGAGAGAACCCTCTATGCAGCGAGGAGAGCAAGATAAGTGAACTCCTTCTGGACTTCTTAACTTACAAATTTCTAAAGTGTTTTTTAAAGGCTTAAAGGGGGGACAGACATGGGGGACCCCTTCCCTGAATGCAGCATACACGCTGCATTCCGTGCTGCATTCAGTTTGCAAAGCACCAAGGGGGTGACAGGTCCTCTTTAAAGGAAAACTGTCAGGTCAAAAATCCACATGTAACAGCTATCATTTTCTAATTCCTCCCTCTAAACTCTCTCTATTGATGTATTTCTTTTATGCATATTCCCCTCCTATCTTCTGTAAACTGCAAATAAAGAGAATCATTCCATCTGTCACTCACAGTGAATGATCCACTTAGTTCTCTGTTGTCCACTCCCCATGCATTAATATGCATGTCACATCACAGCACAGGACATCAGCGAGGGGACTGTATTCTCCTTTCTGGTCTCTGTGTGCAGCATCACAAGAGGTGAACTACAACACATAAACTGTCACAGGACAGCAGGTTAACTGCTTTACACAAACAAATGGAGTCTAGATCAGGCAGACCTGCAGTAGCTCTCTCCCACCATGGCAATATCAACTGAACAGATTTGTAAGTGAAACCTGACACTGCACTGTTAGCAAAGGGAGGAGGCAGGAGAGAGCTGCTGAGAGGGAGGAGAGAGCTGCTGAGAGGGAGTGAATAATTATATGAACGTTTACACAGCACAGGACTAATTGTCTCTGCTTATAATGGGACAGGACTAATGCAGCAGCTCTCTGCAAGGTCTGACAATGGTGATAACATGGAAACTACAAACGGTACAATAATGATTTTACATGCTTTGAAAAGGTCTGCTCAGGCACTATTCAAGGGTAATATTAGTATCATACTAAAAATGACCTGACAGTGTCCCTTTAAATGGTGTCTGTTCTTTCATGGAACTTTACAGAATAAATTGTCTTGCATGTATACATGAGAAATAACACTATACCTAGCCGTAATATGATATGTCTTCTTCATTTTTCTCCAGTTTTCCCTATTTCAGGCTGTACCTCTAATGTGCAATTGAGCTGAAGCTTGTAGAAGGAGACTATCTGTTATGTTAACACAGCACTCAGAGAGATATTCCTCCTCTTCATTGATTAGTACACAGACAGCACTTGGATATCATCTACTTCTAAGATGTTTATATGTGAATTCAACTTGAGTTGAGGAAAAGGCTTGTTAGAAAGCTCAGTATCATCATTCTGTTTCCCTCTACTTGTTCTCTCTTTCTGTTTTTCACATCTCATGTTTTTTAAAGAGGAGTAGACAGCAAGTCAGTTTTGTCTTGAATTAGATAAATCAGATTTTTTTTAGAGTAAATGGTGCAAATGGTGAGGAAAGGGGAAGAAGAAGCTCAAGATTGGATAAAGAAGCAGAATTGTCTGATAAAACAGTTACATAGATAATATAGTTGAAAAATATGTCATTCAAGGTGCATTATATATTATATTCTTCATCACTTTTGATTCATGTTTTTTTTTTGTTGAAAGTACAATTTTACTTTAAAGAGAACCAGTCTACCCCCCTGATATGTCTGTCTCAGCAAGTAATCATACACTCCATTCATCTTTTCTCAGTACTTAGGTGGAATTTTTTAATTATTTCCTTAAATTTTTTGTCAAAACTTAGATCATTCATATTGAAAACAATTGTATTTCTCCTATTGTTTTAATTTTTAGAACAGTTACAATCAGGAATGATGAATCGTGGTCTGGAATATTTACTAAAATTTACACCTAAATTGATGTAAATTATAGTGAAAAACTATACTAGCCCATTGTTGACATAGATTTCATTATCCATCACTTGAACAAATGCCCAAATTTATTATGAGCTGTGACTTTGTTAATAAATTGAATGCATTTTACTCCAGAAGTTTTAAGATTAAGATTGGCACCTGAATCAAAAGTCTTCTTTGTTCTGTCTTTTATTTCTCCGACACTTAACAGATAGTTTATCCTCAGTGCCAGAGAAGGGGACTGCTCATCTGAATATATCTGCCACTCCATTATCAGAGAGGAGGGTAGAAGAATTTAATCATGGAAAGAACAATAAAGGCCCATATTGAGCAGATGATGTGCTATTATATGCGGTTTATGTATTAAAATCGTGAATTTGTTTCAAATATTTGATGAATTTTAGGCTTACCTATTAACTGGCAAAAATCCCTCTTATTTTCATTGGACACCGGAATTTAAATATCTGAAACAATCGCTACAAGTGATGAAGCTTTCTTTACCAATTTCGAATTTAAAGGTATAGGTGATATGAAAATTACACGACTATTTTCTAATGAACTTAGTGAAAAAAGGGGAAGGAGAAGAGGGGAAGGCAAAAGAGGGGGCACATCTCTGTAGTAAAACCAATGACTGGGTAAAAGATAAAACGATTTCATCGCACTCATCGAGTTGGTTTGCGTACCCCTGCTCAATCCTGGTGTACAGCTAGAAGTAGTGAGCCTCCAGAATGCAGGTGCTGGCATGGGCAGTGTTGCGTGAGCAGCCATGCAGGACCTGGCAAGGTCACATGATGAAGGTAAGATCCCGCAGGAATCCAGAGATCAAATCTCCAATTATCTGCAGCTCTGACTGCCTCTCATACATGATGGTGTAGGGAGTTAATAGTGCAAGAGAGGAGATATGGCATTTATGGAGGCATGTAGGAGTATGCAGAAGTATGGGAAAAAAACATAATGTATTAACTTACAAAATGCATTACATGTTTCAGAATTTTTTTTTAAAAACTTAATTTACATGAATTAATTTAGGAGGTAATATTTAAATTATTTTAAAAAGAATGTATTAATTACCAACTTTAAAAAAAAAATAAAAGAATCTTTATTGAAATTTTAAAACGGTCAAAACCGATTCAACAGTACAGACAAACATCAAATCTTAAAATTTACTTCTCCAGTACAAAACGTATAATTTATTAGTTTTTCTATCCCTCAGTAACTGGACCCTACCTTACAATGGAGGTATTTACACCTTACTTTTATTGGTGCCCCCATTCAACGTCGACTTTCCATAGGAGTATCCCTCCATTTAGAAAGCGGGTCTACAGTTTTGGAAAAAATGATGCAGTCTTTTCCAATGGCAGCACTTAACTTTAGGAAATGTAGTCCTCCAAAAAGAAGAATTTCAGACTGCCTGTGTGGAACGTCTGTATTCCAGAGAAGAAATTGCTTCCGTTATCTCCACGTTTGACACGTTTCGCCTCGTCAATTTGAGCGGGGCTCATCAGAAGAAAGGAGAATTTGTAAAAGTTGGTAATTAATACACTCTTTCTAAAATGTTTCAGAATTGATCAGAATAAATGAATAGATCAAAATTTTCACTTCAGTGAGGAAGTGGACGAACTCTAGCACCACCTTTAGGTAGCTCCTCAAAGTCATAGTCGACTTTCTGACAAGTCTTTTAATATGAGTAAGGATTTGTGCCAGATCAGAACCCCAAACTACATACGCTCAATTTTGGGGTAACTGCTCCTCATCAGTGTAGTGTGTTCTGATCTGGCACAAATCTTTAGTCATATTAAAAGGCTTTTCAGAAAGTCGACTATGACTTTGAGGAACTACCTAAAGGTGGTGCTAGAGTTTGTCCACTTCCTCACTGAAGTGAAAATTTGCATATTTACTAGAGGAGGGATGCGGCTTTAAATCTCCTTATCTACTTAACTGTCTCCTTATGGTTGCAGGCAAACTCCTCTCCATAAGGTGGATAGTGAGTTCCCCAGACCTTGAGCAGATGAATAAATTATCCTTTTTTTATACTTCTGCATGTCTCCATCTGCTGTGATTGCCAGCGCCCGACATTGGTGCTATATCTCTTCTATTGCACTATTATTAATGAACTTAGTGCTACCCTTCCATTGGGTTTAATTGAAAATTAAATGTATTAAAACAATTTCTGTATTATTTATGGCTTCCATTCATTTATTGCTTCTATGGTAAGACTTATTGGAATGATTCTTTTAGCCCCAATTATTGTTCTTGTCACAAAAAATTCAATAATAATTTCCCCTATGTGTTTTAAAAATATAACTTTATGTCTGACATTGTGTGGAAGGGAGAGATGACTAGAGGAGGATTCTCAAATTTATAGCCTCTAAAGCGTGGTCCTCAACCTGTGGCTTGGGAGCCACATGTGGCTCACTGGACTATGATATGTGGCTTGTGGCTGTCTTTCAGCCTGGTGCACTAACACCAAGTCTAGCAAATAGCTATGAAGAGAAGGTCTCTATATGATGATTTTTGTGATAAGCCCCATATAAAAGAGCAGATCTGAATGGGGTTAAAGTGGGAACCCCTGGATATCAGTATACTGCCTTTGTGTGATTTCTGTGGAAATATATTGGCTGTCATTATATCAATAATAGGGGTTCTGGGTGTTGCTATACTGTGAGGGGGTGGGAGGTGGTTGTGGCTTGTAAACCGCTCTTATTGCTGAATGTGGCTCGCAACTAGTGATAGGTGAACCTGAACTATAAAGTTCAGGGTCAGTACCGAACACCTAGTGTTCAAGCACAGATCTCGAACACAGATTTTCCTAGGAAGCCTGTGTTACAGTTCAGATTTGTGTTCGGGGGCAGGGATGCTGTAAAAATAAAGAAAACAATTAATCTGCATTATACTTACCATGTCCCACTGCCACGCTGTCCTGCCGCATTTACTTCCGGTGCTGCTTATTATCTACACATTCACTGCAGAGGGAATCAACAACCATTCATAGATGCTGTCACAGAGAATGGGCGTCTGCTCACAGAGATATGCAGCAGAGCTGATGATGTAACCTATGGATTATGTCGGAGGAAAGGGTTTTTTTGTTTATTAAAAATGGGCAACAGGGTTGTCTTGTATTTTATTTCAATTTTTTTTTCAGAGTTGTTTTTTTTACTGCTTACACTATGAATTTCTGGCTTAGTGACAACAGCCAATACAAAGCTGGCATTATCCCCTTTATTACACAGCATGTCAACGTCTCAATGGCCACTGAAAAAGTCGGGGTACAGTGCCAACAAATGATGCTTATGTGAATGTACAATTTTCTGGGGCAGCTGCAGGTTGCGATTCACAGCGGAGAGGCCCCTAAAAACATGGGCCACCCTGCGCTGAGGATTCCAGCCCCCAGCTGCCTTGTTGTATCTGTCTTGAAACCAACAATATGGCATGGTCCCTTGTCATTTTTTTTAATTATTTCATGAAATACATTAAATAATTAAAAAAAGGGCTTCCCTATATTTTTGGTTTCCAGACAGGTAAAAATAGGCAGCTGGGGGTAGGAAGGCTGTCTGTACTTGCCTGCTGTAACTGGCTGGCATACAAAAATACAGTAAAGCCCCACGTAATTTAAAAAAAAAATATTTGAAGGAATCATTTTATGAAAAGAGCTCAACTATATTGCGGCTTTGGTGATTTGTTGGGCCAGGAGATGGAGATGAACACATTGAATACAATGCACCAAAAAAACTTGAAATCTGCAGCAAGAACCATGTTGTAGTTTGGTGCTTTTTTTGGCCAGGAGATGCAGATTAACACATTGAACATAATACATACAGTTCTGTGCCAAAATTGCACCAAAAAAGCATGAAATAAATGGCAAAAACTGTGTGGCAGGTTGGGTGCACCAATTCTCTGTGACAGCTTCTGTGATTGGCTGTTGAGTCCTTCTGCAGTGCATATACAGGAAGTTAATCAGTGGCCCCGGAAGTACAAGCGGGTGGACGCCGATAAGTATAATGCTCATTAATAACTATATTCTTTCTTTTACAGCCTCTTAGCCCCCAATCCATAACTTTACATTCTGAGTTCAGGGTTCAGACTCAAGTTCGAGCCTTTTTCGTCCCCAAACTTTAAAAAAAGTTCGGGCAAGTTCATTGAACCCGAACATCGATGGGTTCGCCCATCACTTCTCGCAACCCTCTTTAAAAGCTGAATGTAGCTCTCAAGTCAGAAAGATTGGGGACCTCTGCTGTAAAGAAAAGAAAAGATGATTTATGTCACAAATACTGTGTGTTCTATTTCTAACAAGCTAATCATATTATATACTTGGATCGTTAAGATGCAAATATTGCCAATCAAGCAATACTACTGTTGACTTATGGGGGAGCAGGCTGGACCTTCATTATTGTAGACCTAACCATTTAACCCTGCTTTTCTGATTGCATTTACTATACACTTATAGTGTTTTGGGTCAGTATGACCCGACCTATAAAAATGTTGATTTTCGCTACTGTGTTTTATTTTGAATACCTATTTCATTATTAAACTGTATGTGAACATGGTTGATCATAAACAAATGAAAAATGATATTAAAACCTCATTTTTATTTATTTTTTTCAGAAATAGCTAACATGGGCTGTTTGCAATTATGTTCGCTTTATAGCATTCTGACACAAATAACATGCTTTAGATTTCTGTTACTATAACATGAAATCTAACTAAATCTAACTTTGTGTTATCATATTTTATAAAACAACAAATGAAAATTAATGAAAACTTCAGTTTTTCTTTTATATCTCTAAAAATGGATGAACAGGTTCATGCATTTTTACATTGAGCTCAATAATAAAACACATGTCCTTCACATAGATATATTGCACACCCAGCACATGTCAGATTTGTTTTATTGTCACAAGAATAAGGACAGAAGCTAGATATCTTCCTTTTTTTATCTGGTAGCTGCTGGTGGAGGCTGTAGAGTCTCTTTCTTGAGCTGCTGGACACTCTTCACAATGGCGGCTGCTCCTTCACATCTGGGGTTTACTTTTCTGGCTTCGATATACGGCCTAACTAGGGATTTTCCTAATTCTTCAATAAAAATTCTTCTTTTATGCAGCTTATTTCCGTTCCAATTGGGGTTGATTTTGCCTCCATAAAATAAATGTGTTGTATGACGAAACATCCAGAATGTTGTAAAATATTATCATTGGCCAACTATTAGTTTTGCATTTGCATGTGTATGTTGATATTGCTTGATCTAGTCTATCATCATCTGCCCTTTTGTGGCATTATAATCTAATATCATGTCCGGATTTCTGTCTTCTCGATTACTTATTGCATTGTTGATTCATTAGAATTACATGTTTATTTTTTGGGGAGCGTAAGACACAACTGTTGTATCTCCAGTAAAGTGAAAAGTAGAACTATACACATCTCTTTTACTAAGGATACCTTGCCGCAGTTCTGCTTGTTTTTCCTTACAGTACCCAGCATGGTAAGTTGTCTTTTTCACAACATCTGGTCCAGTTGGTAGGATGTGAAAAAGTTGTCAATGTGACATTTGTCCTTTTATTCCATGAGTCAAATGAGAACAACTCACATACCCTGATTTTTTTTCTCACAGCATTGAAAGAGAAATGACTGGATGAGTACTGATAAGAAGAGTAAAACCTCCACCCTTTTTAATAATGAGTGAAGTACACAGGAAATAAATAAATTTTGCAGGCAGAAATAATTAGTGACCTGTTGTACAGTATAAAATGTCATCGGGTCATATCGACCCAAACACTACAAGTGTAACAATCAGCGTGTAGCAAAAAGTAAACAAAAAAAACTACATCATAGTATGAACCCCTCAAATGAGGAAAAGCCAATTAATCACAAGTTTCAGATTCACATAAAAATTATCTGCAGGGTCTCAAATTTCCTTTCAGGTCATATGGACCCGAACAGAACAGCAGGGTTAAATATATCACATTAACTTTCTTGAATTTTGCCTATTCAATTTTTCTTTCATGGTTTGATCTTTAGTTTCTGTACAAAAATAAAAGAAAATATTCATAATGTGGTGTTACGGGGATGTTTACTCTAACATTTGTTTGCAATTATACCGCTCTGTTTAAAGATCAAGCTGTGTTTCATTACTGATAAAAAAAAACTAAAAAAAGTCGCAGTAATAAGTAGGAAAAACATACAGCTGGCAAAATGTTGTATCCGACAGCCAAAGACTCAGGCACCAGCAGTCATTTTTCATTTTAGCATTAACTACTGACTCAACATTTATTCATTGTTTATTTTTGCCTCACTCTGTATATATTTAAAAAGCTTTTATTCACCACATTTCAAAGCAACTCCATCAGGATACTTCTTTTAGAGCTCTTTTACTGTGTATGTATAAAATGTAAATGGAAAAATACATTTCAGTTTTACTCTTTAGGCATAATACATCTTTTTATCGTATAATTATTCATATTAATTAAGAATAAAGTTTAGTATTTTCTGGGCTATAGCAGTTTATGTAACTCTACAATGACAGTGAACTTTGGTCTGCCTTTGTAGGGGTCATTCAATTATTTCTGTTGTCTAAGATAAAAAGTGAAATACTACACAACCCTCCCAAACGATCAAATTAAAACTTGCTACCTTTTGCTATCAAAAGCCCTCAGCTCTGACATGTTTTCATACTGTAGGTTCAAATGTTCGGTCACATCTAGTAAAATATCTCCTGTATATACTAATTTCCCTGTTCTGTATCCTATTCTAATTGGGCTTAATAGGCATTTTTCCCACTCCACGTGCAAAAGCAATTTTCAATGCCTGATATAAAAGAGGATGCGCAACTCCTTACAGAAGACCCGTCACCAGGACAAAAGTGGGCATTTATTATTTAAGTTTGTTCCTACTACTCTCCTGAATTTCCTTTTTTCAATTCACCTTGTAGTTCCAGTATATGAACCTTTTTATTTTTTGCTTATTTTAAAGGTGTTTACCAAAAAGGCGTTGCCCACCGGATCGTAACTCCGAGCACCATAAAGACATGCTCCATAGAATCCTGTATGCCCACTAAGTAGACATCATAAAAAGCTCTGATAAATTAAAAGGCGAATGTCTCTGGAGTCATATACTGGATAAAAAAGCCAACAGAATACTTAGTGGAGCAGTAGAAATAAAGTAAGAGCAAACATTGGCCACTTTTTACTTGATAACAGGTCCTTTTAATCAAACAAAACTAATTCCCATCTTACATGTTTGCACAACAGGATAAGCAATTACTTGTTGATTGTTAGAGGTCCCACCACTGGGATCCCCCGACACTGAGAACATTGCTCTGAAGTGTCCCTTGCAAACAGTCATGGAAGATCATGATTTACTGCTCTATTCATTGTTTATGGGAATTATCGCAGATACCAAAGTACATTGCATGTTTCTTTTAGGCCCCTTTCACATCAGCGTTTTTTCAAATCGCGGTAGATGCGGTGAAAAAAACGCATCTGCCGCGATTAACGCATAACCGACACACTTGCGGCACAGGCCAACCAATGCAATGTCTACGGGGCTTGCGGTAAGGGCGCAGATGCGGCAAGTGCGGTTTCGGCAATTGCGGCAGGTGCGGCCGTAAAAAAAACCGCTGCTGACTGCGTTTTTTTTGCGGCCGCACCTGCCGCAAGTGCCAATACCGCACCTGCTGCACCCTTACCGCAACCCCATAGACATTGCATGGGGCTTGCCGCAACTGCCGCAAGTGTGTCGGTTACGCGTAATCGCGGCAGATGCGGTTTTTTCACCGCATCTGCGCGATTTGAAAAAAACGCTGATGTGAAGGGGACCTTAGGCTTCTTTCAAATGTCCATGTCTCCGGTTATATGTGCCATCTGTGTAGCCACATGCCGGAAACATGGACACATGTATATGAAACATTACTAATAGGCAAATTACAGTACCACACATGTTGTCTATATGGCAACATGTATGGAATACAAGAAATACTATATGATTGCATCACACGTTCCATGAAAAAAAGATTAGCAGAACACATTTACACCGTCAATCCGAACTCAAAAACCTTGAGAACTAATATGTCTGGGTTATAAAGGCATTTTAAAGGTATTCGTGGAGACAATTTAACATTCCTTAAAGTAAAAGTTATAGAGAGGGCCTTCCACCTGTGTAGGGGAGGGGACTGGGAGAGAACCGTTCATAACAGAGAAACCTACTGGATTGTACAACTTTATACACACAGTCCAGCCTGTTTAAATTTTAGAAGTAGCTACTGAACAACTAATATTATAATAATCATAATAAATGGAAAGATAAACAATATATAAGAATATGGATATAGTCCTTTATCTTTTTCAGAGTTATCTTATTTTGCAGATCAATCAGAGTTAACCTTTTATATATGTATTTTGTATTTTTTTCTCTGTATGAACATGTTGGCAAGACAGGGGTTAACAAAATTCCTTGTAACAACTATAGCTATGTGTAACACCTTTTGTGTTATAGATAGTCAGTGTTGTCTTATATGTAACTATGCTAATGACTAAAGGGCACAGCCTCGAAACACGTCTAGCGTTACCCCTTAGGGGGCATATTTATGATGTTTTTATGATGGCATAAATAAAGGAAATTTGGGTCCGAAAAGGTGGCGCTGGAGAATTCTTTATTTTATTTTTGTTGGATGGAAGCCAACCATCGTTCCAGCTGCCTGGGAGTCTCGTGAGTAATTGGGTTGGAGCCTTGCACATGGGTGTCTTTCATGTGACATCCATGTGCATGGACTAGAGCAAACACATCACTAAAAATTAAGGTGTTTTTATACTTACACGACTCCGGCGATGCTGCCTGTCATACTTGCTTCTGAGCGTTCGCTCATTAAATCATGAATATTCACTGCACTTACTGCTACAGCAGACCCAAAAGCAAGTGTGACAGAAGCACCGGAGAAAGGTAAGTATAGAAAGTCATACTGTTCATTTGCTATCTGGATGTCATATGGATAGCACACAGCAGTACACAGATGACACATGATGCTGGACACATGGGTTGAAAAAAGGGCCCCTCACATTAGTTTATTATTTGTATGGATGTGTGAAAGAGGCCTTAGGTGGTGAGTGGAACAGTAGAACACATTTGATCACTGAACAAATGGACGCTGCACTGCCTTTTTCTTAGAAACAGTGGAAGACCCAATAATTGGATCCCATGAGTCAGCAAGTTATGACCTAATTTGTAGTGATTCCTTGCAAAAATGGGATTAATCATTGATTTGTGTAATCTTCAGGTGTCGTTTAAAGTTAATTACTTGGATTTGTGTTATCTAAATTATATTTTTGTATTATTTTTAAAGAAATACATTTCACAGTAAAATGATACAAAATAGGTTTAAAGATTTATAGTTTTTTGACAATTGTCCTCACTTTACTTATTTTGAGAAAACTGAACACTCAATTTTTGATGGTCAGCAGCGTTTTTTTTTCACGGCCGCATCTACCGTAACTGCCGAAACCGCACTTGTGTCTGCCGCACACATACACAATGCATGGGGCTTGCCGCAACTGTGCCGCAAGTGCAGCCGTTATTCGAAAAATGCAGCAGATGCGTTTTTTTTTTTTTACCGGATCTGCCACATTTTTTCAAAGCCGCCAGTGTAAAAGCACCCTAATATATGTAAAAATATTAGAATCTGAGAGTCCTCGGTGGTTAACAGAAAAGATGGTAAGAAAAAACAAAGCAAGCTTTCGAGATTCTATGGCCTCTTCATCAGGCTAATAATGACACAAATTCTGAAGACACACACATACAGTCTATACATATGCAGGATGGAATGATGTAGTAAATATGACAGGTGATGTACTGAGTCAGGCTAGGGAGGGGAAGAGCTGAGCTAGGGAGGTAAAGTCAAAATTCCGAGATCCTCTCCCCCTCCCAAGACTGACTCTGCTTTATGTCACTTGTCATATTTACTGCATCATCCTACCCTGCTTATATGTACAGTCATGGCCAAACGTTTTGAGAATGACACCAAAATTATATTTTCACATGATCTACTGGTCTCTGGGTTTTTTTTTGTGTTTGTCTGATGTTTATATCACATACAGAAATATAATTGCAATCATATTATGAGTACCAAAAGGTTATATTGACAGTTAGAATGAGTTAATGCAGCAAGTCAATATTTGCAGTGTTAACCCTTCTTCTTCAGGACCTCTGCAATTCTCCCTGGCATGCTCTCAATCAACTTCTGGACCAAATCCTGACTGAAAGCAGTCCATTCTTGCATAATCAATGTTTGCATTTTGGCAGAAATTGTTGGTTTTTGTTTGTCCACCCGTCTCTTGATGATTGACCACAAGTTCTCAATGGGATTAAGATCTGGGGAGTTTCCAGGCCATGGACCCAAAATCTCTATGTTTTGATCCCTGAGCCATTTAGTTATCACCTTTGCTTTATGGCAAGGTGCCCCATCATGCTGGAAAAGGCATTATTGGGCACCAAACTGCTCTCGGACGGTTGGGAGAAGTTGCTCTTGGAGGACATTCTGGTACCATTCTTTATTCATGGCTGTGTTTTTAGGCAAGACTGTGAGTGAGCCGATTCCCTTGGCTGAGAAACAACCCCACACATGAATGGTTTCAGGATGCTTTAGAGTTGGCATGAGACAAGACTGGTGGTAGCGCTTACCTCTTCTTCTCCGAATAAGCTGTTTTCCACATGTCCCAAACAATCGAAAAGGGGATTCATCAGAGAACATGACTTTACCCCAGTCCTCAGCAGTCCACTCCCTGTACCTTTTGCAGAATATCAGTCGGTCCCTGATGTTTTTTCTGGAGAGAAGTGGCTTCTTTGCTGCCCTCCTTGAAACCAGGCCTTGCTCAAAGAGTCTCCGCCTCACAGTGCGTGCAGAAGCACTCACACCAGCCTGCTGCCATTCCTGAGCAAGCTCGGCACTGCTGGTAGTCCGATCCCGCAGCTGAAACAGTTTTAAGATACGGTCCTGGAGCTTGCTGGTCTTTCTTGGGCGCCCTGGAGCCTTTTTGACAACAAAGGAAGCTCTCTCCTTGAAGTTCTTGATGATGCAATAGATTGTTGACTGAGGTGCAATCTTTCTAGCTGCGATACTCTTCCCTGTTAGGCCATTTTTTGTGCAGTGCAATGATGGCTGCACGTGTTTCTTTAGAGATAACCATGGTTAACTGAAGAGAAACAATGATACCAAGCACCAGCCTCCTTTTAAAGTGTCCAGTGGTGTCATTCTTACTTAATCATGACTGATTGTTCGCCAGCCCTGTCCTCATCAACACCCACACCTGTGTTAATGGAACAATCACTAAAACGATGTTAGCTGCTCCTTTTAAGGCAGGACTGCAATGATGTTGAAATGTGTTTTGGGGGTTAAAGTTCATTTTCTAGGCAAATATTGACTTTGCAAGTAATTGCTGTTAAGCTGATCGCTCTTTATGACATTCTGGAGTATATGCAAATTGCCATTAGAAAAACTGAAGCAGTAGACTTTGTTAAAATTAATATTTGTATCATTCTCAAAACTTTTGGCAATGACTGTATGTGTCTTCAGAATTTGTGTCATTAACAGCCTGATGAAGGGGCCATAGTGTCCCGAAAGCTTGATATATTTACCATCGTTTCAGTTAGCCATTAATAGGTATCAACCACTGAGGACTCTCAGATTCTAATATTTTTCTATCTACTGGCTAACACGGTATAAACATGTAATATATAGGGATGGGCGAATCTACTCGCTAGGACTCGTTACTCGGCGAGTAGTAAGGGGCTCGCAGGACTCGGTACTCTGCGAGTTTCCCAGTGATTACTCGCACGAGTCCAATGCAAATCAATATCAATCCTAGTTTTGTCAGAAACGCTGACAAAACTAGGATTGCCATTGTTTGCATTAGACTCGGCTACTGTGCCAGTGATAGCAGGGAAACTCGCTACTGTGCCAGTGATAGCAGGGAAACTCGCAAAGTAACTGCTGTTACATTGCGAGCTGAGTCCAGCTGCCTTCTCTGTGTGCAGGCTGCCAGCTCCAGGGTTCTAGAGCCCGCCTGCTCACAGACATGATGTAGCAGTGCTGAGATTATTCTCAGTCTGCTCATTCCCTGTGCATAGACATCTATCTATGCACAGGGGATGTAGCAGAGAGGACATCGCGTTTTGGACTTTTGTCGGACGGAAGAGGATTTTTTTAATTAAAGATGGCTTTTTTTTTTATTTCAAATAAAAATTTTTCTCTGTGTTGTGTTTTTTTAACCCTTTATTGGAGATTCTTAGTGGCTGGGTCAAACGTGGCCTGACATTAAGAATCTCAGGCTTAATACGAGCTTGTATAACAAAGCTGGTATTAACCCCTTTATTACCCAGCGTGCTACCGCCACCAGGGCCGCTGGAAGAGCGGGGTTCAGCGCCAGAGGATGGCGCGTCAATGAACGCGCCATCTTCTGGGGCGGCTGCGGGCTGCAATTTGCAGCGGGGGGTGCCCAGAAAGCTTGGGCATACCTGCGCTGCGGATTCCAGCCCCCAGCTGCTTAGCTGTACCTGGCTAGACATAGAAATTGCGTGGAGCCCCACGCATTTTTTTTTTATTATTTCATGAATTTCAGAGTCAGAGTCTCAGAGTCAGAATCTCAGAATTTCATGAAATAAAACCTGAACCCCGCTCTTCCAGCGGCCCTAGTAGCGGTGGCACGCTGGGTAATAAAGAGGTTAGGGCCAGCTTTGTATTATCAGCTGGCCCTAAGCCCGAAATTTATGGCAGTCACGCCAATATTAGACATGACCGCCATGAATTTCTATTAAATTGTTTTAAAAAAAACACAACACAAAGAAAATTTTTTATTAGAAATAAAAAAAAAAGCCATTAGGGACTCCATCTTTAATTAACAAAATCCTCTTCCGTCCGACGCAGTCCAAAACGCGATGTCCTCTCTGCTCATCTCTGTGCATAGATATAGATGTCTATGCACAGGGAATGAGCAGACTGAGAACAATCTCAGCTCTGCTACATCAGGCAGCAGGCGGGCTCTAGGACCCTGGAGCTGGCAGCCAGCACACAGAGCAGACAGGACTCTTATCTGTGCGAGTTTCCCAGCGATTACAGTTGCAAAGTAAACGAGTCCAATGCAAATAAATGACAAAACTAGGATTGCTTCAGGCTGAAGCTTCCGAGACACATCTGCGATTTGTAAATCTCACACTACTCGCTATTACTCGCTTCCCCATTCATTAACATTGGACTAGCTAGACTCGCAACGAGTAGCGAGTCCTGTGCTCGGACTCGCTAGAGTCAAGCGATTCCGAGTAATTTAGGATTCACCCATCACTAGTAATATATGTAGTGACCCAAAGTAAGCAATACTAAGATATTCCCCGATCTGCCATGTGGTGTTGTATAATGTTGTGCATTAGTTGTAACTCCTACATCTTGGCTCTGAGAGATGTAACATTTCTAATCCCACACTGCTCTCTGCTGGCCTTTCTAAAAACAACCATTTCTTTATATGGCCAAAGGACGCAAAGCAACAGTTGAGAATTTTCCAGCAGTTGACCGTGTGCTGATGGAGATGCCGGAGCGTAGACGCAGGAGTGATGATGCGAGCACAGTGTTTTTAGGAGAGGTGTATAAAACCCTAGCCAATACACATAGCTGGACTAACAGATCAGTCCCTACAATCCATCTAGTTACCTTCACCTACTACCAAACCCTCTTTCACATTTGCCTCTCAACCTATGGATTGCCAGAGGCATCGGAGACTGCATGACAGAATTAAACACTGATTTCTCAGGCCTTGCATTCCTGCTGGAGGTTGCAGCATATGCATTATCAGAGAAATTTCTCCTTTTATGAGCCATTTCTTTCCTACTCTCTAAAAGTCTGTCATTCATTAATTCGAAAACATATCTCATCTCTGTCTTGGTTAAGATAAGATTGATTGTCAAGACTCTGAAGTATAAGTTACCAGCTCTTGTTACACTGTATAGAGAGGAGTGAGGAAAAGTCAGCACAGAGAAACACTAGACAGATACGGGCATATCGTGCTTCAGCTGCTAGAAGATGTATTTCACTTTAGTGATGGGATAATTCACTCAGGTCAGAGATGCTGTATAGTTATCAATGCTGCTGCTTATTTCGCTTGGATTCACAGAAATAATAACACAAAATCAATAAATCTGTTTGCATGCTGTATAGAATACATTGCAGCTAATCTCTTTCCACTACATTATAGACATTTCAAAATGGAAATACAGTCTGCAGAAGGGAAAACTGGTACATGCTACATCTAACATATATATGAGTTTATGTGTATATGTCCACTAAAGGAATCAGCACTGTTGTATGTACAATAACCAAATTTTGCACATACACCCCATTTGACTCAGGTAACGTCTATCACTATGTTTTGGGGGAAATTTTAACCTCGGGTCTTACAGTCATTCACCCAAAAAAATTTCTATTGACTGTATGTCCACACATAGCTTAGCCCGTTCATAGCTCTGCCCCTTCATAGCCACGCCCCATTCATTGCCACATGCCCTTCATAGCCACACCACTTTATAGCCACGCCCTAATTACTTTCTGACTTTGATCTGCAAAATAATCATTCTGTTTTGTTATAGCTAAGAACAGTTAGTTACTATGATCGGGCAATGCTGGCAATGAGGCAGTGTGTACACACCTTGCAGGGCATAGGCACTCTGGCAGGTTAATAGTTAACATTTCAGCTGAATGTCACTAGATGCCGAAAGACCTGTGTGATGTCATGATCATGTGACTATATTAGGCGGAGCCAAGTCTACATAGACTGTAATGATTTTGCTTGCTTGCTTAACTCTGCCCCCTATGGCCACATGATCGTGACATCACACAGGTCTTTTTACATAGGCAAGTTGTCAGTGAGTCTGCCTAATTTACATAAGAAAATGTAAGCATATAAATGCTGTCTTTTCACCCTTAACATTACACTATTAGCTCAGACAGGGGTGCCTACTATAGGAATATGAAGCTACAGGTACAGATACTGAAAGCTGGAGGGGAATCAAGTAGTGTACACACTTTGGAGGACATAGACAGTCTGGCAGGTTAATAGTTAACACTTTTGCTGCATTTCAGAAGATCCTGAAGGACTTCTTTGATGTCCCAATCATGTGACTATAATAGGCGGACCTAAGTCTCCATAGACCATAATGATTTTGCTTGCTTTGCTCCACACTCCATGGTCACATGATTGGTAATCACACAGGTCTTTTTACACAGAGAACTTTTAGCTCAGACAAGGATGCTTAGAATAGTACTATGAAGCTATAGGTACAGACAGTGATAGCTGGGGGGCATACACTTTCTGACTGGTTCCCTTTAATGTAATTAACCTAAGTATAATTACATGCTCTGCTGTGTACAGGGTCTGTGTGTGGCAGGTTATTAAAAGAATAGGAAAGAGGTGTCTTAAGTCCCTTTCACTTGGCGTTTTTGCCAAAATGTGGCAGATGCAGCAGATTTACCGCATCTGCCGCCTAATGGCCACATTTGTGGCGCACTTGCAGCAAGTCCCATGCATTGTGTATGGGGCTTGCGGTAAGGTGCTGCAGGTGCAGAAAGTGCGGTTCCGGCAGATGGGGCTGTGAAAAAAAAACACCGCTGATCGCGTTTTTTTTCGCGGCTGCACTTGCTGCATCTGCCACAACCGCACTTGCTGCACCTGCCGCACCTTACCGCAAGCCCCATACACAACGCATGGGGCTTGTTGGAAGTGTTGTGCAAGTGCAGCCGTTAGGCGGGACCCTCGGTAGATTGCATTTTATTGTCCGGATCCGCCAGATCCGGACAAAAAAGCTAGTGTGAAAGACGCCTTAGTCGATTTGGGGTTTGTGTGACTGCTGCTTCACAGAGTCATATCTCAGTGTGCGCCACTTCTAGTATCATTACTTGGGTAATCATTTAGTTAATTTGTGTTGCAAAATAGAGATGAGCGAGTACTAAAATGCTCGGTGCTCGATGCTCGGGCCGAGCATCCCAAGATACTTGTGTACTCGGCCCAAGCACCGAAGCCCAATGTTATCCTATGGGAGACCCGAGTATTTTTCTGACATGACCCCAGCAGCATGGATAAACCCTAAAAATATCACAAAAGTATCAGAACAGTGTTCAAATGACATGGGAACAGCATGGGGAAGACCCCTGCAAGCATTTCAGACTCCAAGGTCACTCTGTGAACAATGTTGTCAGATTATTACGCCACTTTTACGGACTGTCAAGAAAACGTTACAAAATGAAACCAAAATTGATTTGAATTAAAAAAATTGTGTGGCACCTCCCATGCTCCTGGGAAGAGACGTGCATGAGGGCCTCTTTAAATAATGTACCCATTTTAAGGAAGTGGGTCTTTTGTAGTATTGCCCTTTGGCAGGGCAGCCAAAAATTGGGAGGCACCTGGAAAGAAACATGGAGGAGAGCCTCTAAATATTGTTCCCACTACAAAGGAGCGGGTCTCCTGTACTTGTAGTGCCCATTCTGTAAGCATGGACTAAAACATTTACCCCTGGGGGGTATACATGAAACTACTGCTAACTTTTGAACGGTTAGGGTCATCATCATCATAAATATGATGTAAATAAATTATGTTTTCGTGGCATCATGAACCACGGTCGCACTGATCATTTGATGGTGGCGGATGAGGAGAAGGAGGAGCAGTACAGCAAGTAGCCAAAGTCATGAAGTGTGTACCCATGTGTGGGTGTGTGGAGGTGCATGGCAATTTACCGGCACAAAATTTAAATTCTGCTATCATTTGGTGGTGGTGTAGTGAAGTCAGGCCTAATCCAACCCTTGTTCATCTTGATCAGAGTCAGCCTGTCAGCATTTTCAGTTGACAGGCGGGTGCATTTTTCAGTAATGATTCCACCTGCGGCACTAAAAACACGCTCTGACAAAATGCTAGTGGCAGGTCACGCCAGGACTTTCAAGGCGTAGAGAGCCAATTCCTGCCACGTGTCCAGCTTGGATACCAAAAATTAAAAGGCACAGAGGAATCTAGGAGCACTTTTGTACGATCGGCAAGGTACTCCCTCAGCATCTTCGCAAACTTTGCAGTCCTTGTGACACTAACCCACACCTCAGGGCCTGTGCTACAGGAGGTGCTGAGAAAACTGTCCAGATATTTGAGAGTGTTCCCGTATCTCTGCTGGATTGGACTTGTGCCTCTCTCGGCTGGAAGCCTTGGTTGTCCACTGAATCGTGACCTCTGCCGCTAGTGTTTTCAGAAGGGAATTTTTGGATTAATTCCGCAACCATGGCCTTCTGGTACTGCAGCATTTTTGTAGACCTCTCTGCCTCGGGAATAAGAGAAATAAAGTTCTCCTTGTAGCGTGGGTCTAAAAGTGTCACCAACCAGTAATGAGTGTCCGCCAAGATGTTGATAACGGAGGGTCGTGAGACAGGCAGCCCTAACATAAAGTCAGCCATGTGCACCAGACTGTTAACAGGCAAGACTTCAGGGTCCTCACCAACAGCATGACTGTCCATGCTGGCCTCATCATCCCCCCCTTCTCTCCTCTCTCCTGTCCTCTGGCCATCCATGCTGAACCGACGGTCTGACGGTTGAGCATGTATTACAGTCAATTCCGCATGAAAGTAGCTCTATTTCTTCATCCTCCTCGTCATAGTCCTCCAATGCACGTTGGGATGAAATGAGGCTGGGCTGTGTGTAATCACCCAGTATGGTTTCTTGCTCCAACTCATCTGCTCCGCCTGCAATGAATCGTCTTTGATTTTGAGCAGAGACGTTTTAGAAGACAGAGAAGCGGGATGGTGAAGCTAATGATGCGTCATCGCCGCTCACCATCTTGGTGGGGTCCTCAAAGTTTTGGAGGACGGTACATATGTCGACATCCATGTCCACTCTTGAAGTCTTATGTGTGGAGTTTGAACCGTATACCGACGGCCTAGTTGATGCTGGTACTCAACAACTGCCCTCTTCTGCTCACAAATCCTGACCAACATATGCAGTGTGGAATTCCAACGCGTGGGGACATCACACACCAGTCTGTGAGCCGGAAGCTGCAAATGCGCTGAAAGCTGGCAAGGGTGGCAGAAGCAGTAGGTGACTTTCTAAAATGGGCACACCGGCGGCGTACTTTGACGAGCAGATCTGACAGCTCCGTGTAGGATTTAAGAAACCGCTGAACCATGAGGTTGAGCACATGGCCCACACATGGAACATGTGTCAGCTCGCCTCGCCTCAGAGCCGCCACCAGGTTCCGGCCATTTTACAATGACCATGCCTGGCTGTAGGTTCAGCGGTGTGAGCCAGTGATCTGCCTGCTGTTTCAGAGCTGTCCACAACTCTTCAGCATTGTGGGGTTTGTCACCTACGCATATTAGCTTCAGCACAGCCTGTTGCCGCTTAGCCGTGGTAGTGCTGCAGTGCTTAAAGCTTGGGAGTAGTGTGGAGGGTGAAGTGGAGGAGGGGGAGGAGTAAGCTGAAGAGCATGACGTTCCGGAGCTGTACACTGTGGGTGAAATCCTGACTGAGTTAGGGCCTGCAATCCTTGGTGTCGGAAGGATTTGTTCCGTCCCAAGCTCAGACTGGGTCATGGCTTCCAGAATATTAACCCAGTGTGCCGTCAGCGAGATGTACCGGCCCTGCCCACAAGCACTTGTCCACGTGCCTGTGGTTAGGTGGACTTTGCCTGAAACTGCGTTGTTAAGAGCACATCTGAAGTTTTGTGACACGTGCTTATGTAATGCAGGGACGGCACACCGGGAGAAATAATGGTGGCTGGGGACCGAGTAACGTGGGACAGCCGCCGCCATCAGGTAACGGAATGCTTACGTCTCCACTAGCCTAAAAGGCAACATTTCCAGCGCAAGCAGTTGCGAAATGTGTGCATTTAGAACTGTGGCATGTAGGGCGTTGGCAGCGTATTTGCACCTGTGTTCCAAAGATGGGTGTATGGATACTGAACGCTGCGCTGGGACAAGGACTGGTTGATTATGGTGCTATTTCTGCTTGTGCAACTACAGGTGAAGGACAGGAGGCATCTTCGCATGCAGTATGGACAGAGGATTGTCTTGCACGCACAACAGTGGAAGATGCAGCGGTGTTACTCGCAGACACTGCTCCTGGACTCTGGTTTACATCTCGCAAAGTTGGGTGCTTTGCTGACATGTGCCTGATCATACTGGTGGTGGTCAGGCTGCTAGTTTTGCTACCCTTGCTGATGCTGGCATGGCAGGTGTTGCAAATGGCCTTTTGGAATTATCTGCAGACGCCTTAAAAAACAGCCAGACTCGGGAAATCTAACAGTTGTACTGGCAACTTCCATCATGTTGTTGTTCCGGGGAACGGTTGCCTGCCTTCTGCCTGCGGCCACCACCCTGCTTCTTCTGGCCTGTTGTGATGCTATGCCTAACTCGCCCTGTGCACTGCTGTCCTTGCTCTGCATGTCCTCCTGCCAGGTTGGGTCAGTTACTGGATCATCCACCACGTCGTCTTCCACTTCGGCACCCTGGTCCTCCTCCTGACTTTCTGGCAATTGCGTCTCATCATCATCCACCTCTTGTTGAGACACGTTCCCACCGTTGCCATCGTGAGACCGTGGCTGCTCAAATATTTGTGCATCGGTACATATGATCTATTCATGACCCACTTCAAGTGGAGCTGGCGAGAGGCCAGAATCTAAGAATGGATAGTGAACGCTCTCAGAGTGTCAAGTGTGG
This sequence comes from Allobates femoralis, assembly GCA_033576535.1. NCBI lineage: Eukaryota > Metazoa > Chordata > Amphibia > Anura > Aromobatidae > Allobates > Allobates femoralis. The sequence continues at coordinate 522,810,504 of JARQOC010000004.1, read as the reverse complement.
GATCAGTTATGTTCGGGCCGGCATCGGCATAGTGAAGGAGGAGGATCAGGGTGTGGAATGTGCGGTCCAGTCTCACGGCTACTGACACTTGATCGTGGGAAGACAGGTATTTGAGTGTGCAAATGACTGGAAGCATTATCACTATCCAATTAACACTGTTGACACTAGTCTTGGTTTAATAGTGGTGTACTGCTGTGGTCCCCTAGAAATTGGGATAGGAAGGTCGAGCGAGATGATGTGGGCGTTTGTTGTGGCGCAATTCGAGCTTGCACACGGCCTCTGCCTGCACCACCATCACGTCCAGTTCCTTGTCCCTTGCCACCGGCCTTGCGCATTTTCAATGTTGTGCTGCCTATATACAGCTAAATGAAGGCATCCAAAGATTGTTTTTAGCTGCACACTGAGATTACAGATTAGAGCGGTTTAATCCCGGCAGCTGGAACGGTCAGACACAAACGCTGACGCGTATGCAGTGTTTTGGCTTATACTACCTGGAGCTACAAGCCACTCCTGCCGCACGAACATGGTAAATGAATGCAGACATGAGTTGGTTTTTAGCTGCACACTGAGATTAGAGATTAGAGCGGTTTAATCCGGCAGCTGGAATGGTCAGACACAAATGCTGACGCGTATACAGTGTTTTGGCGTATACTAATTGGAGCTAACCCCTTACTGCCTATAGAGAACTAAATTAATCCTATTAAAAAAGACTGTTTTGGAGATTTCCAGCCTATACATCAGCCCCAGATGTGATGCAGGCTGGTATACTAGCACAAGAGGTTTGCTATATACCCTGCCTTCCTGCCTGCATACAGCTGTATTAGTCCTCAGAAAGACTGTTGTGGTATTAGATTAGCAGCCCTGCACCTACACTAGCTGAAAGGCCACAAATCTGTCCCTGAATCAGCAGCACCTCTCCATACACTGCCTGTCTGTGGAGCACAGAGACTAGCACAGCACGGTCAGGTCTTATAAAGACTTGATCACGCTGTGCGGCCAGCCAATCACTGTAATGACACAACCAACATGGCTGTGGCATTACAATGTCTGTCAGCCAATCCCTGCATGTGGGCTGGCTCTGTAAAGAGCGCCAACATGCAGGGAGGTGGACCCCGAGCATAGCAAGAGTATCGCGGGATTACTCGGTACTCGCCGAGTACCCCGAGTACCGAGATATTCGTGCGAGTACCAAATAGTCACAAGCATACTCGCTAGGGATGGCGAGTCTACTCGCTAGGACTTGTTACTCGGCGAGTAGTAAGGGACTCGCAGGACTCGGTACTCTGCGAGTTTCCCAGCGATTACTCGCACAGTAACGAGTCCAATGCAAGTCAATGGCAATCCTAGTTTTGTCAGAGTTTACTTTTTCTCACTCGCTAGACTCGCTATATCACATCGCTATGTAGCTTGAATCTCCCCAAATCGTTTAAACAATCGCACCGCTTCACGGATACCGCTGTCAGCAGCGAGTCTGAGAGAGTCTACGAATCCGAGTCTGAGCGAGTCTACGAATCCGAGTCCTGTATACTGTATTCGGCACTTGCGAATACAGAATCTGTTATGTTCTGACAAAGCTTCCAAGACAGCCTAGCGTGTTAGGTCAGAAAACTTGTGAAGATGGACAAGCATGTTAGCCATTCATATTCAGTAATGCCACAGCCATGTTGGTTGTGGCAGGACTATGATTGGCTTCTGTCCATGTGATGCCTATGTCATGTATGAGAGGCGAGGCTGTACATAAGCCTTGCCACCGCCATTTTCTCCACATTCCTGTGAGATCTGACCTAGAGCAGGATGAGGTAGAAGCAGGAGCAGATCATAGGGAGTGTCAGTCAGTGTAGGGAAACTTAAAAATTCCTTATATTTAACCAAACAGCTCTTGTGAGAGCTACCAGGAGGACAGAGGAGTACTGTGTAGAGGACTGTAGGCAGGCAGGCAGACAGGGAGGAGCAGCCTTACAGTGCACACAGGACCGACCTCATAGCTTAGCTTACTCATGCTGGGTTCACATTTGCGTTCCCCTCCGCAGCCTTCTGCAGAGGGTATCCGCAATGTGACCGCAGAGGGGATCCGCAATGTGACCGCAGCGGCTGCGAGCTCCTATCGTTATAATGGAGCGCACGGTGCTGCGCTTGATCGCGCATGACCGTGCGCACCCATTCACTCCTATATGTGATCTGTGCGCAGGCGGATGCCTGCGTACAGATCACACAGTCTAGTCCGCACTAGGAATGCAACATGTTGCGTCCCTGGTGCGGACGAGACTGTGTGATTTGTGCGCAGGCTTCCGCCTGCGCACAGATCACATATAGGGATGAATGGTTGCGCACGGTCTGCGCGGTCAAGCGCAGCACCGTGCGCTCACATTATAAAGATAGTTGTCCAGTACTTGAAACATTTCTCATTCCTCTTGTGTGCCCCCATGAAAATAATAATGCTTATACTCACCTATGTTGCTGGCATGGTTCTACCAATGTCCTGGGGCCCATGTAAAATTGTTATGACACGCAAGCCCAACAACTTATAAGCGCCGGCGTCCTTTTTCTACAGCTTTGAACACAGGAGTACTCAAAAGGATTGAGAGGAAGCCGCAATGCTCATTCCCTGTCCCTGGTAATTAATTAAGCGTCCAAAAGTGGGAAAAAGGGAGCACTGACTTGTCGTGAGTCTAGCATGTCATAACAGTGTCATGTGGGCCATGGGAACACAAGTTCTGACATTGCTAGAACTGCACCAGCACTGGAGGAGAGGAAAAGATTCTTTATTTTTATGGGGGTGCACATGCGGAATGAGAAGTGGTTATTCAAGTGATGGACAACCCCTTTAATTATATGTAGAAGTAAAAGGAAAACATTTTGATATCATAGACACAAGAGCCATCTAAAAATGTTCATTGTGAACTTGAATTAAGGAGTTCAACATAATCAAAAAATGAATCATTTTATAACTAAACCTGACAACTTTTGAAAACATTTAGAACAGTTTAATAAAAAGGTGAGACTGGAATTTTCCAAAATGCATATTGACAAGTCACAAAGCTTCTGGGAAAATACCCTTTGAACAAATGAGACAAAACCACATCTTTTCGGTAAGACATATCAGCTCTATGTTTCACAGATGCAAAAATGAAGCCTACAAAAATAAGAACATTGTACAATGTTTTGAGTCTCTTTTGCTGCATCTGGCACATTGTGTCTTGGGTACGTGCAGGGTACAATGAAATCTCAAGACTATCAATGCATTTTGAAATGAAATTTCTGCCAGATGTCAGAAAGCTTGGGCTGAGTAGTGGGACATTCATCGTCCAAAAGGATAATGTCCCAAAACACACAGCTACAAATATGTGAGCTCAAAATATTGTTCTATTGTGAAATGGCATTCCATGAGCCCTAAGTCCTATTGAACATCTATAGAAGGAACTTAAATATGCAGACAAGAGAAAGCACTCCTTAAACCTTAGACAGTTGGAGCAGTTTGCTCACCAGGAAAGGGACAAAATACCTGTGCAGAAATCTCATTAAAATTTGCAGAATTTTTTTATTTGCTGTGATTATCTCAAAATGTCATTTAGGTAGTAATTCTAGCAAAGAAACGTCAGTAGCTTGAGTAAAAAGGTGAAGTTTATTCCATATAAAACTTCATGCAATTACAGCAATCAAGCAGTGACCGACATGTTTCAAACATTCGGTTCTTACTCATGGTCTCACCCCATCACATTGTAATTAGCTATAAATAACCATCAGATGAACACTCGTAGTGTTCTAATTAAAAGCAAACATACATGTTTCAGAAGATCAACAAAGTTACTCATACAGATTCAAATATGGAAAATCAAAGAACCACGATCTAGATTAATACTGCAAAATAAGATCCTGTCGGAAATGTAGCCCTTTTGGAGACCTAGTGTCTAGGGAGAATATCAGAACAACTCCCTGTCCATCAGGGTACATCTAGTATCGCTTCCCCTCATGGAGTTAACCACTCTTTCTACATCAGAGAATTTTAAAGAGGACATATTGAACACATTGAATGTCTGGACACCCCAGATACCCCTACATTATCAGCATTGGATGCATTAGAGATGTGTCAGCGGATGCGTCTCTTTAATTCTCCTGCATTGCTACTGTACTTGACATTGGGTACATTTAATCAAATTGTTACTGTAAAACTTAAATGTGTTGTTTTTTTGTTCAAAGCTACATGACAAGCATCTACTATGGCCACATTTAAAGAAGCCCCTTAAAGATAACCATGTTGGGCTGTTTTTTTTTTGTAGTTTGAAAAAGACTGGGTGATAGTACAGACCCCAATGTCGGAGTCCTTTTAGTCACATACCTAATTTGTGTGTTTTTTTAGGACTTTAGCAATTTTGGGGTCCTGTTCTAATATAACAGGTATTTTTTCAGTATTCTCACTGTATTATGGTATTGTAGACTAAAGGAGGTGGAAACTGTTATAGGACTGTTACCAACACTTCCATTCCTGTTTCTATCTTTTAATAAAGATTTCCTATCCAGTTTTTGTACAATGTGGTCAGCACATACTAATAAACCATCCTGATAACCCCTTTTAGGCTGGGGTCACACATAGCAATCCGTTTTTGGAAGTGATTTCCATGACCAATCCATTTTTTTTGGGTGCTTTTTGAGCCTCCTATACCCCTGAACGTTTTTGGACTTAGTCATTTTTTGACCAAAATTCTAGAAAAAACAGATCCAATTTTTTTAAGGCACCAAAAAAACGGATCTGTTTTTCCATAGGGCCCATGTTAAAATTTTTTTTTTTTTTAAAACGGACCTCAAAAACGTTCCTAGCAATGTTTTTAGGTGCAGAAAAAAACGGATAGGGTGTTTATAACATCTAATGCATTTTTCTATCAGTTTGAAAAAAAAATGCTAAAAATGAAGCCAAAAACGGACCAAGGGCTTATGTGTGACCCTAGCCTTACTGAGTCTTTTCTTGACAACCTTTAGTTCTCTAGCATAATCCCCCTGTCCTGAGCAGTGTCTTTTTAGCCTTATAATCTCACCCATGGGTATATTTTGTATGACATGCCATTGGTCACATGAATTGGAGTTCAAAATAGAATTGGAGGCAATAGGTTTTCTATATGGTAGAACAGTAACCTTGCTGTATTTGGTTGTCAGAGTAGTGTCAAGAAAATCTATCTTTGTTTTGTCAGAAAAATGGGTACATTTAAGATTAAAATTGTTGTTATCAAGAAAGCAAATGAACCTGTCCATAGACTCTACTGCCCTTCCCCCAAACCAACTAAACCAACAATATTTTTTCATCACAATAAATACTTTTAGATATTGTCTACCAAGAAGGGGTATTTTTAAAATATAACCAATTTACTAAAGGTGTGTTTCATTTTTTTGATTGAAAAAGTAGTTTAATGGTAAGCCAAATAATAGATGGTAGATTTCTAACCTGATCTTGAGAAAGACACCTTCAGTGTCGAAACATGTTGTGGCGAGGAGACCCATAATTTCTACTGTTCACAATAAATTTGAAAGGTAATAATCGATAAGAGCCAAGTGCCTGTTTCTGTCACTAGCGCTCATTTTATCATACCTTTTTTACCTCATATCGTAACCTGATCTGACAGCAGTTTTGAATACTTTACTGGGTCTTGCTTTTTATATTAAAAGAGAGAGGGGAGGGGGACAAGAGGCGCAATAGTGCCCTTATCACTAGACACTAAGGTACAATGGTGAGAAACGTGATTCACTCACCTACTCCAGTTGTGCGACCCACAACTGGCTTATGTGCATGTAGGATAGTATCCTGATGGCTGCCGCTGGACCTCCACCGACTCCACGCACGTGGGGTTAGACCAGGAATTTCAGGAAGAAAAGGTGTACTCCGGTCCGCGCTGCCAGAAACATCAAGGAAGACCCAAAACGAAGTTGTGATCCAAGCTTTCTTTATTCTCCTCCTACGCGTTTCAGTGCCCACCTGGCACCTTCATCCCTGATGAAGGTGCCAGGTGGGCACTGAAACGCGTAGGAGGAGAATAAAGAAAGCTTGGATCACAACTTCGTTTTGGGTCTTCCTTGATGTTTCTGGCAGCGCGGACCGGAGTACACCTTTTCTTCCTGAAATTCCTTGATTTTTATATTGGCATTAGAGACGAGCGAGTACTAAAATGCTCGGCTGCTCGATGCTCTGGCCGAGCATCCCAAGATACTCGTGTACTCGGCCAGAGCACCGAGCCAAATGTAAGTCAATTAGTGACAGGCTCCACCCACATACTTCCGGTTATAAACCGAGTGTTTCTGGGAAAGGACGGCAGGGTGGGCTTTTTCAAATTGCCGCAGCATACAATACCTCTCTGTGCCCCCCAGAGGGATCCTAACAATCAATCTGCTCTCTGTGAGGTGCCAGCTCATTGTGTGCACTGAAGGGAGCTGTGTATTTGTGTCAGATCGATAGTAAATAGCGAGGAGTCCGAGCATCTCGGCGGTACTCGGTGCTCGCCGAGCATCCCGAGTACAGGGATACTCGTGCGAGTAACGAGTAGTGCCGAGCCTGCTCGCTCATCCCTAATTGGCATCAATTTGGGGGATTGTCCAATATATAAGCCCCTCAAGGTACTTTCAAAACTTAAAAGATCTAACCACATATCATGTCCACATGTTTCTTATTTCTGTATTGAGGAGCGTCCGCTTAATTTACCAGTTGTATGACTCTACAAGCATGAGTTGGGTACAATCTATGTGCACTACAATGTATGGATAGTACAATGACTGATTTGTAATTTTCACTCAGCAACATCCATTGCTGCTTGCTTTTGGAAAACACATGTAGAGTCAAAATAGTCACTACACCTGTGGATAAATTCACAGATGGGTGTCATTTCCAAAATTAAGACACTTGAGTGGGTGTAGTGCACTTCTGCCCTTTAGGGGATTTGATAAGTCTGAAAACCATTCTAGGAAAATCTGTGGTTGCAAGGATCACATAACAACCCCCTCCCACATGAGTATTGCCGGCCATGAGGCTAGTCAGTACTGCACAGCCACCTGTACATTTTGGGTTAAATGTTTACCCATTTTCCCATGTGAAAATGTAAAATCTAGGGTAAATATGTCATTATTTTTCTTTACCTGTGGTGCCAATATTCTCACTGCACCCCTATATGAATGTAATGAGTGATATAGTTTGTAAAATATGGTCACTTATTTCGGGGTCTGCTTTTCCACACCTCAGATACTCTGTCAATGTGAGATGGCAGCCCAAACCGGTCTAGCTAATTCTGATCTTTAATATGACACTTCTTCCAACTGTGCCTCAAAAGTAGTTTCAAACCACATATGTGATTTTCTCCTATTACCCCTTTTGAGAGTTAAAAACTTTGGGTCAAAGGAACTTTTTTATTGGAAAAAAAGGAAATATTAATTTACCCAGCTCAAACTTTTACACTTTTTAAACTTATACACTTTTGTTAATCCCCTGAGTGTGAAAATACTCCATATACCCTTACTCTTCAAGAACAAAGACATACCCATAGAAAAGAATTGGAGGTATACCACTCATCACAATGGGTAAATATAAATGACAAATGACAAATTCACCACACTTCAAGAAATGCCTAAATAGTAACCAAATTGTCACTTCAATGAAGAAGTGGATGAACTCTAGCGCCACCTTTAGGTAGCAATCCTCAAAGTCATAGTCAACTTTTTAACAAGCCTTCTAATATGACCAAGGATTTGTGCCAGATAAAGAACCCCAAACTACAGATGCTGCATTTCGAGGGTTCTGATCTGGCACAAATCCTTGGTCATACTAAAAGACTTGTAAAATAGTTGACTATGACTGAGGATTGCTACCTAAAGGTGGCGCTAGAGTTCATCCACTTCTTCATTGAAGTGACAATTTGAATATTTCACAGAGGAGCATTTTGGCTTTAAGTTTCCTTATCAACTTATCTGTCTCCTTATGGCTGCTGGGAAACTCCTCTCCGTAAGGTACATAGCTAGGTACCCAGACCTAAATAGTAACCTTTACTCAAATATCAGGGAGCCACTTTCAAGTGAGGAGGGTGGGGGCATTTACAGATAGAAAATACATTCATTTATGTAAACAAAGATAATAGAAGTCAGGTATAATAGAAAAAAACAGAGAAAATAATTTTCCTTCCAATGGTAATTTACAGGCACTTAAAAAGTGGGTGAGCATGGGACAATATAATGAACACCACTCACAGTATACAAAACATCAAGTGAAGAGACCCGTATAGAGGGTATAAACTTGCAATCTACAAATAACTCTATAAAAACTTGCACAAATAACTAAATATGCTATAGCATAGTTCCCCTGCTTTTTATGTACCTAGTAATGGATATCAGTAAACCAAATCAATGGTAACAGTGTAAGAGCAGGGAACTTACCATAGGCTGCATATAGTGTGTCCAGTTAGTGCTGGATCAATAGGAGTTGGGCAATAGATTAAAACTCACCCATGAAAAAAATAAAGTGCTTGTGCTTCTAACAGGAGGAGGCTCTATACGTTTCACTTTGTGGCTTCTTCAGGGAGCTGCCATACATTATCATACATATCCAGATTTCGAAAAAAGCTACAGAATGTATCTAAGTACTAAACGGAGATCTGCCTGTATGCAACAAATACACCCAAAATCATCATTGTGATAAGCCCTCTTTTTCCCAATCTCAATTTAAAGTAAAATGATTATGTTATCAGTCTATCGAAATGGCCCCAACTACATCATTTCCCATCTTACACTTGTCTTATACCTGAAATGTAAAGCTCTCGGATTGCACTGAATAATACATGCCTATTACCAGAATCTGCAACCTAAGCAGATAAAGCAGACAGGTAAACTGTAACTCTAATACTGCATCTAGCTGCCTTTTCATATTTTCAGTGCTATTAAAATATGTCACATAATTTAGTTTATCACTTCACACATAGACAAACACATAGTTTATTTCCCAGATTTCACTGCTTTGCCTTTATGTCAGTTAATATTCTAATAAGATCACCGAGATCAGATGTGACCTTTCCCAGCCTTGTAGTTTACTTCGAGCTCATTTATTAGAAATTGTCAGCCTATACATCACCTAGATATTTCAATGCAATTTATATAAAATACATTTTAATATGGGATATAGAATATAAAATACACAAAGCAGGGCAAATGAATTTAATTTAAAGAAATATGTCACCTATCTCCCTCAATAAAGTAATAAAATGAATGATGGTGTATAAACAAAAAAACTGCAATTCCAATATTCATATACATGATACATATATATATATCCCAGTGAGAATCTGATTTTTATCATGCCTGCATCTTCTATCTATCTATCTATCTATCTATCTATCTATCTATCTATCTATCTATCTATCTATCTATCTATCTATCTCTCTGTTCTATCCCAGAACCCGTTCTTCTGCTGCTGAGTGAAATAGTTTTTTTGGCAGTAGATTTGTTCCTTTGTGCCAGAACACTTTGGCCACTGTGAAAAAAGAAACATGTAATATAAGTTGTGATGTCCGTATGTTAAGGACTGATAAATGTGCGTTCTGCATTGTACTTTGCTGCCAACTAATGGTCAATTGATATGTATGAAAGTTATATCATTCTCCTGACAAGCTGCCATAGCTATGGTTGGGAGGAGCCTCCAACTCATGGTGAGAATGCAGAATGTACATTTATCGGTTCTCAGTGTATGGACATCACAACACAACACAAGCATTACATACTTCCTAACTAAAGGGAACCAAAGTGATTCTGTAACACTGGAACAAATCTACTGATGCACTGTTTCACTCAACCATAGTAGAATTGGTACTGGGATACCACATATCCCTCTATCTATCCATCATATTCAATCTATCACATATCTACCTATCTATCTACAGTGGGGGAAAGTATTTGATCCCTTGCTGATTTTGTAAGTTTTCCTTTTCACAAAGACATGAACAGTCTATAATTTTAAGCGTAGGATAATTTTAACAGTGAGAGATAGAATATCAAAATTAAAATCTAGAAAATCCCATCGTCTAAATTATATAAATGTATTTGCATATTGCAGAGAGAGATAAGTATTTTCTCCCCTACCAAACGTTAGGAGTTTTGGCTCCTATAGACGAGTTAGATGCTCTTAATCAACTTGTTACCTGCATTACAGATAGCTGTCTTAGATTGTCACCTGTAGAAAAGACTACTGATCACACACTCAAATAATCAGTCAGACTCTAACCTCTATAACATGGGCAAGACCAAAGAGCTTTCTAAGGATGTCAGAGAAAAGACCCTAGACCAGTACAAGGTTGTAATGAGCTACAAAATCATAAGTTAGATGCTGGTTGAGAAGAAGGCAACTGTTGGTGCTATAGGAAGAAAATGGAAGAAATACAAAATGAGTGTCAATTGATATCGATCTGGGGCTCCATGCAAAATCTCAGCTCGTGGGATATCTAGGATCATGAGGAAGGTGAGAGATCAGCCTAAACCTACACAACAGGAACTTGTTAATGGTCTCAAGGCAACTGGGACCACTGTTACCAAGAAAACCATTGGTAACACATTACTCCGTAATGGATGAAAATCCTGCAGTGCCCTCAAAGTCCACTGCTCAAGAAGGCCAATCTGAAGTTACCAATGAACACTTAGGTGATACTGAGAGTGATTGGGAGAAGTTCATGTGGTCAGATGAGGCAAAAATTGAGTTCTTTGGCATTAACTCAACTCGCCATGTTCAGAGGAAGAGAAATGCTGCCTATGACCCAAAGAACATCATCCTTATAGTCAAGCATGGGGGTGAGAACATTATGTTTTGGGCATGTTTCTCTACTAAGGGCACGGACTACTTCACCACATCAATAGGACAATGGATTTAGCCGTGTACCATAAAATCTTGAGTGACATCCTCCTCCCTCCCCAAGAAATTAGAAATGAGTCATGGCTGGATCTTACAGCACGACAATGACCAAAAACATACAGCCAAAGCAACAAAGAAGTGGCTCACAAAGTAGGCCATGGAGTTGCCTAGCTAGTCTACAGACCTTAATCCCATAGAAAATGTATAGAGGCATATGAAGCTCTGAGTTGCCAAGCAACAGCCTCAAAATCTTAAAGACTTAGAGATGATCTACAAAGAGGAGTGGCCCACAATTCCTCCTGACATGTGCGTAAACCTCATCATCAACTACAAAAAATGTTTGACTACTATGCTTGCATACAATGGTTTTGCAATCAAGTATTAAATCTTGTTTGCCAAGAGGGATCAAATACTTATTTCTCTTTGCAAAATGCAAATAACTTTATATAATTTAGACGATGTGATTTTCTGATTTTATTTTTGATATTTTATCTCTCACTGTTAAAATTAACCTACTCTTAAAACTATAGACTGTTCATGTCTTTGTCAGTGGAAAACGTACAAAATCAGTGGGGGATCAAATACTTATTTCCCCACTGTATCTATCTATCTATCTATCTATCTATCTATCTATCTATCTATCTATCTATCTATCCATTTATCTATATCTATATCTATCTATCTATCTATCTATCTATCTATCTATCTATCTGTCTATCTATCTATCTATCTATCTATCTATCTATCTATCATCTATCTATATATATATATCTTCTATCTAGCTTCTATCTATCTATCTATCTATCTATCTATCTATTTATCTATCATCTATTTATCTATACTCTAGCTATCCCTATATCTATGTATTATCTATTGGTCAACTATTTATCTATCTATCTATCTATCTATCTATCTATCTATCTATCTGTATTTCTATCTATCATCAATAAATCAATCTATTTGAATATCTATATTTTTTCTTTAAGTTTACAAATTTGCAAATTATTTCAGTAACAGATGATAAACAGTAGTATAGAATGGCTCCAAATTGATACTGTAGGCACTTGTTAAGTTCACTCATAAGCAATTATAAGCTGCAAAACGTAATAATAAAAGATAGAAAAGCTAGTAACATTGTTTTAAATATATGTATAATAATAATAATAATAATAATAATAATACTGCATATAACAGCTAAGCCACTTTGCATCTCTGCATTAAACTTGTTCTTTTAGTAAATCACTTAAGAATACTCTTTTCCAGGTAGATGTCACCATAGTTTTGTCAAGTATCACAAATTCTTTTCTAAACATGTTCCGCTGTCAACATGAATTAATCAAGTGTTTGCCTGACAACGTCTTTGTAAAAGTTAAATGTTTTTGCACTTAGAAAACAGCAGTTCTGTTAGCAGAAAATAAAAGAGTTTACTTTAACAAAGGCGTATACTAAGAGTGCCTGAAGTAAGGCGCATTTCAATAGATGATTTACCTCCAGATGTAACCTCCCCGTAGCGGAATTTAACCTTCTGCTCCCATCTGAATCCATCCATCCCCATGTGGCCGAAAGAAAGACCCTGAGCAGCAGCAAAAACAGCCACAAGCTTCTTGACTTCATTACAGGCAGTCTGCTGAGAATAAATATAGAATCATAAGACCTCATCATTTTTAAAGCGCACTAAACAGATCATGCACTGAAAGCTCAAGCTGCCTCTCTTCTCCGGGTCATCTGTAACACCTCGCAGCTATGTATGCATTTTGATAGGTTTGATGGCTTTTTCTGAAGTATGTTTGAAAAGACATGCTCCTAGAAGATGGAACCGGGACCAAGTCAAATCTCTATTTCATTATTGGACTTCTGACTTTGTAACCTGTCAAAGCCTGGGGTAACAGATAACTAGAGAACAAATGTGACCCCTACTTCAGTACTTGACTAAAAGATCATGTAGTTATGCCAAAAGCTACATAAATATTGCAGTTCTTTATTGTTTTATCAGAGAGTTTTAAAATCAAGAGAAACGTTTTTCTACTTACATAAAATACATTGTTATATATAAGGCAGTTAGATTACAAATTCTCCCAGCAGTTATAACAGAGAGCAGTTTTCTGTCCACTCATATATTACATGCACATGTAAAGTGCTACCTTCTGATGTCAGAACCTGATGAATACACAGAGACGGGTGACGCTACATTGCCACATATCCTTTCTGTAGTATATTTATGACATGCGTTGTCCACACTCCTTTTAAAGCCATCTACACACTATGTGAGATGCATATGAGATACTGACATGTGGCTCTCATGAAGCCCCTGGCCCATCCACCATCTCTGAGTAGGAGCATACAAGCTGCATAGAAACTCAAGCAGCTGACACACTCACATGCAGAGAGGCAGCATCCCTTCTGGGTGAGTTATGTGAGACTTATGCAAGTATTTTGCATGCATCTTATGTAGTGTGTTTCTGCCCTAAATAAGAGGTTCTTCAGCAGAAGTGAAGGTAAAATAGAAACTGTCAAATGTGCTCCGAGTGAATACAAAAAGAGAAAATCTTTGGCACTACTCATACACATAGACAAACCAGTGTACACCATAACTCCTGACAAATGGAATCCAAAATGCTTCACTCAAAACAGTGATTGTGTTCCAGAAAAGGAAGGAAACATTTGAGTGGCACTTACCATCCATAAAAAAGTCCAACATTTATTTGCATGTGCTTAAAACCCTGATCAAGTAAATAGAGTGCATGATGATGATGGCTGTCTTGTGTTGGATCACGCTTCAACGAAATGTGATCCAACGTGAAACGGCTGTCATCAGCATGCTCCTTGTTCCCTCCCTCATGTTTTTATGCAAATTCAAATGTTAGACTTTTTCATGGATGGTTTAGTAATTTAATGGTATGTTCACACAAGCTATTCTTTCACACATATTTTCACACACAATCCACAAACCACCTTTCAATAACTTAAGATGAGAAATTTGCATTACATGTAACATGGTAGGGTCGTAACGACAACATTAGCAGGGGTTGCAATGGCACCTGGGCACTGAAGCCTAGGGGGCCCCAAAAAGTCTCTTTGATCTAAAGGAAAACACACGCTCTTAAAAATTTGCTATTAAAGATGAGCTTCAAATTACACCAATGTGGGAGAGGACTTTTTGCTGTAGATTTGAAAATGAGTAAATGTAGCAGAAAAGTGACTAACATATACGGTACCTTTTATTATAAATATATTAAAATAACACAGTGCCAAAATAAGTGCCAAAAATAAATTTGAACAAGCTGTCTGATGCTTTGAGGTAAAAAAAGCCCTATAATTTCTCTAAGGCAACGCCTCATTAGATAAGCCATATAGGCGAATAGGTAGTCCACACAACAAATAGATGTACAAGAAAAAAAACACTATATAATAAACACAACTGAAAAAAAGAAATAGGTGTTTTCTACCTAGGATGGTTGGACAGTGGTTCCCCTAGTAAGATAAAATATTAACTAAGCAGAAAACACAAAGAAACTCAAGTCATATTTAGGGATGAGCGAGTACTGCAATAATCAGACTCGCTATACTCGCAACGAGTAGGTCCCGGTACTCGGTACTCATTGCGAGTATAGCGAGTCCAATGTTAATGAATGGGCAGGCGAGTACTTTCGCAGTGTATCTATATATACACTTACAAAGATAATGGACGCATTAGGGCAATCCTTCAGAAATATTGGTATATTTTACTTCATGATCCGCTACTATGAAACAAAATTCCGCAGAGACCTGGCATAACATTTAGGAGAGGCCTGACTGTCAGAAATATCGTGGCCAATAGCAGGTTAAAGAGGACCTGTCACCAAACCAGGCATGGTGATCTAATTACAGCACTGGATGCAGCATGTCTGCAGCATGCAGACAAGGGGTCACCCAGCAGTTGAGCAGCCCTGTACCCCGAGATAATACACTTAGAAAACTTACATGCTCCAGCCACTAAGGAGGTGGCTAGGGGCTGCAGCCAAGGGCAGATTCACACCCCCTGCATGTTTAATCTGCCCACCGCTGCTAATCATTCTCTCCCTCTTCAGCAGCATTTAAACAGAGTAAACTCAGTAAACTGAGGGGCGGGGCTAAACGAACTTTCTGGGAGAGAAAGAAAAACTCTGTTTAAATGCTGCTGAAGAGGGAGAGAATGATTGGCAGTGGTGGGCAGATTAAACATGCACGGGGTGTGAATCTGCCCTTGGCTCCTGCCCCTGGCCTCCTCCTTAATGGCTGGAGCATGTAAGTTTTCTAAGTGTATTATCTCGGGGTACAGGGCTGCTCAAGTGATGGGTGACCCCTTGTCTGCATGCTGCAGACATGCTGCATCCAGTGCTGTAATTAGATCACCATGCCTGGTTTGGTGACAGGTCCTCTTTAAAGTCAAGTACTTCTACAAATAACACTTTAAATAAAAATAAAACACAACATCCACCAGGAGCCTTTAGATGTGGAAAAAGGAAATGCCTTTGTTGTAAACTACCCATGGACAACAGACAATGTTTCCAACAGTACAGGAGAAACATTCAAAATTAATGACTATCTAACATGCGATACTAGCTATGTTATTTATGTTATAACTTGCGAATGTGGGCTCCAATATGTGGGGCGGACCACACAAAGGATCCGCACCAGGTTGCATGGTCATAGACATAATACAAAAATTGGGCTGATGACACAGGGATTATCATGTCACTTGCTGTTGAAACATAAGAAGAAGTTTAAAATTTCCATTACCCCAGTAGAACATGTAGCAAAAAGCATTCTCAATAGAAAACAACAATTAAATAGAAAAGAGACTTTCTGGATGTATAGAATGCCCAGTTTACATCCAGATGGCCTCAACGACAAATTGGAGAATGTCTAATCTGATAAAATATCAGTGTAGTGGTCCTCAGAGAAGTGTCTGCAGCCCGTCAATACAATAATTATAGCAACAATTTAACTACAATCAAAGAAGTCCCTCTATAAGGGAAATAGAAAGAGGACGCCATCGCTGTGACTGCAGTCAATTACTCTGAGCTTCAGCATAATGATGATAATAAACTGATGATTTGTATATTTTAAATATTCATGGTCTCCTTGGTGATGAAAACACCAAAGGAAATTAATGAGCACCCAGTCTTCTAAGTTAGAATATGGAGGCACAAGTGGGATTAAATGAACCCAAGTAGGTAGCTGAACTACTCTCATGAGTTTGAATCTCCTGGGGAGGTGCCTTTATAACTGCAGGCCAGACTAATCCCTTTTTGAACTAAATGTCCCAATATAGATGATATATGTCCCTCCATCTGCACTTTTTTTTTTTTTTTAAGGAAATCTAATAGAGACTTTTGCCCCTACCTTACAGGAGAATCAGGTTTAAGTAGGAGGAGAAAGAAAGAGTGAGAGGCTAAATAGAGTAGCGGTATGTATAGCGCTGAGGAAAATAGAGGGAATCAGTGGTAGCTCGGCATGGGTTTGATTCCACATCTGAGATTGTAAATAGAAGAGAGAAAAAGTTAGTAATATCACTGTCTAATGTTTTTCAGAGATATATATATAATTGTAATTATTACTGTATATATGAAGCCTCAAATAAGGAATCCTTAGAAAGGAGGGAGAGAAGAGAGGAAAAAAATACTAATATGGACAAATGGGAGAGAAAAAATGAAAATAGCGATTGGATAGATTATGATTTTAATACATTTTTAAACACAGTTTTTATTAAATACTGATCATTTAAATTGTATAGCTGTTAAAACATATAAAGGATATAAATTTTAATGAATTACCGTATATACTCGTGTATAAGCCGAGTTTTTCAGCCCAAAAATTGGGCTGAAAAGTCCCCCCCTCGGCTTATACATGGGTCATACGGTATGCTGTGGGGGGGGGCTGTGACCGGGGGCTGGAGGAGGCAGGAGGAGGCCGTAGTGACCGCAGGCGGTCACGTGGGGCCGCCTCATTAGTGCAATGAATATGCACGGCATCCCCCCGTCCATCAACGGCGGGGGGGATGCCGTGCATATTGCAATACACAGCCCCCTCCTTAATATGGGTCCCCCAGTATTAATAAACAGCCCCCCCCTCATTATCATGTCCCCCCAGGCTGCGGCAGCTGTCAAAATAACAAACACTTTATACATCACCTTCCGGCGCAGCTTCTCCGCTCCTCCCGTCCTCCGCTCCTCCGCTCGCCGGCTTCTTCTTTCTTCTTGTGCCGGTGTCATGTGACCGGGCGCAGGAGATGACGTCATTTCCTGCGCGCGGTCACAGAAGTCGGCACAAGAAGAAGAAGAAGCCGGCGAGCGGAGGAGCGGAGGACGGGAGGAGCGGAGTAGCTGCGCCGGAAGGTGATGTATAAACTGTTTGTTATTTTGACAGCTGCCGCAGCCTGGGGAACATGATAAGGAGGGGGGGGCTGTTTATTAATACTGGGGGACCCATATTAAGGAGGGGGGGCCCTGTATACTACCACTGGGGCTGTATACTACCACTGGGGCTGTATATACCTCTGGGGCTGATGTATACTACCACTGGGGCTGCTTGGGCTCCTGTATACTACCACTGGGGCTGCTGGGGCTCCTATATACTACCACTGGGGCTGCTATTTTACTACCACTGGGGCTGCTGTATACTACCACAGGGGCTGCTGGGGCTCCTATATACTACCACTGGGGCTGCTGTATACTACCACTGGGGCTGCTGGGGATGCTATATACTACCACTGGGGCTGCTGTATACTACCACTGGGGCTGCTGGGGCTGCTATATACTACCACTGGGGCTGCTGGGGATGCTATATACTACCACTGGGGCTGCTGTATACTACCACTGGGGCTGCTGGGGATGCTATATACTACCACTGGGGCTGCTGTATACTACCACTGGGGCTGCTGGGGCTGCTATATACTACCACTGGGGCTGCTGGGGATGTTATATACTACTACTGGGGCTGCTGGGGATGCTATATACTACCACTGGGGCCGCTGTATACTACCACTGGGGCTGCTGGGGATGCTATATACTACCACTGGGGCTGCTGTATACTACCACTGGGGCTGCTGGGGCTGCTATATACTACCACTGGGGCTGCTGGGGATGCTATATACTACCACTGGGGCTGCTGGGGATGCTATATACTACCACTGGGGATGCTATATAGTACCACTGGGGCTGCTGGGGATGCTATATACTACCACTGGGGCTGCTGTATACTACCACTGGGGCTGCTGTATACTACCACTGGGGAGGCCTGTATACCACTGGGGGGGGCCTGTATAACACACTGCTGGGGGCTGTATACCTGTGCTGGGGTCCGCCCTCGGCTTATACACGAGTCAATAGGTTTTTCCAGATTTTTGGGGCAAAAGTAGGGGGGTCGGCTTATACACAGGTCGGCTTATACACGAGTATATACGGTAATTTAAATAAGAATATAGAATTGTATACATATATGTATATATATATATATATATATTTTTTTTTTTTTTCTCTATGGAGGGATATGGATGAAAGTTTGCCTGGAAGGGAATAAGCAAACTAGAGCTTTGTGGAACACCCTGGATTACGGTAATCATATCCTCCTTAGGATCAGGTCCCTCAGTGATGTCAAAATCACTGAGCCTATTAAACACTAGGTAGATATAATACTATCTATACCCACAAGCTCCCTTCTTTACAAGGGTAGTCCACAACTGACCCTATCAGATACCCTATTTTCTCCCTACTTGCGCACTGCTTTGAAAACAACCTCATTTTCTTTGTGGAATGTGTTGCACTGAATGGGGTTAATGCACGTGGATCAGTGTCAGTTAAAGAAGCACTCCCATTAAAGATTGTATCCTCTTATTATGTTGCATCAATTATGTTATATGGCACTGTGGACTTACAATGGCTCATTTTGCCATTCTATACAGTTGAAGCATCACTACAGTGTTTTTTTTATTGCATCGCTGGAGTGATGCTTTAAATTTAAGTCCCTTGACCCCTGACTCATACTCACCTGCCGCCATCTTCATCTTTTAGGATTGCTACTTCTAATAGGTGGCACTAGAGTTCAAGGCCTCTTTCTCTCTGAAGAGACAATTTACATATTTCCCAGAGGAGGATTATGGCATTTAAGTTTCCTCATACTAGCACACCAGACCTGGCATATAGCTCTCCACAAGAAGAAATCTTAGGCTAAGTTCACATCACGATTTTGTGCCTGTCCGTGGGATCCGTGTTGAAGGGAGGATCCCACGGACAGGCACGGATCCACACGGATCCCTGCACTCGGATGGCAAATAGCCATCCGATCCGTGCCTGTGCAGGATCCATGTGGATCCTCTTCTCCCTGTCTGTCCCTGCTTCTTCTCTATCTATCCCTGCCTGTCCCTCCTCTATCTCTGATCTATCTATTCATTATGCTCCCCCTGTCCTCCCCCCTCGTCCTCCCCCCTGTGCTCTCCCCTCACCTGTGGTGATGTCAGAGTCGGTCACCTGCACAGCAGTTAGGCTGGGGTTCCACATGAGCCCTCAGTCCGTTTTTGGCTTCATCTTTGTTAATTTTTTTTTCTAAGTCCAAAAACTGACAGAAAAACGGATTGGATGCAATAAACACCCTGTCCGTTTTTCTCTGGAGCTCAAAACATTGCCCTGTCCGTTTTTGAGCCAAAAACGTTGCATGCAACGTTTTTGGCATCAGTTAAAAAACGCATGCGTTTTTTTAACATGGGGCCCTATGGGAAACGCATGCGCAAGCGCATGGCATATTTGGAACTTGCGTTTGCGCATGCGTTAACGCGCATGCGTTTTTAATGAAAAAATGACTAAGTCCAAAAACGTTCAGGGGTGCAGGAGGCTCAAAAAGCACCCAAAAAAAAACGGATTGGTGATGAAAATCACTTCCAAAAACGGGCTTCTATGTGGAACCCCAGCCTTAGTGTTTAAGGAACAAATACCCCCCCACCCCCACCATTATTGCTTATCACTAGACATGCTTCTAGAGAGACATCGATGGTTGCAGGAGTGGTATAACTAAGTGGAGTTTCACTGACCCAATGAGGACTTAATTTACAGAATGACAGAACGTTCAAATTAAGAGAGAGACTGGCTAGGGTCACATTTCCGTTTTGTTTGCAAAATCCTGATCCGGTTTTGAACTTTAAAAAAGCTCAAAACCGGACCAGGAAACGCTCCTGATAGGAGCCTATGCAAAACACCGGATGGCTTCACAAGCCATCCGGTGGCCGGATCCGGCACTGCTGCCTGCGTTTAAAATCATGCAGGCAGCAGTTTTCGCAGCGTTTGCCGGGACCGCACTGCGGTCACCGGATGGCTCAGGATGTGTAATCCTGAGCCATCCGGTAACTGCAGAGTTTGCGGATCCCGGCTATTGCCGGGATCAGCAAACTTAATAAAGAGTTGAATAGCTGAGCTAAATGACTGTTTGAGGTCTGTAGGGGGGCTTACACCCCCCTACAGACCGGCCGCCCACTTCTATAGTGTTCTTCTACAATTTCTCACTGTGCACGGGCTCCTCGGAGCCCGTGCATGTCACCCAAAGTTGCCCCTACCCCCCGTATCACTATAGAGGGGTGCATACACCCCTCTATTACAATTATGCTTTAATTATGTGATATATACAATGAATTATCCAAATCGCAAAGTAAGTATATATTTACATGTGTCCGGAGGCAGAGTGAAGGGATTTCCATGGGCGGGGCTGTGTGCAGTAGCCTCCGCCCGCTCCTTCTTGATGGCCGCCCCCTCTGGCCGTAATCCAGTCTTGTGAGGGCGGGCACGTCGTTAAAGGGGCGTGGCTAACTAAGTGCCGCGGTTAGCCACGCCCCTTTAACGACGTGCCCGCCCTCACAAGACTGGATTACGGCCAGAGGGGGCGGCCATCAAGAAGGAGCGGGCGGAGGCTACTGCACACAGCCCCGCCCATGGAAATCCCTTCACTCTGCCTCCGGACACATGTAAATATATACTTACTTTGCGATTTGGATAATTCATTGTATATATCACATAATTAAAGCATAATTGTAATAGAGGGGTGTATGCACCCCTCTATAGTGATACGGGGGGGTAGGGGCAACTTTGGGTGACATGCACGGGCTCCGAGGAGCCCGTGCACAGTGAGAAATTGTAGAAGAACACTATAGAAGTGGGCGGCCGGTCTGTAGGGGGGTCTAAGCCCCCTACAGACCTCAAACAGTCATATAGCTCAGCTATTCAACTCTTTATTAAGTTTGCTGATCCCGGCAATAGCCGGGATCCGCAAACTCTGCAGTTACCGGATGGCTCAGGATTACACATCCTGAGCCATCCGGTTACCGCAGTGCGGTATTCAGCACACAGTTTTAAAAAAAAACTGTGTGCGACCGGCATTGCATTCACCGCATCCGGATCTGGATGCGGTGAATGCAATTCATGTTTGCAATGTGACCCTACCCATTATCAGCAGGAGCTGCCTGAGAAAGGGTCAGAACTTGAATGACTATCATTCAGTTGTTTGGGAGTGTAAGCAATGTCTAAGGCTGGCTTCACACTGCGGTCAGGTCAGGTCAGATCAGGTGAGGTTTTGTGTGCCAAAACCAGGAGTGACTCCAAAACCTAGAACAGGTGTCAATCTTTCAATTATACTTTTTCTCTGCAAGTTCCTCTCCTGATTTTGAAACACAAAACCTGACCTGACCTGACCGCAGTGTGAAGCCAGCCTAAGGGTACCGTTACACGTCGCAACATTGCATGCAATTTCACTGGCAATTTGCTGGTTGCAGTGAAATCATGGACACATTGTTTCATTTGTACACAGTAACAAAATGGAACAATGTGTCCATGATTTCACTGCAACCAGTAAGTTGCAAGTGAAATTGCATGCAATGCTGCGATGTGTAAAGGTACCCTATGAGTAAATGATTTTGAGATCCCATAAGTGAAAACAACCACCCTGCCAGCAATCCAGAAGTAAGTGTGACCTAAGGCTGGCTTTACACTGTGGTCAAGTCAGGTCAGATCAGGTCAGGTTTTGTGTTCCAAAACCAGGAGAGGAACTTGTAGAGAAAAAGTATAATTGAAAGACTGACACCTGTTCTAGGTTTTGGAGTCACTCCTGGTTTTGGCACCCAAAACCTGACCTGATATGACCTGATATGACCTGATCTGACCGCAGTGGGAAACCAGCCTTACTAGTTTGTTGCTCAAAGTTAAATAAAATATAGGCTGGAAACTTTGCGGGTTGTGAGAGTCACAACTACTGTAAGCACTTAGAATGGCTGCAGCAAACCATGTGGAATTAGCAATCATGTAGAAGTAGGAAAAGGGTATATATTCCGCGCTGCCATCAAAAAATGAATGGTCCAGATAATATGAAAGATGGTCAACGTGTTTCAAGGCCACTATCAGCTTCTTCTTCAGGACAAATCATAATCCTGATGAAGGATAAGACCTGAAGAAGAAAGTTCATGGTGGTTTTGAAATGTGTTGAAAATAAATCATCTTTCATTTTATCTGGATCACCCATTTTTTGACAGCAGAATGAAATATATTCCCTTTTCCTATTTCTACATGTTTACTGGTTTGTTGCTCAGCATTGCCCTAGAAAGCAGGATGCTGGCTAACTCTCTCATAATAAAGCTGGAAGTGTTAAGAAAAGAAAATCAAAGTATATCGCAGATACACTGGGTGGATGGAAAAGTCCTCCCTGTGAAGGAATCTAAATCACTAAGTGAGGAAATCCCTGCAACTTGCTGAGTGCAGCCCAGGGGAATGGAGTCTATAGTCGCTTCATGTGATGACTGGCGATGAAGTTGACTGAGGAACAGTGAGAGAAATATCTTTGAGAAGCGTTCCCATGTGGGCTGTAGTGAAAAATGTGTGTTAAAAAGGGTTACTGATACTTATATGGAATAAGGCCACTTCACATGCACAGATATCTGAGTCCAATATCTGAACAGATCTCTGGTTGCAGTGAAATCATGGATACATTGCTCCATGTTGTACACAGCCACAAAATGGAGCAATGTATCCATGATTTCACTGCAACCAGAGATCTGTTCAGATATTGGACTCAGATATCTGTGTGTGTGAAGTGGCCTATAGAAGGATTTTCAAGTGAAGTGATTTATCTATGCAAAGTAACTATCATGCTTATAAAATCATACACTATTATTTTGCCCATAAGTCTGAATTGATTTTGGATTTACCACAAACATTAATTGAAAGTGATGCAAACCCCTTGCCCATGATTCAGTTGCTTTAAAAGCCTTGGATTTTTAGCAGATTCCTTTATGAACACAAAGTGAATTTTTCCACAATAAAAGTGTGCCATAGGCTAGGGTCACATTTCCGTTTTAACCCTAGCCTACAGCAATCCGGTTTTAACTTAGAACTTTTTCCAGCACCGCATAGCGTTACCGCTATGCGGTGAGGAAAACGCAGTCCCTAGTTACCCTATGTTTACCTTAACTACCTGTCACACAGGCAGCTGCTTGGAGTGCGCTTTACAGCGCCGCACAGGAAACGTTGCAGACAGCGTTTCCTGTGCGGCGCTGTAAAGCGCACTCCAAGCAGCTGCCTGTGTGACAAGTAGTTAAGGTAAACATAGGGTAACTAGGGACTGCGTTTTCCAGCACCGCATAGCGGTAACGCTATGCGGTGCTGGAAAATGTTCTAAGTTAAAACTGGATTGTTGTAGGCTAGGGTCAAGACGGAAATGTGACCCTAGCCATATACACATTCTAAATTTTTCCAGACACTTTAGAAAACAAACCGTTAAAGAGCAGTAAGCGTGAAACGGCTGTAGTTCTGCTGTCATTTTTCCTCCTTTTTCCATGTCTATGTGATTTTAGCTTTGTATAATAAAATACATTTTCACCTGTCATCTGGTGAATGCTGTTCATTTTCTAAAGTGGCTGGATTGGATTAAAGACTTTACTCATGAATGAGAACCTGGAGACATAAGAACGACTTCTTCAGGCTGAACCTGTCGGTATCTGTTGATCCCACTGATCCCATGGAATGAGATGTTAGGGTACCGTCACTTCAATGAAGAAGTGGATGAACTGTAGCTCAATCTTTAAGTAGCTCCTCAAAGTCATAGTCGACTCTTTAATAAGCCTTTTAATATGACCAAGGATTTGTGCCAGATCAGAACCCCAAACTACAGATGCTGCATTTCAGGGTAACTGCCCCTCATCAGTGTAGCATGTGCGATATTCTTATCCGGCTGTATGAGAGGCTAAGATGAGGTCTGGGGAGCTAGCTATCTACCTTATGGAGATTAGTTTCCCTGCAGCCATAAAGAAACAGATAAGTTGATAAGGAGACATGTTAGGAAGTTTAATATCCTGAGAGTGAAGTCAGGCAAAAGCCAAAAAGAAGTAGCTATGGAACTCCACTATTCTCAGAATCATGTGTCAAAGAAAGAATATGGGGTTAAAATTAATTGCCAAACTGTGGTGTGACAGCTCAGTGCAGTAGGGTTGATCACATGACTTTCAGTCAAGAAGCCTTTCATCTCTGCAAAGAACCGGACAACGGAAAGAGACAGATTGGTCGAAGGTGTTTTGGTTGGATGAAACTAAGTTCAATTTTTTAGGTAGTGATGGCAAGTATTATATATACCCCTCAATCGGAAAAAATAATGATGTAAGGTACCAAACACCTACAGTGAAACATGGTGTCAATGTCATTGTTTGGAGCTTCTTTTCTAGATATGTGATTGGATCTCTGCATAGAATTGATGGAAATATAAATGCTACAAGGATATACTGTATTTTCTGGTGTATAAGACGACTGGGCGTATAAGACGACCCCCAACTTTTCCAGTTAAAATATAGAGTTTGTAATATACTCACCGTATAAGACTACCCCTCTTCTACAGTATAATCCCCACTGTGACCCCCACACAGCCCTCCATACAGTAAAATGGACCTGCATATAGAATAATGGCCCCTACATTTCTTACTGTATTACGAACCCCACACAGCCCTCAAATAGCCGTGCATAAAGTATAGAGGCTCCCTCATACCCCTTCAAGTATTATCATGCTCCCACAGAGCCCTTCAAGTAATATAATATTCCATATAGTATAATTATATCCATATACTATAATGCATCATCATAGTACTCAATATAGTATAATGCACCCCTGTAGTCCTCCATATATTATAATGAACTCCCTATAGTCCTCCATATAGTATATTGCACCCCATAGTCTTCTATATAATATAATGCATCCCCAAAAAATAATAATACAGATGTCACATGTACAATATGCATTTGTGTTACAGATCCTTGTTTCAGACTATACTGGGTTCTACATAGAGATTCTTCTTGTAGTGTACAGACTCCGCATGAAAACTCTGCCAGGATTAGGTGTTAGGATTGTGCTATATAGTAACTGCTATGGGTTATGCTGCAAAATAAAACTAACGACATGTCAAAAAAATTTAATTCTTCATGAAATTTGAAGACATGTAAGGTAATTTGTATTACGTAAAAAATATTTCTCTATATGGAATGTATGGCAGATGCTGTAGTTAATTGTACAGAGACTGTGTGGCTTCTTACAACCTTTTTCCCTGCAATCCAGGCGCTTTGCACATGGCTCTGACATTTAGATGAGCCCTGAAGTGAATAGATTTGTTAATATTAGTAAGGAAATAAACTATCTTTTTTTTTTTAAAGGGAATGTGTAATGAATAATAACCTATTATTTAAATTAGGATTTTATGTTGCATATTTTTTTATGTGATGCATATTTTTAATTTTCATCTATCTATATAAGGCTAGAGTCAGACTTAAGAGCTTCCATCTGTTGGAAGGATGCATTAAAGGATCCTTTATTTCCCCTTGCCATTTTCATGGCATGTATGTTCAATTTTAGTGCATGCAATAATGCATGTGTTAACACATGGTACATATATGTACCATGCATTATCGCATGCATTTCTTATAGACTTCCATGTTAAAAAACACATGAGTTTTTGAAAAAGCACCAAAAAACCGCTGCATACCGCGTTTTTTGGTGCACTTGCAAAAACGCATAGCGTCAAACGCATTGCACTTTTGCAATACATTTTTTGCATTGGAGTCTATGGGTGCGTTGACGCATGCGTTTTTCAACATTTGCACATGAAAATAGCGCATGCATTTAGCAAATGCGTGATGCAAGTCTGACCCTAGCCTAACAAAGTTCAGAATTCTTAAAAAAGGCCACTTTTTCTTATACTAGCCACATATGTTCTGTTCTGAACAGAAAATGTTTCTTTAATCCTATCACCATTATTGCCTAGATTACAATGAAGAATTAGGCTACATTCACATGGTGCATAATTGCATCGTAAGGGCACATACACAATGGCGTTAAAATCGGACAAGTGAAATGCAAGTACCGTATATACTTGTGTATAAGCCGAGTTTTTCAGCCCAAAATTTGGGCTGAAAAGTCTCCCCTCGGCTTATACATGAGTCAATACGGGGGGGGCTGTGTCCGGGGCTGGGGAGGCTGGAGGAGGCGGGGGGGGGGCTGCTGTATGAGCGGCCCCGTCACGTGGGGCCGCTCATTAAATATGCACTGCGTCCCCCTGTCAATCAGCGGCAGGGGGAAGCAGTGCATATAGCCCCAAATGCTGGCACTCGCCCCCCCTTGTAAGGGCCCCCCCACCGATGGTTATATTACCATTCCGGACTTCTGATCCGCGCCGCTCCTCGGTGCTTCATCCTCGCTGCTCCGTCCGTCTTCTACATCCGGGATCTCCGGCCGTCGCAAGCATATGACGTCATAGCGACGGCTGGGGATCCCGGATGTAGAAGACGGACGGACGGAGCAGCGAGGATGAAGCACCGAGGAGCGGCGCGGATCAGAAGTCCGGAATGGTAAGAGAAGCGGGGGGGGCCCTTGCAAGGGGGGGCGAGTGCCAGCATTTGGGGGCTGCTGGGGACCCCCAGGGGGCTGCTGGGGACCCCCTGGGGGCCGCTGTGTACCCCCAGGGGGCTGCTGGGGGCCGCTGTGTACCCCCAGGGGGCTGCTGGGCACCCCCTGGGGGCTGCTGTGTACCCCCTTGGGGCTGCTATGTACCCCCAGGGGGCTGCTGTGTACCCCCTGGGGGCTGCTGGGGGCCGCTGTGTACCCCCAGGGGGCTGCTGGGTACCCCCTGGGGGCTGCTGGGGACCCCCAGGGGGTTGCTGTGTACCCCCTGGGGGCTGCTGGGGACCCCCAGGGGGCTGCTGTGTACCCCCTGGGGGCTGCTGTGTACCACTGGGGCTGCTGTATACTACCACTGGGGCAGCTGTATACTACCACTGGGGCTGCTATATACTACCACTGGGGCGGCTGTATACTACCACTGGGGCTGCTGTATACTACCACTGGGGCTGCTGTATACTACCACTCGGGCTGCTGTATACTACCACTGGGGCTGCTGTATACTACCACTGGGGCTGCTGTATACTACCACTGGGGCTGCTGTATACTACCACTGGGGCTGTTGTATACTACCACTGGGGCTGCTGTATACTACCACTGGGGCTGCTGTATACTACCACTGGGGATGCCTGTATACCACTGGGGGGGGCCTGTATACCACACTGCTGGGGGCTGTATACCTGTGCTGGGGTCCACCCTCGGCTTATACACGAGTCAATAGGTTTTTCCAGATTTTTGGGGCAAAAGTAGGGGGGTCGGCTTATACACGGGTCGGCTTATACACGAGTATATACGGTAAATCTCTCATTGCACTTGGGCCAATGTTATTTAATGAGTCAGAACACATTAACATGTGTCCTCAGCTTTTTTCTCATACAGAATCTGGATGAGATAAAAGTTGTAACATGCTGCGACTGTATGTGATTCACGTCCGAGACTCGCCAATGCCAGTCAATGGGTCCGACGAAATGACGGACAGCACACAGACAGCACAGGGACAGCACAGGGAGAGTGATTTTAGCATGGTGTTTCTCATGCTGGAAAGAGTTAGAATACAATAGACAGGATAGATAGAATAGATAGATCATGCTTAGGCTGGCTTCACATTGCGGCGGCGTCCTGTCCGGGGCTGTCAGGAGTGACAGCCTGGACCGGAGTTTTGCTGCATAGAATACTATCGGGCTGCACGGAGCTGGATCGCGCCGGGTGGCAATTATCTGCCATCCGGCTGCTATCTCGCCGGATGTATCCTGGAGTAGTGGGGTTTTTCTTCCGATTCCAAAAACGTTGCATGCAACGTTTTTGGATTCGGCAGACAATTCCCCACTACTCCAGGATACATCCGGCGAGATAGCAGCCGGATGGCAGATAATTGCCACCCGGTGCGATCCAGCTCCGTGCAGCCCGATAGTATTCTATGCAGCAAAACTCCGGTCCAGGCTGTCACTCCTGACAGCCCCGGACAGGACGCCGCCGCAATGTGAAGCCAGCCTTACCAGACTCCCGCTGCTACTTCCATGGCCGGCTATTAAGCTAATTGCATATTCACTGCACTGTCCGACAAACAGCCAATCAAAGGAGCTCACACTCAGACTGGATTTCCTCAATCTGGACAGTGATTCTGCCTGATTGCCATACACATTAGTGTACCGCAACCAACTTGGCTTTATAGGGGGTTAAATAAATAAATATTTTTAAAAAATGAGTGGTACTTTACAGCATTTTTAAGTCCAGCTCAAGGAAAGCCTGATGGGCTCATAAGCAGATCCGTAAAAAGAAGTGATGTGTCCATTACTCCTCCATATAGTACATGATATAGCACGGGATCCACTGTTAACAATAGTTGGTGGTAGTAGATAATCTGCTCCCATCCCTTCACAATGACTTTTGCATAGATAAAAGCATGCCTACAAATCCTTCCTATCGGTGTAAATGAGTTAAGGCCCCGTTGCACGGGGCAACATCTCCGACCACATCGCTGGCAACTGAGGGGCGTGGCCAAGTTGCAGCAACATCGCTGCAGAGTTGCCCTGTATAACAGGGTGATTTCAACGGCGATAGTTGCTTCAGCAACATCGCCAGGTTTCAGGACAATGTCCTGAAACCTGGCGATGTTGCTCAAGCGATGTGCCTGAATCGCCCTGCCTGAGATCGCAACAGTGATGTTGCCGGCAGCTTCCTTCATAGACTCCCATGTTAAGGATCGCTGCCAGGGTTGAGTTTAACCCTGGCAGCGACAGTTGCTAGCAACATCGCTGATGAGTTGCCGGTGATGTCACCTCGTCTGACAGCTCAGCAGCGATGTTGGAGAGCGGCCAAAAACGTGCGTGCTCCCGGGAGTTGCCGGCGATGTTGCCGGCGATGTGGAACCGTGTGACGGTACCTTTAGAGACAGTCAATCAATTGCAGACTGTGTAATTCTGACAACTCTTAATAGTAGAGACCAGCACATCAAGCCACAGAGAACTGTATTAGGCAATGTGCACATAGTGCATTTTTTGATGCATTTTTTGGTGCAGATTTGACAAAAATTGACATATATTTCCTGAAGCCAGAAAAGTCTATGAGAATTATGAAGTGTTATGCACACGTTGCTTTTCTTTTCCGCTGCAGAAAAGGTGCAGAATTTGATGCAGAAAAATCTGCAGCATGTGAATTATTGCAGCGTTTTTTTCAGCGTTTTTTACCCATTGACCTCATTATAATCATGAAAGAATGCTGCATACATGCTATTTGTTTCTGAGTGAATTTGGTGCGTTTTATGCAAACAAAAACTCTCTCTCTCCCTCCTTCCGATTCTTCATTTTCATGCTACTGGAGAGATAAAAGCAATAAAAATGGACCAAAATAAGCATGGCAGTGCACACAAAACACACCAAAATTAGATTGCAACACAATGTGCAGATTTAGTGCAGACATTTCTGCAACCAAACACTCTATATGTGCACATACCCAATGAGTCAAAACACTCTGTGTTTCAATTCATAAGGATCACCAAAAAAAAAATTGTTCAGCACCATCGCAGGAAAATTAAGAGAGAGGGCTAATGACATCAGGCCAAGATATGTGGGCTTCCCAAAAATGCCCACATCACATGGTCTAGCTCAACCAATTAGAGTAGATTATTATAGTTAGTAGTAAATATGGGGGTCAGCCAAGCTGTAATATTTTATCCTATTCCAGAGGGATAGGAGGTCGGAGTGGACTGATTATTCTACAGTATATAGGGATAGAAATAAGCTTAATCTTATGGCCACTTTACACTTCCCGATATCGGCGTCTAACTCCGAACAAAAGTCACGTGGTTCGTGCGTTGGCCCCGATATCGTTCGTGCGTTGTATGGTTTAAACGTCCAATACGATGCACGAACGATGCCAAAACGATATCAGGGATCAAATGAGCCT
The DNA here is from genome assembly GCA_033576535.1 of Allobates femoralis. Taxonomy (NCBI): domain Eukaryota; kingdom Metazoa; phylum Chordata; class Amphibia; order Anura; family Aromobatidae; genus Allobates; species Allobates femoralis. The sequence continues at coordinate 522,780,320 of JARQOC010000004.1, read as the reverse complement.
GCTCTCCAACGGCCCGATATTGGTTGGACGTTGTGGCCGGATCAGGCTGTGTAAAAGCCCAACTACGATGTGAAGTACAACGTCCCCTATTCTCTCCCACGTTAAATGGTCGCTCCTGGGTCGGCCGTACAAGTGGGTGTACACATCGTTGGAGCGTTGCCTGCCGATATCGCACTATGTAACATCTCCTATGCGATCTTCGAATTCTGCCCAGAAAAAGCGCGCTCCCGCGGCGTTGTATCAAATATCGGACCGACGTTGGGACGTGTAAAGTGGCCATTATTGTGGTATTCCTTAGGAAGAAGTGGAGAATACACTTTGAAATGCATATAATAAAACCACCTGTATTGAAAATACTATTTGAATCCTTCATCTATCCTAAAGCAGCATGAATTTTTTCACCATTGTATACAGTCTCTATATAATCTGATTTAGGCACACTAGTTACATTGCTGAATAACACCTACACTTTGAGTGGTAGGGGTAGCCTGAGTATGTACATAATAATTCAAAGACATCAGTGTGTACCTGTGAAGTCACTCAGTCTGACTTAAATGACTGATCTAAGATTTACTATAGTAAAAGCATTTTAATAAAATCATTTTTTTATTCTTCATACACGGAAAACCAAGAGAGTAAATGTAATTGCCCCTCTGGTCTAATTTTGCTACTGAAACAAAAACCCTAAAACCAAGGTTTCGTGTCATGGAAAGTGTGCTTGCTGGATTGTGAGATGGGCAGGACATTTTTTTTTTTCAACAAGCCAAAAAAAGTCGCCATGTTTAACAACTTTATACTTCACAAAGTGTATGTGCTTTAAAGTGAACCTGTCAGCTCGTTTTAGGCCACTAACCTACCACAACCTGTCCTTGCACTTTGCTAGCACATCCCTACCAATTCCTCTCTGACCTAAAACTACACTATAAAACTTCAGATAAATTATTTAATAATTATGTACAGGATGACACTGGAGCTGGCCGTAAAGGTATTGACGGACACTTACATGAAGTCTACATCTGTAGAATGGGATGGGCGGTCTACAGGGCTCCATTCTCCCTCTTTGCTGGCTCTTCTCACGCCCTGCTGGGTGTCATCATTCCATGTCCTCTGTTTACATTCTCGTCTACTCCATATATTATGATGTGCACCCGGATGTCATTTCCAGTCCAGTGCGTTGTGAGGGCTTACCAGGTGTACAGGCCAGCTCCCTTAGCATACGCAGAGCGAAAAATCTGAAAAATTGGGAAAACTTTGAAAGTGTCCCCAAGTGCAGTTGCAAAACCATCAAGCGCTACAAAGAAACTGGCTAAGATGAGGACTGCCCCAGGAAAAGAAGACCTCTGCTGCGGAGGATAAGTTCATCCGAGTCACCAGCCTCAGAAATCGCAGGTTAACAGCAGCTTAGATTAGAGCACTTGGGGACACTTTCAAAGTTTTCCCAATTTTTTGGACTGACTGACCTTCATTTCTTAGAGTAATGATGGCCACTCGTTTTTCTTTACTTAGCTGCTTTTTTCTTGCCATAACACAAATTCTAACAGTCTATTCAGTAGGACTATCAGCTGTGTGTCCACCAGATTCACACTTTTTTGTTAAGTAAATAATTCTACATGTGTTAGTTCATAGTTTTGATTCCTTCAGTGTGAATCCACAATTTTCATAGACAAGAAAATAAAGAAAACTCTGAATGAGAAGGTGTGTCCAAACCTTTGGTCTGCAATGTATATGTATATATATATATATATATATATATATATATATACATATATATGCACATATATATATATATATATATATATATATATATATATATAGTGGGCCATTTATATGGATACACCAAAGGAAAATGGTAATGGTTGGTGATATCAACCTCCTCTTTGTGGCACATTAGTATATGGGAGGGGGAAAACTTTTCCAGATGGGTGGTGACCTTGGCAGCCATTTTGAAATTGGCTGTTTTGGATCCAACTTTATTTTTTACAACAGGAAGAGGGTCATGTGACTCATCAAACTTATTGAGAATTTCATAAGGAAAACAATAGTGTGCTTGGTTGTAGCGTAACTTTATTCTTTCATGAGATATTTACAAGTTTCTCTTTGTTTACAGCCATTGACATGTTGCAGAGGTTAACACGTGGGGAGCTATAGAAATTGTGTTGATGTATGGTGAATGCAGTACCTGGGTCATTGCAGCAGATTTCAATGCAAGATACCCTACGAGACCACTCATCTGCCATGCTACAGTTAGCAAACTGCTTGACAAATTTTGTGAAACAGGTTCAGTGTTGGATTTGCCAAAATGTGGACACAAGAAAACTGTCACTAATGAAGAAACATCGGTGGCTGTCCTAGCTTCATTCAACAAGAGCCCACAGCGTAGCACTCGCCGCATGTCACTGGAGAGTGGCATCAGTCGAATATCCCTTCGGCAGGTATTATCTACTCATAAATGCCCCCTTATAAAATCCAGCTGCTGCAGCATCTCAACAAGGATGACCCAGATCATCGCACTGAATTTTCAGAATTGGCAAAACAATAATCGGAATAGGACTCTCAGTTTACAGAAAACATTATGTTCAGTGATGAGGCAAACTTTTTTGTGAATGGTGAAGTTAACAAACAAAACCAGCACAATTGGTCTGACACTAACCCACAGTGGATAGATCTCTCCAAAACTGTTGGAACACAAAAATTGATGGTATGGTGTGGTACATGGGGTACAAAGACAGTGGGGCCATTCTTCATTAATGGAAACCTCAATGCCAATGGATATTTGAAATTGCTACAAGATGATGTGTTGCCCTCTTAGGCACTGAAGATGGCACATTTACCGAGTTTTTCCAAGAAGATCATGCACCAGCACATTATGAGTGTCAGGTCCGAGCATTCCTACGTGAACAGTTTCCTGGAAAGTGGATTGGTCGCCGTGGGCCAGTTGAATGGCCACCAAGGTCTCTCGATCTGACACCCATAGACTTTTATCTTTGGGGTCATCTGAAGGCAATTTTCTATGCTGTGAAGATACGAGATGTGCAGCATCTGAAACAATGGATACTAGAAGCCTGTGCTAGCATTTCTTCTGCGGTGTTGCTAGCAATGTGTCAAGAGTGGGAGAAGAGGGTTGCATTGACAATCCAACACAATGGGCAGCACTTTGAACACATTTTATAAGTGGTCATAAACTTGTAAATAACTCATGAAAGAATAAAGTTACATTAAAATCAAGCACATCATTGTTATTCTTATGAAATTCTCAATACGTTTGATGTATCACATGACCCTCCTCCCATTGAAAAAATTAAATAAAGTTAAATAAAATAAAATAAATAAAGTTGGATCCAAAATGGCCAACCTCAAAATGGCCACCACGGTCATCAGCCATCTCTCATATACTAATGTGCCACAAACCATGCCCAATATACTTAGGTCTATCCTAATATATATATATATATATATATATATATATATATATATATATATATACATATACACTTAATGAATGCACTTAATGACATTGTTTCTAGGTCTAGCAGATAGAAAACAAGCGGTGTCAGAGGTTTGGAGCGCTAAAGAAACCACGGATTGGTGATTAAATTACCAATAATTTATTGCATGAACAGCAGGGGTCCAGTATGCCACAACGCGTTTCGACGCACATATGCATCTTTCTCATTCTACAACATATTTTCTTTAAGTAGAGCTTCAAATCACATTCACAATACAGTTTAACAATTTGGTTAAATTCTGGTTTGAACGAAAATGACATTTTTCAAAAATAGTAAGAAGGTGAGGTATGAGGTATGTAATTTCATGTATTCAACTTTTTACTGATGGTAAACTATTAAATTAACCTTTTAGGAAAATGAAATTGAAATTGGTTGTCATTCTGGAGTTCTTTCCCCATGTCCTACACTTACAAAGCTAAAAATCCTCTCCTTTTCCAAAATAAAAGAAGCATTACTAGCAATTTAATAACATATAAAGTAATCAAATGGGGATTACGAAAAGATAAAACATGTAAAATTGTTGCCTTGAAGCGAAGTCATTTGTTACCAGTTATCAAAATTCGCAAGCTATTTGGTAAGCTTCTCTTGTGACATTCATGCCTAACCCTATATGTCTGAGGATTCCCTAATAAATTATTACAAAGTGAAACAAGAACATTAAATATTTTGTAAACTTATCTTGGTCTCCCAATGATCTATGGTAGTTCCCGAACTCCATTGCTCGAGAGACACAAACAGTGCACATTTTCAGGATCTCTTAAGCATTGCACAAGTGATAATTTAATCATCTGCAGAGTTGCTGCTTCCAACACCTACTTCCTACTAAGGAAGTCGTGAAAACCTGCACTGTGAGTGGCTCTCGACTCGAGTTGGTAAATACTGATCTACGTCTTCCTCATATTTCTGTATACTACTGTGATTGCAGTTTACAGTTGCAGTTGAAAGTGTTGGCGCTAGTGGTGTGCGAACCCAAACTGTGCAGTTCAGGGACTTTACCAGATACCTAGTGTCCGTGCACAGATCTCAAACACGACATTTTAAGCAAGGTCTGTGTTACTTTTCGGGTTTGGCCGCCGGAATAAAGCTTTTTGAAATGTTTTACTGGTGCAAAATGGGGATTAAAGCAGGGCAATTATATTTATTGAGATTCCGTGCTGCTGATACTGCTTCCGGATCCGCTTATAAAACCTTATGAATAGTCCTCTGCTTCCCCTGCCCGTCCTCTGTGACAGAGTTTGTGATTGGTTGAAGTCAGACTGTAACCCTTACCCTCTCTGCTAGTGTGTGTGATTAGTTGCCCTCACACTGCCTGACGACGCTGCCAAATAGAAACCCACTGTTTACCTTAGCAGTGGCTCCACACAAAGCATCAGGAAGTGCGCTTTTCAACAGCACACAGGAAAATGTTTCAGACCGCGTTTCCTGTGCGATGTTGTAAATCGCACTTCCTGGGGCATTGTGTGGAGTCGCTGCGAAGGTAAACAGCGGGTTTCTATGGGGAAGTGCTGTCAGACAGCGCATAGCGTTAATGCTATGCGTTGCAGCTAAAATGTCTAAGTTTTAAGTGGATGCACCAATTGTGGGTCACCCTAGCCTATGGAATAGTAAATAGTTGGTAAAAAATTAGTCCCTGTTTGCGTAAGAACCCAATGTAAAATTAGTTTTATTTATCCCATAAACTCTACCATACAATCTATTAAATGTGTATATGTCTACAGGGTGGCTTTATATCAATAACTCAATTCTATCCACCAATCCCATTAGTATAAAGCACATGAAAATAAGCTAACTTTTCTATAAATTTATTCTTTTCCTAATGATCTAAAAGTAGAAATTCTCTTGTTTTCAATTGATATGTGAATAAATAGCTGTATCGAAAAGCTTGCATTTTTTCATAGCATTCTATGAATCTGTATTTCCACAGCAAATAGACATTAGGACAAAAGCAATGAAAATTATATCTAATTTTGTTCAATTGCCCTTTACTCAATATTAGCATGATGCGTAATTATGTAGATCAGTTGACATATTTCAATGGACCATTATTAATATTTATAAATAGATTATTAAGATACTTAATAGTTTTGCCCTGAGTAGGGAATACCCACCATAAAATCTTATATATAGTAATCATACCACAAATCTTTACTGCATGCGCAGTACGGGGCTTGAAGCTCTAACAGCGGCGCGGGTGTACATACCGTCACCCGGCGCCGGAAATGACGCGAATCGCGTCATATAGCCCCACACTGAAGCCCGGCCGGAATAGGAGAGTGGGGAGACGCGCAGGGAGGCGCGCATTTGAATGTATGATGAAGATCACGCCTATTCAGGCGTGATATTATGAAGAGGGACAGCCTGGCTGGGTGACTATGAATACCATAGTCACTCATTAACATCAGTAATGAGGTACTTTTATAACGTTTATATTCAGTTTCAATATATGCATTTAGGAGCTAAAAGGAGTGTAGGGTAAGTGTTACTATGCTCTAGGGACAGCTTTTAATAGCTTAGGAGGTGGTTTGGGGGTGACAGGATCCCTTTAAGTTGCCTAAGAATTCTGCACAGTAATAGTTACCTGCACAGATATCCTACTAAGATAGCCAAATCTAAAAAAAACTGTACTCCAACTTCCAAATATATTAAGCTTTGATATTTATGAGTCTTTTGGGTTGCTTGAGAATATAGTTGTTGATCAATAATAAAAATATTCCTCTACAATACAACTTGCCTAATAATTCTGCACACAGTGTACATTTATATGTAGAGAAGTCAATGATTTAGGACCCCATCAGCAGCTGGGAAATACAGCTCTAAAGGATAAACCTAATGGGATTAATATACACATCAACAGGGAAAAAAAATCATTATTATTAAATTATAGATAATTAGTTTTGCAATTGAGCTATAAAGATTTGTGGTATGATTACTATATATAAGATTTTATGGTGGGTATTCCCTACTCAGGGCAAAACTATTAAGTATCTTAATAATCTATTTATAAATATTAATAATGGTCCATTGAAATATGTCAGCTGATCTACATAATTACGCACCATGCTAATATTGAGTAAAGGGCAATTGAACAAAGTTAGATATAATTTCCATTGCTTTTGTCCTAATGTCTATTTGCTGTGGAAATACAGATTCATAGAATGCTATGAAAAAAACCAAGCTTTTCGAAACAGCTATTTAATCACATATCAATTGAAAACAAGAGAATTTCTACTTTTAGATCATTAGGAAAAGAATAAATTTATAGAAAAGCTAGCTTATTTTCATGTGCTTTATACTAATGGGATTGGTGGATAGAATTGAGTTATTGATATAAAGCCACCCTGTAGACATATACACATTTAATAGATTGTATGGTAGAGTTTATGGGATAAATAAAACTAATTTTACATTGGGTTCTTACACAAACAGGGACTAATTTTTACCAACTGTGGATATCCCCATTTCATTTTGTATTTATGGTAGGCACAATATATCTGAACATGCTTTAAGGATTATAATTACAAATGTGAACACTGCCTTAAAGTGACCCTGAACCCAGAAGCCAACCCCACATCCCCTTCATACCTATCCATGCAGCTTGTGAAGCTGCTGCCATCGATCCCTGTATCTTGCCAAACCGCTGGGGCATTCTTCATAATTCATACTTTTATAATCGCATTTCTGGGCGTTTCAGTGAAATTTTAAAGCCGCAGCAGGCGGGCTTGTGTGCCGCTCTCCCCCTCCTTCTCCATAATCCTGCACGCCCATGGCTGCGTGCTAAACAACAGAGAGGCGGCTCGCCTCATAGTATGGGCGGTGAAGCCGATATGACGTAATACGCACACAAGCCCGCCTGCTTGCGGCTTTAAAATTTCCACATTTTCACAAGCTGCATGGATAGGTATGAAGGGGATGTGGGGTTGGCTTCTGGGTTCAGGGTCACTTTAACATTCTTAAAATTTACACATCTACTTTGCAAAATAGCAGATCAGTTATGTAGCTCAAAATATATGTAGTGGCTTCAAAACACACCTACACTATGCAACTAACGTAGTTTAATCTTGACTCAGTGCTAATTTGAGTAATGAAATACAAGTGCCAATTACAGGCCTTAGTGAACAATAGAAGTGGTAAAATACAGGCCTCAGTGTATATAATATAGGTGCCAAATATACAGTGTGTTGTGAAAGTATTGGGCCCCCTTGAACTTTTCAACCTTTTGTTACATTTCAGGCTTCAAATATAAAGGTATAAATTCTAATTTTTTTGTGAAAAATCAGCAACAAGAGGGACACAATTGTAAAGTGGAACGAAATTTATTGGGTATTTTAAACTTTTTTAACAAATAAAAAACTGAAAAGTGGGGCGTGCAAAGTTATTCAGCCCCTTTATTTTCAGTGCAGCAAACTCACTCCAGACGTTCAGTGAGGATCTCTGAATGATCCAATGTTGTCCTAAATGACTGGTAATGATAAATAGAATCCACCTATGTGTAATCAAGTCTCTGTATAAATGCACCTGCTCTGTGATAGTCTCAGGGTTCTGTTTCAAGTGCAGAGAGCATCATGAAGACCAAGGAACACACCAGGCAGGTCCGAGATACTGTTGTGGCAAAATATAAAGCCGGATTTGGATACAAAAAGATTTCCCAAGTTTTAAACATCTCAAGGAGCACTGTGCAAGCGATCATATTGAAATGGAAGAAGTATCAGACCACTGCAAATCTACCAAGACCCGGCCGTCCCTCTAAACTTTCATCTCGAACAAGGAAAAGACTGATCAGAGATGCAGCCAAAAGGCCCATGGTCACTCTGGATGAACTGCAGAGTTCTACAGCTGAGGTGGGAGAGTCTATCCATAGGACAACAATCAGCCATACACTGCACAAATCTGGCCTTTATGGAAGAGTGGCAAGAAGAAAGCCATTTCATAAAAGATATTCATAAAAAGTCTTGTCTGAAGTTTGCCACAAGCCACCTGGGAGACACACAACATGTGGAATAAGGTGCTCCGGTCAGATGAAACCAAAATCAAACTTTTTGACCACAATGCAAAACGATATGTTTGGCGTAAAAGCAACACAGCTCATTACCCTAAAAAACACCATCCCCACTGTCAAACATGGTGGTGGCTGCATCATGGTTTGGGGCTGCTTCTCTTCAGCAGGGACAGAGAAGATGGTTAAAATTGATGGGAAGATGGATGGAAGCAAATACAAGACCATTTTGGAAGAAAAACCTGTTGGAGTCTGCAAAAGACCTGAGACTGGGACAGAGATTTATCTTCAACAAGACAATGATCCCAAACATAAAGCAAATGACAAAGAAGGTAATATTGTTGCGCCACTCTGTAATTGTCATCGGGGGCAGGTTATTTGAATGGGAACCTCACCTGTGCTTGTTGTGCTGTCTGCACAACAAGAATTAGTGCATTGATGTATATCTCCCTGTGTCCTCGGCTAATAAGCGGCTGTGGATAATGAAGATTTTGCTGCGTCCTTAATCCCAGCACCTCACATGTGAGTCGTCACATGGTGGGTCCGTGGGGGTGTTCAGGACGTCATCCAAGGTCCTATTGCCCGGAGCTGCTCCATACCTCACTCCGCATAGCGGAGGAACGAATGTATTTCAAAAAGAGTAATAAGTATTTGTGTGAGCGCTGGGGAATCAACCGGCATCAAGGCTATTATGAATAATTACCTCTCGGCTTTATTTGTACAATAAAAAGGCAGGGTCCTTTAGGCCACAACGCGTTTCTACGCTCTCCAAGCGTCTTCCTCAAGTGGAATCCACTTGAGGAAGACGCTTGGAGAGCGTAGAAACGCGTTGTGGCCTAAAGGACCCTGCCTTTTTATTGTACAAATAAAGCCGAGAGGTAATTATTCATAATAGCATTGGTGCCGGTTGATTCCCCAGCGCTCACACAAATACCTATTACTCTTTTTGAAAAACATAAAGCAAAATCTAAAATGGAATGGTTCAAAAATAAACGTATCCAAGTGTTAGAATGGCCAAGTCACAGTCCAGACCTGAATCCAATCGAGAATCTATGGAAAGAGCTGAAAACTGCTCTGCCAACTTGCAGCTATAATCGCAGCAAAAGGTGACGCTACAGAGTATTAACTTAAGGGGGCTGAATAATATTGCACACCCCACTTTTCAGTTTTTTATTTGTTAAATAAGTTTAAAATATCCAATACATTTCGTTCCACTTCATCATTGTGTCCCACTTGTGGATTCTTCACAAAAAAATTAGAATTTATATCTATGTTTGAAGCCTGAAATGTGGCAAAAGGTTGAAAAGTTTGAGGGGGTCAAATACTTTCACAAGGCACTGTAGGCCTCAGTGAATAAAGAAGTGCCAAATACAGGCCTCAGTGAATAATATAAGTGCTAAATACAGGCCTTAATGTATAATACAATTGACAAATACAGGCCTCAGTGTATAAAACAGGTGCCAAATACAGGCCTCAATGTATAATACAAGTGCCACATATAGACCTCAGTGTATAATACAAGTGCCAAATACAGGCCTCAGTATATAATACAAGTGCCAAATATAGGCCTCATTGTATAGTACACCTGCCAAATAAAAGCATCAGTGTATAAGACAAGTGTCAAATACAGGACGTAGTGCAAAACACAAGTGCCAAATATAAGGCCTCAGTATATAGCACAAGTGCCAAATACAGGCCTCAGTATATAATATATTTGTCAAATATAGGCCTCAGTGTATAGCACAAGTGTCAAATACAGGCCTTAGTGTATAGCACAAGTGCCAAATACAAGCCTGAGTGTATAATACAAGTGCCAAATAGAAGCATCAGTGTATAGCACAAGTGCCAAGTACAGGCATCAGTGTAGAAAACAAGTGCCAAATACAGGCCTCAATGCATAACACAAGTACCAAATACAGGCCTCTGTGTATAATACAAGTACAGGGTGGTCCATTTATATGGATGCACCTAAATAAAATGGGAATGGTTGGTGATATCAACTTCCTGTTTGTGGTACATTAGTATATGGGAGGAAGAAAATTTTTCCAGATGGGTGGTGACCATGGTGGTTTTATACAAAAATCACCGAATTGGTACATAAAAATATAGAAAAAAACTCACCAAATTTGTCCGCTTACAAATATCATTGCATTTAGCAGGATACTATCAGCCACCTCAGAGGCAACCCATATCTCTCAACACCGATACTCCATCCCCTACAACCCTGACACGGGGGCGATTGTGGCATCTGCGACCAGCCGTGCCACAAGGAGGAGACAGGTGGTATCACTGGACATGAGAGTACCACAGGGCGGCAGCCAATCCAAAAGTGCAGTATAGTGTCAGAAAGCAGCCTATTAATGACGCCCAGCTGTTAGACAAGGTGGGCTGCCCTGCAACAAAATATGCAACACAAGTGACTGACGCCCTCTAGAGGACCCAGCTGTAGACTGCAGATGGATAAAAAAATGCAATATAACACTGTAGATGACAGTGAAGAGTTAGTTTGATATTTTGGACCAAAATAGCATAAGCTCGTAGCCCCCGTCACGGACCCTCATGCCTACGAGTACCTAGCTACATGTATAATACATGTATAATTTCGTTTTAAACAAAAATCACCGAATTGGTACATACAAATATAGAAAAAAACTCACCAAATTTGGCCGCTTACAAATATCATTGCATTTAGCAGGATACTATCAGCCACCTCAGAGGCAACCCGTATCTCTCAACACCGATGCTCCATCCCCTACAACCCTGACACGGGGGCGATTGTGGCATCTGCGATAGTATCCTGCTAGATGCAATAATATTTGTAAGCGGCCAAATTTGGTGAGTTTTTTTTTTTTCTTTTGGTGACCATTTTGGCCATTTTGAAGTTGCCCATTTTGGATCCAACTTTATTCTTTTCAATGGGGAGAGGGCCATGTGACACATCAGACCTATTGGGAATTTCATAAGAAAAACAATAGTGTGCTTGGTTTTAATGTAACTTTATTCTTTCAGGAATTATTTACCAGTTTATGACCACTTATATTGAAATTGTTACATGATTCAGATATCCAGTGGCATTGAGGTTTCCATTGATGAAGAATGGCCCCACTGTCTTTGTACCCCGTGTACCACACCATATAATCAATTTTTGTGTTCCAGCAGTCTTGGAGGGATCTATGCACTGTGGGTTAGTGTCAGACCAATAGCAGTGGTTTTGTTTGTTAACTTCACCATTCACAAAAAAAAGGCAATTGTCTATGTTGTAAAGATACGAGATGTACAGCATCTTAAACAACAGATACTGGAAGCCTGTGCTAGCATTTCTTCTGCGGTGTTGCTATCAGAGTGTCAAGAGTGAGAGAAGAGGGTTGCATTGACAATCCAACACAATGGTCAGCACTTTGAACACATTTTATAAGTGGTCATAAACCTGTAAATAACTCATGAAGAATAAAGTTACATTAAAACCAAGCACATCATTGTTTTTCTTATGAAATTCTCAATAAGTTTGATGTGTCACAAGACCCTCTTACCATTGAAAAAAATAAAGTTGGATTCAAAATGGCAAACTTCAAAAAGGCCACCATGGTCACCACCCATCTGGAAAAGTTTTCCTCCTTCCATATACTAATATGCCACAAACAGGAAGTTGATATCACCAACCATTCCCATTTAATTTAGGTGCATCCATATACATGGCCCACCCTGTGTAATAAAAGTAAAAAATATAGGCCTGTATGAATAATACAAGTGCCAAAAAGAATGTCAGTTTATAACACAAGTGGAAATACAGGCCTGAGTGTATAAATCAAGTGCCACATACAGGCCTGAGTGTATAAATCAAGTGCCACATACAGGCTCAGTGTATAATACAAGTGCCAAATACAGACCTCAGTGTATAACACAAGTGCCAAATACAGGCCTCAGCGTATAATACAAGTGTCAAAAAAGGACTCAATGTAAAATACAAGTGCCAAATATAGACCTCATTGTATAATATAAGTGCCAAATACATGCCTCAGTGTATAATACAAGTGGCAAAAAAAGGACTCAATATAAAAAAGGACTCAATGTAAAATACAAGTGCCAAATATAGGCTTCATTGTCTACTATATAATTGTCTAAGGCGTCTGTCGGTCACAGAAATCGCGCGCCAGACAGAGGCTGCTCATTGGTGCCCGCCGAAGGGCGCCAATGAGCGCAGACTATGCAAATAGGCGCGTGAGTTCAAAGTTCCAATTTCACGCCAATTTGCAGCCCAGCTGGATACACGGGGCCGGCCGACGGTGGCGCCGCAGCCACGCCAGTCAATCTCCCGGCTGGTGAGCCGCTGACCGGAGCTCAGCCGCGGCTACCTGTAGCACAGAGGTCCGCGGCGAGCCAGCCGGGAGATGACCGGCGTCAGCCGCTGACCTCTGTGCCACAGTAGCCGCGGCTGAGCTCCGGTCTAAACTCCGGTCAGTGGCAAGCTAGCGGTGATGCCCTTCGCGGCATTCAAACCGCACGCCAAGCAGCAGTACTCTTCTGATTGGTCGCCGCAGCGGCTGAACACGGTCGACCAATCAGAGGAGCGGAGTTCAAACCGCGTGCCAAGCCGTGCGGCCGCGGCAACCAATCAGAAGAGTACTGCGGCTGGGTGCGCGGTTTGAATGCAAACTCCATCCTTGCAGCCTCCTCCATCCCCTCAGCCTCCTCCGTCCTCACAGCCTCCTCCATCCCCTCACCTTCTCCATCCTCACAGCCTCCTCCATCCTCACAGCCTCCCCATTCTCACAGCCTCCTCATTCTCACTCCTTACTCCTGTCTATTAGGTCTGGCATTCAATGTGACACAGTTTACACCTGTCTAAAAGGTCTGTCAGTCAGTGTGATGAACTTCACTCCTGTCTATAAGGCTGTCAGTCAGTGTCACGAGCTTCACTCCTGTCTACAAGGCTGTCAGTCAGTGTTACACAGTTCACTCCTGTCTTCAAGGCTGTCAGTCAGTGTCACGAGCTTCACTCCTGTCTACAAGGCTGTCAGTCAGTGACACGAACTTTACTCCTGTCTATAAGGCTGTCAGTGTGACGCACTCACTCCTGTCTGCAAGGCTGTCAGTCAGTGTCACAAACTTTACTCCTGTCTACAAGGCTGTCAGTCAGTGTGACGCAGTTCACTCCTGTCTACAAGGCTGTCAGTCAGTGTGACGAAAATCCTCCTGTATACAAGGCTGTCAGTCAGTGTGACACAGTTCACTCCTGTTTACAAGTTATTCTAGAATACCCGATGCATTAGAATCGGGCCACCATCTAGTATAATATAAGTGCCAAATACAGGCCTCAGTGTATAATACAAGTGGCAAAATTAGGACTCAATATAAAAAGGACTCAATGTAAAGTACAAGTGCCAAATATAGGCCTCATTGTATAAGGCTAGAGTCACACTTGCAGATTTTCCATGCATTTTTCAGACGTGTTTTTTGAAAAACGCATGGAAAAACTCATCCATAGACCCCCATGCCAAAAACGCATGTCTAAAGGGCCATGCGTTTTTTGGGTGCGTTTTTGGCTCAGCGCCAAAAAATACTGCATGATGTATGATTTTTTGCAAAAGCACCAAAATACGCAGCATGATGCATTTTTTGGTGCTTTTTCAAAAACGCATGCGTTTTTTTAACATGGGGCCCCATGGGAAATGCATGCGCTTTTAAATGGCACTAAATGGTACCATGCATTTCCACATGCGTTTTTTAAGGCCCCATTCACACACTGCTTTTTTTGCTGCATATTTTTAAGCACAAGCTCATCACAAACCAGGAGTGGGTGATTAAACATATAAGTGGAGCACTTGATTCTATTAGGGCCGCTTTACACACACCAACTTCTGTGTTTCCAACTTCTGAACAGATCTCTGGTTGCAGTGAAATCATGGACACATTGTTCCATTTTGTGGCTGTGTACAAATGGAACAATGTGTCCATGATTTCACTGCAACCAGAGATCTGTTCAGAAGTTGGACACAGAAGTTGGTGTGTGTAAAGTGGCCCTTTGACCTTTCCTCTGAGTGTGCCACTCCCGGTTTTAATTGTTCCTCTCCTGGCTTTTTTGAGCTTGTGCGTAAAAATACGCAGCAAAAAAAGCAGTGTGTGAATGGGGCCTAAGGGTGCCCCACACCTAACAGCAAAAATGCATGCAAAAACACATGCTGGTAATAATCACCTTAAAAAATGCATGCCAAGAGTGACCCTAGCCTTATATACGTGCCAAATACAGGCCTCAGTGTATAATACAAGTGCAAAATACAGGCCTCAGTGTATAATATAAGTGCCAAATACAGGCCTTAGGCTGTGGTCAGACTGAAGCTTTCTTCCTATTTTAACGGCATGGGCTTAAATCTTTGCAGTTTTGCCAGAAGCGCATAGCGTTAATGCTAAACGCTGCCCCTAGCTACCCGATGTGTTCCATGGTTACCAAACACACACAAAACTGCTTACCGTCTGCTTTTGCTGAGCGGACAGCTGCGTTTCCCTGTCTGCTCAGCAAAAGCGTATGCTAAGCAGCTTTGTGTGTGCTTTGTAACCATGGAACACATCGGGTTACCAATCTCCAGAAGTGGCTCTCGTTAACGCTTATGCGCTTCACGAACATACTCTAAGTTTTTAGCAGATGTTGTTAAAATCTGCTAAAAACGGTTGTGTGATTCTAGCCTAACTGAATAACACAAGTGCCAAATACAGGTATCAATGTATAGCATAAGTGCCAAATACAGGTCTCAGTGTATAGCACCAGTGTCAAATACAGGCTTCGGTGAGTAATACAAGTGCCAAATATAGGCCTGAGTGTATAATACAAATGCAAATACAGGGCTCAGTGTATAATACAAGTGTCAAAAATAGGCTTCAGTGTATAATGCAAATGCCAAATATAGGTCTCAGTGTATAATGCAAGTGCCACATACAAGCCTCAATGTATAATACAATGGCACAATACAGGACTGGTTGTATAATACAAGTGCTAAATACAAGCCTCAGTTTACATTACAAGTGCCAAATACAGTCCTCAGTGTATAATATAAGGCTCTCTGTAATGGGGTTCTGTAGTAACAAGAGATTATGGCCTGTGTAGAAGGTTTTACTTTTATTAAGGGATTCATCTGTTTAAAATATAAATTAAATGCTGTTATGTGACATGCTGGCTAAACCCCAAAATAATGTGCAACACATATTAGGCCCCCTTCACACTGTGTTTTTGGGGATCTGTGTCTATCCGTTTTGAAAAAGACAGCCAGGGATCTGTTTTGGCCTCCTGTGTATCCCTATGGACACAGATTGGTCGAAAGTGGCCATCCATTTGTGTAATTTTTGTCAGGGATCCATTTGTGTGCGTTTTTTTTATGTACCCAGAATCGGAAACTGCTCCAATTTTGTGCTGCCTTCAAAAAAGGGCACACAAATAGACAGAAAATGATCTGTCATGGTTTGCATCAAATAACATTAGGGTCTAGGGAGACGGATCCGTGAAATAAACAGATCCATAAATCAGGTCTGTGTCGCTGTACTGAGCATGCTCAGAAGCGAGGTATAGCTCCTCCCAGCCTTATCTCTGCTAACTGATGACAGATCCGTTAACAAAACAGTCCATGGGCATCAGTTGGCATCCTTTGGCACAGATCAGTGTCTGTCCATGGGATCCTTGAAATTCAAGGATCCACACGGATGTGCAACAAACGCAGTGTGAAGGCGGCCGTACAACCACTGGGTAGCCACATATAGGGAAACCATAAATACGGCTAGGGCCACACATAAGCCCTGGATCTGTTATTGGCATCAGTTTTTTAACTTTATTTTTCTAAGGCTAGGGTCACACTTAAATACAGAATTGCGTTCACCGCATCCAGATCCGGATGCGGTGAACGCAATTGGCTTCTGACATCCAGCAATACGGGAACCGTATTGCTCTGGATAGTTTGCTCATCCCTACTGCCGCAGGGATGAGCAAACTGTTCTGTGTTTGTTAAAACATTTAATTTTATTAATAAATGGTGCTATAATGTCTCTAGGGGGTGCCCATATAATGCTAGAATCAGTTAGGTACAGCAACTGACTCCTGTCAGCTGCTGTACAGTTTTATCAATGAAAGCGCCGGGCTCCTCAGAGTAGCACGCATACTTTATCTATTGTAGCTATAGTATGTGCGCTGTCCGAGGTTCTGAAGCCATTTACAGTAGATCTATGGGCAGCGCTGCCCATAGATATTACTGTATAAGGCTTCAGGACCTCGGACAGCGCACATACTATAGCAATAGCTATAGTATGTGCGCAGCTCTCTGAGGAGCCCGGCGCTTTCATTGATAAAACTGTACAGCAGCTGACAGGAGTCAGCTGTTGTACATAACTGATTCTAGCATTATATGCCCACCTGAATGGGTGGAATGTCTCTAGGGGGAGTGGGCACCCCCTAGAGACATTATTGAAACATTTATTAATAACATTAACAGTTTACACACTGCACAGAACACCTTGCTTATGCCGGCGGCAGCCGGGATAAGCAAAGTATATGCGGGAACCGCATTGCTCAGGATTACACAACCTGAGCAATCCGATTCCCGCATTGCAGATAACAGAACCACTCCGAAAACTGCAGCCTGCATGGTTTTTCACGCAGACTGCAGAGCCGGAGATGGAAACCGGATTGCTTGTGAAGCAATCCGGTTTTTATCATAGGCTCCTCTGAGGAGCGTTTCCTGATCCGGTTTTGAGCTTTTTAAAAGCTCAAAACCGGATCAGGTTTTAAAAAAAAATCTGGATGTGTGACCCTTGCCTAAGGCCAGGGTCACATTTGCGGTTGGACCCTGGCCTGCCGGATTCCGGTTTCAACTTAGCAATTTTTCCATCACCGCATAGCGTTTCCGCTATGCGGTGCTGGAAACCGCAGTCCCTAGTTACCCGGTGTTTACCTGCACGACCTGTCACACAGGCAGCGGCTCGGAGGGCGTTTTACAGCGCCGCACAGGAAATCGTGTCTGCAACGGTTTCCTGTGCGGCGCTGTAAAACGCCCTCCGAGCCGCTGCCTGTGTGACAGGTCGTGCAGGTAAACACCGGGTAACTAGGGACTGCGGTTTCCAGCACCGCATAGCGGAAACGCTATGCGGTGATGGAAAAATTGCTAAGTTGAAACCGGAATCCGGCAGGCCAGGGTCCAACCGCAAATGTGACCCTGGCCTAAGTCCAAAAACTGATGCTGTTAACGGATGCTGGACTCAAGTGTGACTGCTCTGCTATGCGTTTTTTAACAGGACCCAAAAAATGCTGCAAGCAGCGTTTTTGGGTGCAGTAAAAAAACGCTGTCCGTTTCTCATAGGGCCCTATGTTAAAAAAACAGATCTGTTTTATTGCTGCACCCAAAAAACGCTGCTTGCAGCATTTTTTGTGTCCTGTTAAAAAACGCATAGCAGAGCAGTCACACTTGAGTCCAGGATCCGTTAACAGCATCAGTTTTTGGACTTAGGCTAGGGTCACACTTGGTCACAATTTTTTTCGAAAATTGGTGTATGAAAGCTCTCTGGGTGTAAGAATATTCAATTAAAAATGACAATGGCATGATTTCCTGTTTTGAAAACATTCATTTTACAAACACAACACAAAAAATTGGACCTAATTATAAAATCTTAGGCTAGGGTCACACTTGCAGCTTTTACTAGCGTTTTTGGGAGACATGCGTTTTCTAAAAACGCATGCAAAAATGCACCCATAGGCCCCTATGCAAAACACGCATGCCCCAATAGCAAAAACGCATGTCTAAATGGCACATGCATTTTTGCCTCAGCACCAAAGAATACTGCATGATGCAGTATTTTTTGAAAAACGCACCCAAAAACGCAGCATGCAGTATTTTTTGGTGCTTTTTCAAAAACGCATGAATTTTTTTAAAAATGGGGCCCTATGGGAGACGCATGTGTGTCTAAATGGACATGCGTTTTTGCATGCATTTTTGCATTTTTTATGGTTTTTTTAAGGGGCTCAACACCTATCACCAAAAACACAGGGTGCCAAAAAACACCTTAAAAAAACACATGGCAAGTGTGACCCTAGCCTTAAAAATCCCTTAAAAATGTATGTCTATTGTTTAAAAACGCATGCAAAAACACATGTCCATTTTGAAACTTTCAAAAACGCATGCGTTTCCCATAGGGCCCTATGTTATAAAAATGCATGCGTTTTTGAAAAAGCACCAAAAAATACTGCTTGATGCGTTTTTGGGTGTGTTTTTCAAAAAGTGGTGCATCATGCAGTATTTTTTGGTGAGGAGCCAAAAACGCACCCAAAAACGCATGGTACCTTCAGACATGCGTTTTTGCTATTGGGGCATGCGTTTTTTGCATGGTGGCCTATGGGTGCGTTTTTACATGCGTTTTCAGAAAACACAGGTCTCCAAAAACGCATGTAAAATCTGCATGTGTGAACCTACCCTTTGATTGAAGAGTAAAATGTCATAAAACTTTTGGGAAACAGGGCAGAAGATGGCCAGGGTCACATTTGCGCTTTGACCCTAGCCTGCCGGATTCCGGTTTCAACTTAGAAATTTTTCCAGCACTGCATAGCGTTACCGCTATGCGGTGCCGGAAAACGCTGCCCTTAGTTACCCGCTGTTTACCTTCACGACCTGTCATACAGGCAGCGGCTCGCACAGGAAACCGTGTCTGCAACGTTTCCTGTGCGGGGCTGTAAAACGCACTCCGAGCCGCTGCCTGTATGACAGGTCGTGAAGGTAAACAGCGGGTAACTAAGGGCAGCGTTTTCCGGCACCGCATAGCGGTAACGCTATGCGGTGCTGGAAAAATTTCTAAGATAATACCGGAATCCGGCAGGCTAGTGGTACAACGCTATTGTGACCCTAGCCGATGACTGATGTTCAGCACTCCATCACTATTTGGGGATATTTTTCTTTTTCCTCCTTTGTGGGCATGCCTTTCAGCCTTAAGGGTACCTTTACACGCGGCTACATTTCTAGGGTGGCTTCAGGTAACTTACTGGTTGCAGTGAAATCATGGAGAGATTATTCTATTTGTACACAGCAACAAGATAGAACCTTGTCTCCATGATTTCACTGCAACCAGTAAGTTACCTGTAGCCACCCTAGAAATGTAGCCGCGTGTAAAGGTACCCTAAGGGTGCATCCTCACAATCAGGAGACACAGCGTCTTTGTGCTGCGTCCAAAACGCTGCTTCGTATAGTACTAGCATAGTGGATGGGATTTCAAGAAATCCCATCCTCACTATGCGTAACCTGCCCGCAGTGTCTTTGGAGCTCATTTCATGTTGCGGAGTCAGAAGCGGCTCCCATTGGGTTACTGCAGGGAGAAGCCGCCCTGCACCCGCCGCACATGGAGAGTACAGGGCTGCTGCGGTCTCCCTGCAGCCACCCGCAGCTTCCCTCAGGTCCAGAGGAGCTGCGTTCAACACGCAGCTCCTCCGGACCGTGTGCATGCACACTAAGGGCCCTTTCACATCAGCGTTTTTTGAAATTTGCGGCAGATGCGGTGAAAAAACCGCATCTGCCGCAATTGCCGCATAACCGATACACTTGCGGCGCGGTTGCGGTTTTTCCCATAGAAAGTATAGGGGGACTTGCGGCAGGTGCGGCAAGTACGGTTTTGCACTTGCGGCAGGTGCGGCAGCGAAAAAAACCGCGGTCAGCCGCGGTTTTTTTCGCGGCCGCACCTGCCGCAAGTGCAAAACCGCACATGCCGCACCTGCCGCAAGTCCCCCTATACTTTCTATGGGAAAAACCGCAACCGCGCCGCAAGTGTATCGGTTATGCGGCAAACGCGGCAGATGCGGTTTTTTCACCGCATCTGCCGCGAATTTCAAAAAATGCTGATGTGAAAGGGCCCTAAGTCAAACCTTTCCTCCTCCTTTTCATCTCTACTTTCAGTTTTGTCAGGCTCCCTTTGGCTGGAGTATAGTGACAGTGTGCAAGAGCCTGAAGCTGAAAGTGGAGATAAGAGGTGTGGGGTTTGGCTTACAGTCGAGAGACATGCCCATAGAGGGGCAAAAAAAAACAAATAGTGACACTGTGCTGTACACATAAGTCATCTGCTGCCCTGTTTTCCAGGAGTTTTATGACACTTTTCTCTGCAATCAAAGGCTAGGGTCACACATGCCATGCATGTTTTTGGTGCCTTAAAAAAAGTATGCGTTTTTCCATGCTTTTTTACATTTCTGCATGTAATTTTTAAAGTGTTTTTTGACAGCCTGCTTTTTTTCTGCAAGCTGCGTTTTTTGGTGCGTTTTTAAAAACGCATGCATTTTCTTTAACATGGGCCCCTGTGGGAAATGCATGCGTTTTTGCATGGCACTAAATGGTACCATGCGTTTTTGCGTGTTTTTGAAGGCAGCTCCTCACTTAAGTGCAAAAATGCATGGCAAAAACGCATGGCACTTTAGGCATGTGTTTTTGCTATTGGGGTATGCGTTTTTTACATGGGGGCCTATAGGTGCGTTTTTACATGTGTTTTTAGAAAACGCAGATCTAACAAAAAGCAAGTGAAATAGGCATGTGTAACCCTAGTCAAACATGGAATCATTCAAGTAAAGGTATGATTGCATTCAGCATCTCGGTGCCAGTAAGGCTTCACTGGCTTCACTTTATACCCCTAAACCTTGTTAATTGGTTCCCTTTCATGGTGGGTTTACACGCCGCGATATCGGCGTCCAACTCCGACAAAAAGTCACGTGGTTCAGGAGTTGGACCCGATATCGTTCGCGCGATGTACGGTTTGAACGTACAATGCGAACCTGGAACGATGCCAAAACGATATCGGGGTTGAATGAGCGTGCTATTCAACCGCCCGATATCGGATGGCCGTTGTAGCAGGATCGTTGCATGTAAACATCCAACTACGATGTGTACTCGCAACTCACCCATTAACTCCCATGTTAAATGGTCGTTACTGGGTTGTTGGGCGTACACATCGTAGTGACGTTGTTTCCCGATATTGCAGCGTGTAAACCGCCAATGCGATATCGGGAAAAGTGTCAAAAAATGCGTGCTCCCGAGCCGTTGTATAGCGATATCGCCCCGATATCGGGACGTGTAAACCCACCATAACAGCTCTGGCTTGACAGAAGATTGAGTAGAGATAGATACAAAACAAGTAGGTGGAATGGCACATTTTACTATTTGGTTATGTAAAGGTGCATTGAGAACCTGTGCTTGGTTTGAAAAGTCATTTTAGGCTGGGGTCACACATAGAAGTCCGTTTTTGGAAGTGATTTTCATCACCAATCCGTTTTTTATAGGGTGCTTTTTGAGCCTCCTGCACCCCTGAACGTTTTTGGACTTAGTCATTTTTTCATTAAAAACGCATATGCGTTAACGCATGCGTTAACGCGAGTGCCTATATGTGCCATGCGTTAACGCATGCGTTGCCCATAGGGCCCCATGTTAAAAAAACGCATGCGTTTTTTAACTGATGCCAAAAACGTTGCTAGCAACGTTTTTGGCTCAAAAACGTTGCTAGCAACGTTTTTGGCTCAAAAACGGACAGAGCAATGTTTTGAGGTCCAGAAAAAAACGGACAGGGTGTTTATTACATCCAATCCGTTTTTCTGTCAGTTTTTGGACTTAGAAAAAAAAAATGACAAAAATGAAGCCAAAAACGGACCAAGGGCTTCTGTGTGACCCAGCCTTAACTGAGAAGCTCACTTTAAATCAAATGATCATGAGTTAGGCTAGGGTCACTCTTGGCATGCGTTTTTTAAGGTGCTTTTTTCCAGCATGCGTTTTTGCATGCGTTTTTGCTGTTAGGTGTGGGGCACCCTTAAAAAAATGCATGCAAAAACACATGCAGAAACGCATGGTACCATTTGGTGCCATTTAAAAATGAATGCGTTTCCCATAAGGCCCCATGTTAAAAAAATGCATGTGTTTTTGAAAAAGCACCAAAAAATACTGCATGCTGCGTTTTTTGGTGCTTTTTCCAAAAATCATACAGGATTTTTTGGTCCTGAGCCAAAAACACACCCCAAAAACGCATGGCCCTTTAAACATGTGTTTTTGGCATTGGGGCATGCATTTTTAACATGGGGGTCTATGGATGCGTTTTTCCATGCGGTTTTCACAAAAGTCATGTGTGAAATCTGCATGGAAAATCTGCAAGTGTGACCCTAGCCTTATACATGTAAACATGTCATAGAGAAGGGAGGGAAAATGAATGTAAATACTTATTTTCATTTTATTGATGTAATCTTTATAAATCTGTTGCTTGTAGTTTAATTGAGTCAATGGGCATGACAATTGCTTCTTAATACTGCTCGATTAATTACAAACAGTGAAATGTTAATGATTATTTAATATCATGGAAATATAGAAATCTGACGACTTAGAAAGAGTATGTGGCTCATAAGGTTTGCCCTTAAATATTCTTCTCCATTTTATCTTAGGGTAGATATTTGCTCATCCCATACATATTTTTGATTTTCCATCTACATCACCTGGATGTTCCCTGACATTGCTTATGATCTTTTCCAACAACAAATTTTAGATTGCACCATATTTAAATGTTTAATAAAAATGTTTCACCTTGAATGTAAAATAAAGGAGATTTGTACAACTGTAATCCTTTGGAGAAATCTACATAAATAATCAAATTGCAGGAGGTGTGTCGTGGCATGGATACTGGGAGCTGCAGGATCATCCTACATTTCAGCTCCCTTACACTTCTGTATGGGGAGGGAGTGTGGCAGGGGGCATGTCCGCTGTCGCCATAGTCACACTGCAATCCTGTCACTGATGCACCATCCAATGTAATGTAATATGGGTGTTCTCCCTTCAAATAGCAATCATGTCACCAAGCAGATGGAAATGCACTTTGTGATCCTCTGCTGTATGATGATGCAAAATTATTGCAGACTAGGAGCAGAGGCAAGCATGACATTGATCGATTCATCACTGCCGTGATCTCCCTCCCCCATAGGAACTTAGTAGTTTCCTTTCCTGAAACTTTTTATGGATCAACACTCCTCAGGCAAGTGCCGCAGGCTTAATCCAGACCTAATAAGGTAATAAGATCTTCATACCTAAAGTATATTTGGTGCAAGTACGATTCTTGCCAATTATGGGTGCCCTTGGGTGGTGCTTAGACTTGGGAAAACATCTTTAGTACATATTTAGTACTGTTAGGTGAGAGCATATATGTGTCTCCCCTCCTCTATATTTGCCTAATACATTGTTAATGGAGCTTTGGCTATATGGGAAATATATGGTTAAGGGGTTATATGATCATATGGCCTATGATATTGGAATATAGGTGCTTTATCTAACCCCCCCCCCTATGTATCCTGATAACATAAGTGAAAACCCAGAGCTATATTATGTGTGGTAAAGTAAAGGAGCCTCCTATAATCCCTCTGAACATCTGAGTTGTAAGGGTGGAATTTTGATAAGGGATGCACCTGCCCTTTTGGTCTTTTTTCTAATCTATGTGAAATTCTTCTGGAAACCTGCATAAGTGGTTTGGTTTTATACTGTAAGTTCCCCTCTCCCTTTTACCTCATTCAAGCACGTCTTTAATAAAGTATGATATGTTAAATTGCACCCTATAGTCGCTTTTTTCTTCTGCTCAACTCCTCAGGCAATATAAAGGGGTAAACCCGGCTCACTGGTATGTAAAGGTGCTCTTGAGAAAAATAACAGACTAAAATATATAGTATCTCAGGCACATGTGAGTTCAGCCTTGTAATGAGAATCAGTGGTACCACTGATTCTCATTACAAGGCTGAACTCACATTCATATGAGAATCCTTTGTTCCTGAGAATTCCTTTCCTCAGGTAGACGTCTTGGTTGATAAACATGAACAATTCACAGCATATCCCTTATCACTATGGATCCCATAGAAATGATCTGAATAACCATCATCTGTCGAGTTATCAATGTTACCCCTGATGACTATGGCTAGGGTCACATTTCCGTTTTTTTTGTAAAATCCTGATCCGGTTTTGAGCTTTCAAAAAGCTCAAAACCGGACCAGGAAACGCTCCTCATAGGAGCCTATGCAAAACACCGGATGGCTTCACAAGCCATCCGGTGGCCGGATCCGGCACTGCTGCCTGCGTTTAAAATCATGCAGGCAGCAGTTTTCGCAGCGTTTCCAGGGACCGCACTGCGGTCACCGGATGGCTCAGGATGTGTAATCCTGAGCCATCCGGTAACTGCAGAGTTTGCGTTTCCCGGCTCAGCAAACCTAGTAAAGAGTTAAATAGCTGACCTAAATGACTGTTAGAGGTCTGTAGGGGGGCTTAGACCCCCCTACAGACCGGCCGGCAACTTCTATAGTGTTCTACAATTTCTTACTGTGCACGGGCGAGGAGCCCGTGCATGTCAGCCAAAGTTGCCCCTACCCCCCCGTATCACTATAGAGGGGTGCATACACCCCTCTATTACAATTATGCTTTAATTATGTGATATACACCAATAAGTGTCACAATCGTCATGTAAGAATATATTTACATGTTCCGGAGGCAGAGTGAAGGGAATCCCATGGGCGGGGCTGTGTGCAGTAGCCTCCGCCCGCTCCTTCTTGATGGCCGCCCCCTCTGGCCGTAATCCAGTCTTGTGAGGGTGGGCACGTCGTTAAAGGGGCGTGGCTAACCGCGGGGGGTCTAAGCCCCCCTACAGACCTCTAACAGTCATTTAGGTCAGCTATTTAACTCTTTACTAGGTTTGCTGAGTCGGGAAACACAAACTCTGCAGTTACCGGATGGCTCAGGATTACACATCCTGAGCCATCCGGTGACCGCAGTCCGGTATTCAGCACACATTTTTGTAAAAAAATGTGTGTGCTCGGCATTGCGTTCACCGCATCCGGATCCGGATGCGGTGAATGCAATTTATGTTTTCAATGTGACCCTACCCTATGTTTTGAATGGGGTCTAGCCTTATGATCCTGAATGTCTTTGTCTTTGTTCATATTTATATGTTGTTTTTCTTCCCCTTCCCTTTTCCCTGGTAACATGATTGTTTTGAAATTTTGTCATGACTATTTGTTTACACACATGTGTTTCTTATGTTTATGCCATATAGTGTCAGTTGGCTGAAGAAGGCTACTTATAGCCGAAACGTTCCTTTACTGACAAGACAATAAAAACAGGAATTGATGCAATATTTTCTCATTTTCATTATTGTGTGCCTGAGATACTATATATTTTTTTCAACTCCTCAGGCAAGGCATCCAGAGTCTGCAGCATCTGTTAGACATGGTATAAACCCCAAAGTTTCATTATTCCTTTATATTTTCCTCATACTGTGCACCAAACATATACGACACTATTAGGTCAGATAGGGATGGCTAGGGATGTTCTAGGAAGGTGCAGGGACAGGTAGTGATAGGTTAGGGTTAAAAGCAACATGACAGTTTCCCTATAACACAAACAGAAAGTACCTTCACATGGATTGAACATAATAAACCACAATACTGTACATATATATATATAATATATATATATATATATATATATATATATTTTCCTACATTTAGATTGATATAAGACAATTTATAATTGGGAACATTAAAATAGCATTTTTTTACCTTTAATAGGTATTGCTTGATAATACAGGTGTGTATTGTAACTTTTGTGTACTTATACCATGCTATAGATGCTGCAGACACTACCAAGTTCCTATGAGGGAGGGGAGACCACGGCAGTGCTGAAACGATCAATGTAATGCTTTGCCTCTGCTCCTAACCTGACAATGACCATACACATTATGCATCATCATACAGCTGAGGATCACAGCATGTATTTCTATCTGCTTGGTAACATGATTGCTATTTGAAGTGAAAACACCCATCGCATTATATAGGATGGTAAATCAGGGGTTGGATTATAGTAAGAGCATGGGGCCAGTGGCCACGCCCCTGCCACAACCCCTCCCTATACAGAAGTGAGAGGGGGCTGGAATGTAGAATGAGCCTACAGCTCCCAGCATCCACACCCCAACACAACTGCTCTTCTCACCTGCAGCATGAGACTGTCAGGCTGAAATTCTCCATTCCATGTAAGAGGGCGGAGAGCAAAAGAGCAGGTATGATTTTATCGATTTATAAGTGATTAATAGATCCTAGAACTGCAGTGTACAGCTCTGCTTCATCATGTAGGAGGGCAGGAAGTGTACTAAAAAGTTTTCTCTTCCCGGAGTTCCCCTTTAAACAGAGAATCATTAATCATACATATGCATTCTATAGTAAACTTGAAGATGATGTGTCTATCATGAAAGTTATCCTTAATTATCAATAATCATAAAGATTAATTAAAGAGGACCTGTCACCCCCCTGCTGCGTGGCAATCTAAATGCAGCACTGTGTCTGTGTACTGTGTACCCCGAGATATAGCCTTAGGCACACTCACTGTTAGAAGTCAGGAGGGAATTCCCTGGTGCTGGAGTCAGCTTAATTCACGGGGGCCATTCCCTCTCCTGCCTCTTTGTGCTGCCTCCTCCTGTGCTGGCTCTTCCCTCCTGCTCTCCTGCTCTCTGTCACTCATCCTGCCACACACAGCTTGTTCACAGCGCATGCGAATTATTTGTCCTGACGTCAGTGCCAGATTCCCGACCTGCTGTCTGCGCAAAGCATAAACAGGGCGGGAGTATGGCACTGATGTCGGGACAAATGATTTGCATCCACTCTGAACAAGCTCTGTGCAGCAGGATGAATGACAGAGAGCAGGAGAGGAGGAGGGAAGAGCCAGCACAGCAGGAGGCGGCACAGAGAGGCAGGGGAGGGAATGGTCTCCGTGAACAGAGCTGACTCCAGCACCAGGCAATGCCCTCCTTACTTCTAACAGTGAATTTCCCTAAGGCTTTATCTCAGGGTACACAGCACATAGACACAGGGGGACCCCTTCCCTGAATGCAGCAGAAATGCTGCATACAGTGCTGCATTTAGATTGGGTGACAGGACCTCTTTAAATCTATGGTATAAAACCAATGGCATTTGTAGTGATCAGGGTAATTAGTGGACCTGGAATCCATTTTTTCATGACTTTTTAGGATGAGCAGGACAATGATAATATGATGACTGTGGCTTGTCATAGTAGGAGCGTTTTTCTAAATAGAGGAATAATTTCCATTGTTTCCTAGATATTTATGAATCTATAATCGATAATTTAATTATGAATTGTAAAAAATATTACGGACAATACTGGGACTTACATTCAAAGGCCAGTTTTAGCATATCTATTAGTCAATAATTTATCAAATGGTTAAGAATTAGGTGTAATTATTCTTGATATAGTTACTTCCATCTTGAATTACAATACTTCCTCCTAGACGTCCCTCAAGGATACAAATATTTCTCGGCTTTTGTCTAATTATGCATGTTTATTAAATAGCATCTTGTTTGCTTTATCCTTATGCAAAGAGTTCACAATGTGATGAATAAATCAAATAAGAGCCTTTGTCATGCAATGCACTGCCCAATGCAAATGCCACAAATACAGAGATCACCATGAGAAAAAAGAAATGTGTACGAATCCTTGTGATGGAATACAAAGTCCAACATCAATGTTACAAGTGGAGAAGTGGAAATATGAAAAATAAGCGGTAATAAAGTCTTTGTAAGTTGAACCTCAGTGTAAATGTTACATGCTCAGACATCATTGTATGAAGAATAAAGAGCGTAAGAGCCTTTGTGATGTAACAATCTGCCAAATGCAAATGCAACAAACACAGGTCACTATGCAAAAATAAAACATTTCCCGTCATGTAATACAATCTCCAACATCAATGGTAAAAGTGGAGGAGTCAAAATATAAAGAATAAATGGTATAAAAGCCTTTGTGATATCATTTGTAACTCAGTGTATATGCTACTACCAAAGAGGTACGAAGAATGAAAAGTAGAAAACCCATGGAAGGCAATATCGAAATAAAGGCTACAAGCACATAATTCACAACAGTAAGAGCGTTTGTCAATGTTATGTTCTCACAGGTGACAGGTATGAAGAATAAAAAGTACAACTTCCTTTGTGATGTGATCCAGTCCCAAAATAAAAGGGATTCCTTTGATTGAGACTGTATGGAAAGTAGAAGGACCCTTGTGGCTTAATATAGTGTCCGACATAATCCCTACATCAAAGTATCACTATGGGAGGAATGAAAAGTATAAGAAGCCTAATGATGTAAAACACCAAGGTTATTGTACGAAAAGTTAGATATTATATAGAATATAGCATGTCATATTATGTACAAGATACATTCTACAAACAGGAAGATCATTGAATGAAGAATGAAAAGTATATGAAATTTTGTGACACTATCCACGGTTTTACAATATAATGTTGCCTTTTAATATGCCAATATGACTTTGCTTTCATTTCTGTTATTGGCTCTATCAAAGATATCTTAACTGAGTCAGAAACTCCGACAGAAAGTCAAAAGGGTATGTTAGAAAGTAGACTTGGCATAATGTCATGATACTCTTACAGCATAATCAGAAGCCGTGTGTACAGAGCTGTCTGATGGAGAAGATTAGGGAATAGATTGCAGGAGAAAGAGACTACAGAATGCTTATGGAATGTATGAGAGCAAGTCAAAAACGTCAAAGGCTTGAGGATTATACGTGAAGTTTACCTACGTTACTCTGTAAATCCACTACTACTGCTAGACCAAACCATGAATGAGAGGGCTATAAAAGGTCTATATATATATATATATATATACTGTTTACATGATATGTGCACAGTATATATCATGTATGTATTTCAGAGATGAGCAAATCAGTTCTCGGGACCCTGGCCCAGTGCCCCCATCAGTATTTTGTGACCAACAGACCGGACAGGGTGCAGGCACATAGCCTCCTACCTGCTGGCATCCTTGGCTTCTTTTTTGATTAGCCGGCTAAGAATCAGTTTGCACAGCTCCTGTCCAGAGGTCACAAATACTAGTGTGGTTGCTTGACCAGGATCCAGAATTGATTTGCTCATCTCTTAAATATATACTTGATATATACATTTACATATATATAATTTATTTCAGTAATTCAATACATAAATTGAAACACATTTATTACATAGTTATTACAAACAGAGTGATCTATTTAAGGTGTTTATTTATGTTGTTATTGATAATTATGGCTTACAGCCAATGAAAAGTCATTATCTCAGAAAAATAAAGTGGTGAGGATGAAGAGGTAAAGACCACTCTGCCATATTCCATGAGACATCAAAGGGGGAATATAATATTGATTTATTAGTCAATGCACTTCAGGGTTCCCTGAAACACCCTGAAACATGACAATATGATATTGGTTTGTCCTGTGGAAGGGGCCAGGGAGGCCTGAAATATGTTGACTAATAAATCAATATTACATTCACCCTTTGATGTCTTGTGGAATACGTCAGCACGGTTTTTAACCCGTCATCCTCCCTACTCTATATGCACCGCGCTGGGAGCTCCAGCAGCCGTGATATGCTTTTATAATGGTTGTGACTCTCACAACCACACAAGGTGAAGCCTCTGATACCTACGTAGGTAATATTTTATCTTTCAGACCCTTCATCCTCCCTACTTTAATTTTCTGAGATGATGACCTTTGGGCTTTCATTGGCTGTAAACCATAATCATCAACATTTACAAAAATAAACAGTTGAAATAGATCACTCTGTAATGACTCTATGTAATATATGTGTTTCACTTTATGTATTGAATTACTGAAGTAAATTAACTTTTTGATGATATTCTAATTCATTGAGATGGAGCTGTGTGTGCAAAATGAATTCTACTGCCAAAGACATTGTTGATTATCTTATACTTTACTGTACACATCTAGGAGTAGATGTTATTTTGGGGTGTAGAATGTGACCTGTGTGCCGCATTGCACTGGGTCCATGAAAGCTTCCCATGAAATATTGTCATCAATTTTAAAACTATGTTTGCTGCATGTGTTCCTTGATTCTATTTAGAATAATTCTATTATTATATCCAATGCTATCTTTGGTCTGAGAGTATTTTTTTAAACAATCACAGGTTGATTATTGGTAAAATGATCCCCATGATTGTATATACAAACACTGGACTTGAATAAAGCATATATGTCTTATGTCAACAAAGGAAATATACCTTTAAAGAAGTAGTATACAAAGCATGAGCTATATGGCAGGTTGGTTGTTTTTCATTAATATGCAGTCTTTTCATGGAGACATATGGAAGCTTTGCATTCCTTCCTGTCATCCCCTTGTTTAATTAGAGCTGTTATCCATTTATTTTTCCTTCCTATTTGACAGCTGTATGCTGCTGTTCTGCTTCTAGTCTTTGTAAAGAGAATCTGCTTATTTAACACTACAGAGCACTGATCCCTTGAAGTGTGACAGCAGAAGAAAAGCTAAAACTATTTCAGTCCTTTATCTGCCTTTGATGAACTTTTTAAAGCTCCATTTGTGGCATCAGAAGCAACATAGGAGTGAAACGCCGGAATCACATATCAGGCGACATCTAGAGGTCACTTTGAGAATGCAGTCTAATTAACAATGCCTTCAGCACCTTGGACAGTAGCAACATTACAGACCAAGGGCACTAGGTGGGTAGTGTGAATGTATGTGTTATATGAGCAAGGGTGGGGAGGCATAATTAAAGTTTACTAAACATATATATCACTGTGCACAAGAAAATTGGTATGATTCACATTGAATCTGCTTATGTAATCAATGTTATAAAAAGTTGGTCGAAAATGCAAGATGCAAACCCAGTGCAAACCCTAGCACTAAGTTATGTTCCATTGCATGTAAACAAAGCTGCTTCTTACTGCAGCCAATCATAGTGGCATATGAAACGTGTATAGAGTAAGTGCTCTAGACAGCAGAATCGTTCTCTTTGTAAGAGTTAATGATACAAGGCCAATAAATTCGGAGCAGATATCCCCCTCTTGTACACAGGTAAGCCCAGGTGCCATCCATCTCTAAGGCCAGGTTGTACAGTCATTTGCCCATCTGCCATGCCTCAGTGAAGAAGGAGCTGAGCTCTACTGTACACCTGACACCCAAGATAACCAGACCCGTATTTCTATGTTACTGATATGGGCTGTTAACTCATTTACCGAAATGCACATGACATTAAAAGAAAAACAGCCAGTGGGCGTTCAATGCTGATCAATACATCTGATCGGCCATCAAGGGCCATTTTATTAAAATGGAGGTTAAAGCTTTGTAGTAAATGATCTTACAACAGAGGGATTGGGGGATGGGTGCGTCAACGCTAACTGAGAGGGAGGAATAACTTCACATAGTGTTGACCTTCCCTAATGTTGGAGAATGTTTGCATTACTTAATGAAAGTTTTTAATATGAAGAGTTTTGGAACTACTTAAACATGTATATTCAATATATAAG
Organism: Allobates femoralis; assembly: GCA_033576535.1. NCBI lineage: Eukaryota > Metazoa > Chordata > Amphibia > Anura > Aromobatidae > Allobates > Allobates femoralis. The sequence continues at coordinate 522,748,466 of JARQOC010000004.1, read as the reverse complement.
ACAGGCAATGGAAACTACTGCTGGATAGTTTAGTAGAAATGATGCATATTATTATTATTATTATTATTTATTTATATAGCGCATTAGGTTCCATGGCGCTTTACATGAGGATGAGGGAGACAAGAACAAGTACACTAAATCTATGCGATCAGGACGTACAGGTACAGGAGGGGCAGGGACCCTGTCCACGAGGGCTCACAGTCTTGTATAATACATCACATTGTACATGCAGAACATGTATGAGAAATGGATGGGAGAAGTGGCCAAATATGGAATTTACACTAATCGTTAACGCTGAAATCTCCCAAATTCAATATTTTTGGTATAGTCACGTTTGTAAGATTAGGATCCGAAGGCTCGCTATCTATACACATGACATGCTATATGCTCTGCACACAACCCACACTATTTTGATAAGATATTTTATCTCCCTAAGGGAACTGTCACAAGCCATGTATATCTGTGAATTTCATCATGCTAATGTGTGAAGATGAATGGGCATGTCCTCCGGCCCTCCACTTCTTAATAAATGCAATATTTGCATATCCATTGAGAAAAGCCATATTGCACTAACACAGATATCTGCAGCAATTCTTTAACTCCAACACTTGCAATGAATGAGAAAAGACTTGGCTCCCTGTAGGCTTTCTGTACTAACTTAGAAGAGTGGTGACTATAATGTTATTTTCCAAAATGCAAACTAGCAGGATGAATAGCTTTCAATATACCCTGCAATGAAAGCACTGGGAATCTGAAGCAAACTCCAGACTCAATGCTCCCAGCAGCCACATAAGGCATTCAGCTGGACGCTGCGGATTCTTTTCTTGTGGTCCAGTGAGAGAGACAGCTGGAGATCTCATTCATTTAATCTCAGCCTACTAATGAAGGAGCAAAGCGGCATTGCCAGGCAGCCCTGTGAGCACACAGCCTCTTCATATCCCTTACCATGCATTTCACAGCAGCTTTAGCAGAGGCTCTCTCTGTGCATTGCAACTGCTGACTTTTAGCTTTTCTCCCTCTCATATACAGTACACGCATTCTCCTAGAGCATTCGCTACCTACAATGACACTATTGCAGATGTAAAGCTTTCCATTTAGCACTTTCGCTGTCGAACATCCCTTCTTCCAATGCAAAAGATGGAAAAATAAAAAAAATGCACTTACCTGTGTTGTACTACAAAAGGACCAGGGGGGAATGCAGAGTAAAAGATGGTAAAACCACTGCAGGGAGAACTATTTACTTTGTTGGATAAAATCTCCCAGGAAGAGAAGCAAAATGTGCTGATTGGGGGTTATTTCTTGATTTATTTCACAGCTGATGAGGAGCAGTGTGTGCCAAGAAGAAGAAATCTTAGAAGAGGTCTCAGTCACAATCCAAAGCATAAGAGCTCTAAGTGCTGCTTGCTGTTGCCTGCCCTATTTCTGCTGTCAGGATCTGAGCTCCTTCACGTCACAGAGCGATCTGCATATTCCACCCAATAGCTAATACCTGTGTGTTCAGTGAGGAGGATGCTGGCTCTAGTGAGACGACTGCATGTAGTAGAGTACGGCGTGATCATTGCTGCATATTGCCAGCTTCAATCACGATATTATTGGTAAAGGATCCTTAGAAGATACGGTGTAAGAATGCTTCCTGGTGAATCATATGGGGCGTTGTGGTTTCCTTATAGTATGACCTCAATCTTTGTAGGTGGTTTTCTTATATTATAACCTTAATATTTGTTGTGGTTTCCTCATAGGGGATCCTTAATCTTTGTTGTGGTTTCCTTATAGTACGTCTCTTAATCTTTGTTGTGGTTTCCTTATAGTATGACCTTAATCTTTAGTGTTGCTTCTTTATAGTATGACCCTAATCTTTGGTGTGATTTCCTTATAGTACGTCCTTAATCTTTGTTGTAGTTTCCTTAATTTAAACTTAATCTTTGTTGTGGCTTACTTTCGATGTTAATCTTTGTTGTGCTTCCTTATAGTAGACCTTAAGCTTGTTGTGGTTTCCTTATAGTACAACCATAATCTTTGTTGTGGTCTTCCTTATATACCTTAATCTTTGTTCTGCTTCTTTTCAACTAATCTTTGTTGTGTTTCTTATAGTACGACATTAATCTTTGTTGTGGTTTCTTTATAGTAGGACCTTAATCTGTGTTGTGTTTCCCTTTATAGTATGACCTTAATCTTTGTGTTGCTTCTTATAGTGTGACCTAATCTTTGGTGTGGTTTCCTATGTACGTCCTTAATCTTTGTTGTGGTTTCCTATATATAACCTTAAATTTTGTTGTGCTTTCTTTATAGTATAACCTTAACTTTGTGTAGGTTTCTTATATATACACCTTAATCTTTGTTGTGGTTTCCTTATAGTATGACTTAATCTTTGTTGTGGTTTCTTAGTAATTATAACCATAATCTTTGTATTGTTTCCTTTATATATGACCTTAATCTTAGTTATGGCTTCCTTTCGAACTAACCTTTGTTGTGGTTTCCTTAGTAAGAGACCTTAATCTTGTTGGGTTTCTACAGTACAACTTAATCTTTGTTGTGGTTTCCTATAGTACGACCTTAATCTTTGTTATGGCTTCCTTTCGACCTTAATCTTTGTTGTGGTTTCCTTATAGTACAACCTTAATCTTTGTTGTGGTTTCCTTATAGTATGACTTTAATCTTTGATGTGGTTTCCTTACAGTACCAAATTAATGCTTGTTAATCTTTGATACTATATGTTTTCTAATGATGATTATAATGCCGCTCAACAATAGTAGGGAAGAATAAATACATTCAGTTTGCAGGAATACAACACATTTTGTAGACTTGCATCTGCCCCTAGCCTGCAGGATGCAAATGAAACTTAGAAATTTGCAGGCTGAGTGCATAGGCTAGGGTCAGACTTGCATCATGCCTTTGCTAAATGCATGCGCTATTTTTAATGTGCAAATCTGCAAAAATGCATGTGTTAACGCACCTATAGACTCCAATGCAAAAAATACATTGCATAAGTGTAATGCATTTGACGCTATTCATTTTTGCAAATGCACCAAAAAAGTGGTCTGCAGCATTTTTTAGTGCTTTTGCAAAAACGCATTCTTTTTTTAACATGGGAGTCTATGGGCAATGTATCCGTTAACGCATGGTACATGTATGTATCATGAGTTAATGGATGCTTTATCGGATGCGTTAACGCATGGGACATACATGTACCATGCTTTAACGCATCAGTTAATTGAGCCAACAAGTATGCACACATGCCATGAAAATGGCAAGAGAAAAAAAGGATCCTTTAATGTATACTGCAAACGGATGCAAGCTCCCAAGTGTGACCCTAGCCATTGAATTACCGGCATGTAACACTATGCGCCACCTGTTTATAGTATCCCTATGGTTACCGGATTAATCACGCAGTTGGCGACTCTACTCAGCACTCCTAGATATGCGTTTTTGATGAGAGCACAGGAAACGCTGTTTGCATCAATCCGGTAACCATAGGGGTACTATAAACAGGGGGCATAAAGGCTAGGGTCAGACTTATGTCATGCATTTGCTAAATGCATGTGCTATTTTCATGTGCAAATCTTGAAAAACGTATGCGTTAACGCACTGATAGAATCCAATGCAAAAACGCATTGCAAAAGTGCAATGCGTTTGACGCTATGCATTTTTTCAAGTGCACCATAAAAAGGGGCATACCATATTTTTTGGCCTGTTTTTGAAAATGCATACTTTTTTTTTACATGGGAGTCTATGGGCAGTGCATCCGTTAACGCATGGTATATGTATGCACCATGCGTTGACGGATGCTTAAAACGGATGTAATAACGCATGGTACATACATGTACCATGCGTTAATGCATCAGTTGATTGAGTCAACAAGTATGCACACATGCCATGAAAATGGCAAGGGAAAAAAAAAGGATTCTTTAATGCATCCTGCAAATGAATGCAAGCTCCCAAGTGTGACCCTAGCCATACTGTTACATGCCGGTAATGCTATGGGCTCAGCCTGCAAATTTTTAAGTTTTAACCACATGATGCATGGCTAGGGGAAGACGTGTGTCATGCATTTGCTAAATGCATGCACTATTTTCATGTGCAAATGTTGAAAAACGCATGCGTTAATGCATGGTACATATGCATTAACGTATGCGCTAAAATTGAACATACATGCCATGAAAATGGCAAGGGAAAAAAAAGCATCCTTTAATACATCCTTCCGACAGATGCAAGCTCCTAAATGTGACCCTAGCGTCACACTTGCTTCATGCATCCGCTAAAAGGATGCGTTTTTTACATGTGCAAATGTGTAAAAACGCATCCGTTAATGCACCCATAGACTGCATTGCAAAAGTGCATTGCATTAATGCTATGCTTTTTTACAAAAGCCTCTAAACCATGGTCGGCAATGTTTTTTGCTACTTTTGTAAAAACGCATGCGTTTTTTACCATGGGAGTCTATGAGCAACGCATGCGTTAACGCATGGTACATATATATTCCAGGATGTCTATGAGGTCAGAAGATCCCCGTTTGGCGGATTGGGCAGCTTCAATCCTTGACAATGAAGAGAGTGATTTTAGTGGCAATGAAGGAGCTGTTGTACCAGCCAATTTCCAGAGCGAACACAATAGCGAGTTTGAGGAAGATGCGCCTGAGGACAACAGTGAAGACACTACATCAGCCTCAGATGACGATGACTCCCCACAATCATGTCCAGGTACAGCAAATTCTTCTCAAACTTTCTATGGAAAGAACAAATTCAAGTGGTCAGGAGAACAGCCAAAGCCAAACATCCGTACGAGAAGGCACAACATCATATCACCTTTGTCTGGTGTGATTGGGCCTGCCATGCAGCTTGGTCATTATTGCACACATCAGTCATCATGGAAGTTACTTTTTACTAAAGACATCATTGATGAAGTAATACTTTATACAAATGAAAAGCTGTCTGAATTGCAACTCAAACTGACTGACACTGATCGAAGTGACTACAAAGATTTAGACGTGATCGAGTTCAAAGCATTCCTGGCCGTCTTGATGTATTCTGCAATTTTCAAGTCTAATCATGAAGATCTCGCAGCTCTTTTTGCCACTGATGGAGCCGGGCGAGATATTTTTTGTTGCATTATGTCTTTGAAGCGAGTTTATGTCATACTTCTGGCCCTTTACTTCGATCATTGCACTGACCGAAAAGAAAGGCATCAGACTGACCATGCGGCAGCTATATTGTGCATTTGAAAAGTTCATTAGGAACTCCCAGGCATTGTTACTCAATTGGGAAATATGCGTGCATAGACAAAAAGATGGTTGGTTTCAGAGGAAGGTGTTCATTCAAAATGTATATTCCAAGTAAGCCTCGTAAGAATGGCATAAAAATCATGGCAATCACCGACACGAAAACTCATTACTTACTAAATGTGTATATTTATGCTGGTAAATACAGCGATGGAACCTCTCTCTCCAATGAGGAAAATTTTTTTAAAACCTACTCAGCTGTCTTGCGCCTATCAACCCCAATACTTAGAACAAACAGAAATATTACTGCTGATAACTGGTTCCATTGAACTTGTGGCAGAGTTGAAGAAAAGAGGACTTACATATGTGGTAACAATAAGAAAGAACAAGAAAGAAATTCCACCACAATTCTGCCCATCGTAAACCAAAGAAGAACGTTCCGCAATCTTTGGATTGACATGACCTTAGTTTCCTACGTTCCAAAGAAAAACAAAGCGGTAATTTTGATTTCATCCATGCATCATGTGAAAAGAATCGACCCAGAATCTGGCAAGCCACAAATCATTGAAATTTACAATACAACAAAAGGAGGTGTTGATGCTGTGGATGAAAAGTGCAGGCTTTAGTCAACTAGTCGATGTAGTAGATGATGGCTACTTGCAATCTTCTACTCCATCTTGAACATCAGCCTTGTGAATGCATACGTACTCTTTTCATCTTATCCAGAGAATCCAAAGAAAAGTCGCCTTGACTTTGTAAAGTCTCTTTCCAGAGCTCTGTCAGAACCCTACCTCAATGTTAGGATGCTGAACAATCGACTTCCACGCGAGTTGCGGCAGAACATTGCCCGAATTCTTCAGAAACAGTTGCCTACACCAAGAAACAACAACTAGATAAACAAGTGAGGTGTGGCAAGTGTCCTAGGAAAAAGGACATGAAGAAAAAATTTATGTGCGAAGAGTGCGAGACCCCAATTTGTGGTAATTGTACCGTAAGGTATTGCGTTGACTGTAAAAAATGACTAATTGCATGCAAACCCAAAAAGACAGTATTCCTTTTATTTTTCTCTTGAACGGCTTGTGGTGTTTTCAATTTTCATGTTAATATTTAAATTCACTTGTTTTTAAAACATTTTTGTGATTTTTATTTACATTATCCTAAAAGTCATGTTTCATAATGCCCTTGGATTGAATCATCAAAGCATTAAATTTTCCGATACTTGTGGGTGTCAAAAATTTGTTATACTCACGTGTAATCATTTGCCAATAAAAAAACGATTAAAACAAACGTGATCTTTGCATTTTCTGTAAACATTTGAGATTTCTAAACACTGGGGTATAGGAAACCCCACATTACCAGTTGGTGACAAAAAACCCACCTCACCAGTTGAGGTTTAATGAACACAGAATGGTCAGATTTTGGCAAGACAAAAGTTTTGTCGCCCACAGAAAGTAATGTGATATTCAAACAAATAATTAACTTAAAATACAAATATATGTTGCACAACATTGGTGAATGAAGTTGTGGTGCTATTAGAGTCATATTTAATATTTTGTGTGACTTACATGAGCTTGAAGGACTGCATCCATGCGTTTCAACAATGATTCATGCAATTTATTAATGAGGTCATAAGGAATAGCAAATAATGCAGTCTTACATGCCTCGCAGAGTTCATCCAGATTCTTTGGTTTTGTCTTCCAAGCTTCCTCTTTCATCCTACCCCAAACATGCTCAATGATGTTCATGTCTGGTGACTGGGCTGGCCAGTGCTTCAGCACCTTGATCTTTTTTGCCTGGAGGAACTTTGTTGTAGAGATGGATATATGAGATGGAGCACCATCTTGCTGAAGAATTTGACCCCTTTTATGATTTGGAATATAAGAGGTAGCTAATACTTCTTGATATTTTAGGCTACTGATATTGCCTTACACCTTGCAAATGTTTTCACACCCCCATACTGAATATACCCCCAGACCATATCTTTCCACCACCAAATTTGGATCCATACGGGCTGCAGTAGGTCTCCTGCAGTATTTGCGGAGGCTGTGGTGTAAGTCTACTGAAGATTCATCAGTAGAAATCCACCTTCTGCCACTTTTTCCAGCGTCCATCTGTTTAGCAGGCTGTGGGACTTTGCAAATGTCACATGGATTTTTATTTGCCTTTTGTTTAGTGCTGGCTTCTGGACACTAATTCGACCATGGAGGCCATTTTGAGACAGAATCCTACAAACTGTTCTAGTTGACACAGGAACTTGAGGTGACCAGGCCAGTTGGAGCTCTGCTGCAGTGGAAGAGGGGCTTGCTTTGGATTTTCTAACCCAACATGCGTTAACGCATCAGTTAATTGAGCCAACAAGTATGCACATATGCCATAAAATGGCAAGGGAAAATAAAGGTTCCTTTAAAGCATCCTGCAAAAGGATGCAAGCTCCCAAGTGTGACGCCAGCCTAAAAAAATGCATGCCTGAACGGATGCATTAACGTATAGGCTAGCTTTTTGGACCTTTTTTTTGGCTAGCTACAGCCTTCAGCCAATAAAAAGCCCAGGTCATTGGGGGTGTTGTCATTAGCCATTTTGTGTGTCATTTGTGGATCACACACTGTTCGTGGAGCTATCGTCACCTTGTGTTACGTCGGCGACAGTTGCGACATGCCAGATGAAGTAGGCTGTGGGTCCATGAAGTCAACTTGCTGAGACTCCAATATGGATCTTTCCATGTCCTATAACAGCAGTGAGGGCTTTCCCAGTGAAATTTCAGAAATTCCTGAGGTTGTCAGTCTCAACATTTGATGTTCTCCTTGGCCTGGTTGAAGAAGACATCTGACGCCAGGATACAAGGTGCTGGCCTGCCATATCCCCAGCAGAGAGACTGGTAGTGACCCTGAGGTAAGTGTGGTTGCCCATTTACGTTTTGCCCAGCACACACAGTGTACACATGTTATGTCTCCATGCCTCAAGAGTACATCATGTTATGTCTGTGTGTTCATTACTAACTTTGGGTCCATTGTCATTACAGGTACTTGGCGACTGGGCAAAGCTATGCCTCACTACACTACCAGTTCAGGATTGGGGTTTCACCATCTGCGGCATCGTACCTGAGACCTGTGAGGTGATATGGGCAAAATTGCAGCCCCTGGTCATGCCACCACCCACCACCGAAATGTGGCAGCAAAATGACAGCCGTTTTTCCCAGGTGGCTCAGTTCCCCAACTGCATAGGTGCCCTTGATGGCAAGCACATACGGATATGCAAGCCACCATGTAGCGGCACTAACTTCTAAAAGTATAAGAAGTTCTTTTCTATTGTTTTAATGGCCATTGCCGATGCCCAAGGGAGATTTGTTGCTGTCGACATTGGGGTATATGGCCGCACAAATGACTCTCGTGCCTTTAAAGACAGCAACATGGGGAAAGCCCCATTTTACAACTAGTTCAATATTCCACTGCCATGCCTTTTACCTGGCACAACGACACACAGTCTCCCCTATGTGCTTGTAGCAGATGAGGCTTTCCAGCTGTCTATTAACCTCATGAAGCCCTATGCCAGCTGCATCCCCACCCAGACTCAGCGTAACTTCAATACACGGTTAAGTCTGGCAGCCAGTATGTGGAGTGTGCGTTTGGATTTTGTCCTTGAAGTGGCGTGTGCTGCACTCATGCATTCAATTGCACCCCTATAACGTGGATAGTGTCGTGAAGGAATGTGTCTGCTTGCATAACTTTGTCTGCCGGTTTGACCTCCTCATAGTGGATCCCTATTAATGGGATTCAACCCTGATTGGCCTCCAAGGTGCCAATGTCCGTTCTCCTGTGGTTGCCATGGAAGTGCGGAATCACTTTGCCGAATACTTCATGGCCGAAGTTGGTCAGATACCCAGGATTACTGCGCATATTGATTGTCCTGATTCCTTATTTGGTATTATTAGCTCATGTTAATTTTCTTTGCAATTTGTGTTATTATTTTGTCAGCACGGTTTGTGTACCTTTTTGTTTACTAAAACGTAACCACAACCATTGTTATTTGTGTTTTTTTTTTACTTGAAAAAGTAATGTACTTTCCACGTTATGTTACGCTTTCAGCACACATTGAAGGATTAATGTTGCAAATCCATACGCATACTGTAAAGTATGGGTCCCTGCCCATGCTACTGTTCAATGGCGTAACTAGAGTCGGAAGGGCCCCGGTGCGAAATTTGGACCTGGGCCCCCCCTCTTCCCCTGCGCGCCCAGATTGTCAGAACCCATCATATAATATAATGCAGACTCATAGCCCTCCAGATAATATAATGTCACCTCATAGGCCTTCATATAATATAATGCAGCCTCATAGCCCTACAGATAATATAATGCAGCGTCACCACCCTCCGAATAACATAATGCAGTGTTACAGCCCTTCATATAATATAATGCAGTGTCACAGCCCCCGAAAATAATATAATGCAGAGTCACAGCCCTTCTTATAATATAATGCAGCCTCATAGCCCTACAAATAATATAATGCAGTGTCACAGCCCTTCATATAATATAATAAAGCCTCATAGCCCTACAAATAATATAATACAGTGTCACAGCCCTTCATATAATATAATGCAGCCTCATAGCCCTACAAATAATATAATGCAGTGTCACAGCCCTTCATATAATATAATAAAGCCTCATAGCCCTACAAATAATATAATACAGTGTCACAGCCCTTCATATAATATAATGCAGCCTCATAGCCCTACAAATAATATAATGCAGTGTCACAGCCCTTCAATAATATATAAAGCCTCATACCCTCCAAATAATATAATACAGCGTCACAGCCCTTCATAAATGAATGCAGCGTCACAGCCTCAAATAATATAATGCATCGTCACAGCCCTTCATAAATATATAAAGCCTCATAGCCCTACAATAATATAATGCAGTGTCACAACCCTCCAAATAATATAATGCAGTGTCACAGCCCTCCAGATAATATAATGTAGTATCACAGCCCTTCATATAATGTAATGCAGCATCACAGCCCCCCAAAATAATATAATGCAGGGTCACAGCCCTTCATAAAATATAATGCAGCGTCACAACCCTCCAAATACAATGCATCATCACAGCCCTTCATATAATATAATGCAGCGTCACAGCCCTCCAAAATAATATAATGCAGGGTCACAGCCCTTCATATAATATAATCCAGTGTCACATCCCTCCAGATAATATAATATAGCATCACAGCCCTTCATATCATATAATACAGCAGCACAGCCCTTCATATCATAGCGGAGCGTCACAGCCCTTCACATAGTATAATGCAATAATGCAGCCTCAAAGCCCTCCATATAGCACACATCCTTCCCACACAGACACACTGCCCCCTGTACAACCTGCCCCACTCACCCACACTGCCCTCTGTACAACCCTTCCCCCACACACACAGACACACTGCCCACTGTACAGCCCCCCACACCCAGTCACACTGCCCCCTGTACACACACACACAGACACACTGCCCCCTGTACAGCCCTACCCCCCTCCACACCCTTCATTCTCTCCCTCTTCAGAAGCTGTGGAGGCTCTTCTGCTCCTGAATGGGGCTCACACTTAGGCTACCTTCACATTTGCGTTCCCCTCCGCAGCATTCTGCGGAGGGGATCCGCAATGTGACCGCATCACCACAAGCCCCTATCTTTATAATGGGAGCACACGGTGCTGCATATGACCGTGCACACCCATTCACTGCCATATCTGATCTGTGTGCAGGCGCATGCCTGCGCACAAATCACCCAGTCTCGTCCGCATCAGAAATGCAATATGTCGCGTTCGTGGTGCGGACGAGACTGGGTGATTTGTGCGCAGGCATCCGCCTGCACACAGATCAGATATGGCAGTGAATGGGTGCGCACGGTCATATGCAGCATCATGCGCTCCCATTATAAAGATAGGGGCTTGCGGTGCTGCGCTCACATTGCGGATCCCCTCCGCAGAATGCTGCAAAGGGGAACGCAAATGTGAAGGTAACCTAACCGCACTTGCCGGTAGCTCCGTCCTGACTTTGAAGAGGTCACATGACCTCATCACAGTGCAGCACGCAGCGGCAACGGGAATTTTAAAGTTACACTGCCTGCCAGTTCTCCGACAGCTGTGATCAGGCCGGGCAGGCCGCCACACAGTAACATAGACATGCGTCCTCAGGGACGCACATCCATGTAAAGCAGGCACAGGGATCACAGGGGCCGGCGGTCGTCGTACCCCTGTACCTCCAGGACCGGTCGCACTTGTGACCCCTGTGACCGCAGTTGTTACGCCACTGTATAATTCTCTATGTGTGTACATGGTTGTATATTTGTGTATATGACAGTATGTGTGTGATTGTGTTTATATGACTATGTGTTGTGATTGTGTGTATATGATTGTGTGTGTGTTTATGATCATGTATGTATGTATATGACTGAGTATGTGTAGATATGATTGTGCATTTATGATTATGTGTATATGATCATGTATGTGTGTATATGACTGTGTATGTATATGAATGGGTATGTGATGAGTGTATGAGTATATGATTCTGTGTATATGACTGTGTCTATATACGATTATGCGTGTGTATATGACACAATCATAAACACAGACATAGGCTAGGGTCACATTTCCGTTTTGTTTTCAAAATCCTGATCCGGTTTTGAGCTTTTAAAAAGCTCAAAACCGGACCAGGAAACGCTCCTCATAGGAGCCTATGCAAAACACCGGATGGCTTCACAAGCCATCCGGTGGCCGGATCCGGCACTGCTGCCTGCGTTTAAAATCATGCAGGCAGCAGTTTTCGCAGCGTTTGCCGGGACCGCACTGCGGTCACCGGATGGCTCAGGATGTGTAATCCTGAGCCATCCGGTAACTGCAAAGGTTGCGGTTCCCGGCTCAGCAAACCTAGTAAAGAGTTAAATTGATTACTAAAGTACTGTTTGAGGTCTGTAGGGGGCTTAGACCCCCCTACAGACCGGCCGCCCACTTCGGTGGGCTCCTAATACAATATCCCCGCTGTCACGGGCTCCTCCGAGCCCGTGCAAGTCCCCACACCCCCAGCCCCCCGAATTACTATACAGGGTGCCTGCACCCCTCTTGTATACTTATTCCTGTATGTGGGGGAAAATGATGTATTAAAGTATTGGTAGCAGGTCATATTTACGTGTCTTCGGCATTGTTGAGAATAATCCATGGGCGGGGCTGTTCGCGGCAGCCTCCGCCCCATCATTTCTTATGGCTGCCCCCTCTGTGCCTCAGCCATTGATGTGAGGCCGGCCGCATCATGAAAGGGGCGGGGCGAACACGTCACACCGTGCGCCCCGCCCCTTTTATGACGCGGCTGGCCTCACATCAATGGCTGAGGCACAGAGGGGGCGGCCATAAGAAATGATGGGGCGGAGGCTGCCGCGAACAGCCCCGCCCATGGATTATTCTCAACAATGCCGAAGACACGTAAATATGACCTGCTACCAATACTTTAATACATCATTTTCCCCCACATACAGGAATAAGTATACAAGAGGGGTGCAGGCACCCCTGTATAGTAATTCGGGGGGCTGGGGGTGTGGGGACTTGCACGGGCTCGGAGGAGCCCGTGACAGCGGGGATATTGTATTAGGAGCCCACCGAAGTGGGCGGCCGGTCTGTAGGGGGGTCTAAGCCCCCCTACAGACCTCAAACAGTACTTTAGTAATCAATTTAACTCTTTACTAGGTTTGCTGAGCCGGGAACCGCAACCTATGCAGTTACCGGATGGCTCAGGATTACACATCCTGAGCCATCCGGTGACCGCAGTGCGGTATTCAGCACACATTTTTGTAAAAAAATGTGTGTGTGCCCGGCATTGCGTTCACCGCATCCGGATCCGGATGCGGTGAATGCAATTTAGGTTTGCAATGTGACCCTACCCATACACAGACACAGATGCAGAATCATATACACTGATATATACAATCATATACAGACATTTACAATTATATACACATGCACTATCATATACACACATACATAGTCATATACACAGACATATACAATCATATAAACACATGCACAATCATACATATTCACAATCAAGTATATACACACATACAATTATATACACACATACAATCATATATACTTGTAGACATACACACATTGGGGTTCTTTTTACTTTTGATGATTCTGGCACATCTTCTATCTCCTATCCTGTCACACACATAATTGCAGATCCTCTTCAGAGGAGGGCGGGTGCACTGTGTGACTGCTGTATCACACATGGCCGCACACAGCAAGTGCTTTCAGCCCTCTGTGTTGCTCTCTGCTGGACACTGAATGCAGTCAGTGGAGGGGCGGACCTTCACTGCACAAGTAAATGTGTAGTGTGGCCGGATCACAGTCTGTAAAGCAGAGAGCTGCAAGCAGTGCTGTGTGCGGCATGAGCGATCATCATGCAGAATACCGCCGGCAATGCACAGCCGCTGGGAGAGCCAGAGGTCCTGTACAGTCGCTAGGATAGCGAGCGGTCTTGTACAGCTGCTGGGAGAGCGGGCGGCCCTGCAGTCGCAGCGGTCGGCGGGCGCCAGGCCCCTGTAACTCCGGGCCCGGTCGCACTTGCGACCCCTGCAACCGCAGTTGTTACGCCACTGCTACTGTTCAAGATGTCCTCATAGGCCTGTGTGATTGTGTGTAATAAGTAGCGCCAGTGGTGATGGCGTAGCATGCATATGTGTTTGATTGGCATGTTAGTGTAAATTACCTTGCTTGCTTGTGTTTATTATCAGCAATGTAATGTTTGGGCTTGGAAGCTAAACATCTCCCACAACATGCAGGGTACTTGCTGGGCACATTGAGATAACATGGTTTCATAGGTCACAGCACCATGCTTGTCATCAATGAGTTTACATCTGGCTCCTTCCAAGGGTAATTATGGCTTTCCGTGTCATCAATCCATGTGTCCTTGGTATGCCATGTATGGTGATGGTGGCCAGTTCACCACAGACACACCTTAAAGGGTATATCACACGCGTCAATATCGCCTGCACGATCTCGGCTGCACGTGACGTTGCAGCGATATTGACGCGTGTGACATACTGAATCAACCAGCGATAAATCGCTGGTTGATGATCGCCAGGTTTTAGAATCTGTTCTAAAACCTGCCGATGGTCGCCCGGTGGACACGCAGCATCGCTGCGTGTGACACCGGGAGTAGCGATATTCCAGCTCCCAGCACCTCTCACAAGTGCTGGGAGCTGGTTTCCAAGGTAAACTGCGGGTATCTAGGCAGCGCGCACTGCCTAGATACCCGATGTGTACCTTAGTTACCAGCCTCCTCCGCTCACCGGCTGGTATCTAAGGTACACAGCGGGTAACTCCTAGTTACCCGCTGTGTACCTTAGATACCAGCCGGTGAGCGGAGGAGGCTGGTAACTAAGGTACACATCGGGTATCTAGGCAGCGCGCGCTGCCTAGATACCCGCAGTTTACTTTGGAGACCAGTCTGCTCCCGCTTCCAGCAGGCTGGCAGCGGGAGCAAGACATCGTGGAAACGATATTTAAATCGTTTTCATGATGTCTCTGGTCCATTGATCGCTGGTGAGTATGTCTGAGTGACAGCTCACCAGCGATCATCCGTCAATGTCGTCAGCGATCATCTCACTGACGACATTGACGCGTGTGACACCCCCTTAACACTACACTTGTGTGCATATCACAAACAGTGTGCACCTTATATGGACAGAGACAAATGCCACAAGTATTAGATGACCTTGGTAGACAATTATTCATGCGGACAAAACCTAAACACATTTCAAAACACAGAAAAACATGTTTAATGCACAAATTGAAAGTAAGTAGGCCCAGTGTTGGAATACAAAGTTACAGGTAGCATAAAGTCTGCCACAAGCATGGTTTTGACCATGTATGTTCTGCAAATACAAATTTAAAGGTAAATGGTATAAAAAAAAATACAAGTACCTAAACATTTCCACAGGAAACCTAACATTAACCAAAAACTAAACCTGAGGTGGATACTAATCAACCTCAGGCAATTGTTCATGACAAACAATTGTGATGTTTAGTGGAGTTTTAAGGCAATATTTTGCTATGAGTGTGTTTAACTCCTCTCCAAACTGGAACCTGTACCGAGGATCCATGGTAGACAGGGCCGGCACATAGGAGGACATCAGCTGCTGCCATTCATTGCTGCCCTGGATGGAGTCTCTGTGCCTCATGTCATCAATTTGCCTCTACAGGCCGGTATTCTGAATCCGCAAAACATCCTGAAGGCGATGTAGGCCATCCAGGATCAGCATATTGTTGTCCTTCTTCTGCAATGTACGGCATCTACTGTAGGCCGGCAGACCTGAGATCGGATAAACAGGGGATCCGGGGCACTAGTGTTGATCATTTCTTCTGACTGTGTGGTCTGTGTCTCAGTTTGGGTGTTTTGAGACAAAAACAGGTCGTCCCCTTGGTCCCTGGTGCTGGGCCCTTCCCCATCACTTTTAGCCACTTCCAGTACCACGGCCGGTTCACTGCTGAATGTCCTGTTTGTTTAAAAAGTAAACAAATAAGACATGTGCGTCCTATGTTGTTAGCCTAAACAGTATGAAAAATCATTATGTATGGGCACTTACATACACCCTTTGATAGTTTTTCTGCAAAAACAACAACTGATCGAGGTGTTTGTAAAGTCGTGGTGGATGAGGTGCGGAGCCACCTCTATATTTCTCCTGATCTTTCAAATACCTGACGTATCTGTCCCGTATGGACCTCCACCTAACATGTACTATTCGCTCTGTATGAATTATGGAAAAAACATTACTTACATGAGACACACAAACATATGTTGCTTATCATTGCTGAAGAATGCTACCTAAGGTGCTAATTAGTTTTTGTAAGAATGGCTATCTACAATCTGTTGTTGGCGCTCAAGTGGCAGGGACTTGAAATTTAGGAACATTTGTAGGATTATGCTGGTCCAGATCTTCAGACCTGTTTTTGACCATATCCTGGTGGCCAAGGTCTCCTTGATCCCAAATTGCAATGTATGGCTCCACAAGATTAATTAAGGTCTCGTGGTCAATCTTGAGCTTCTCACCCAGCACTATGGCTAGGGTCACACTTGTAGGGACATTTTTGGGAAGTCTGCGATAATGCTAGGCATTTTTTTCTGTTGCCATTTTTTTTGCTATTTTAACACCAACGTTTCACACGCATTAACGCATGGTACATATATGTACCATGCGTTAACGCATGTGTTTCCCTTAGGGTCCCATATTTAAAAAATGCATGCATTTTTGCAAACGGGGCAAAAAACGCTGCTTCCCGCATTTTGATGCAAAAAACGGATAGCGTCAAAAATGGTGCCTTTTGACCACGCAGTTTTTGCATTGGAGCATATGGATGTGTTTTTGCATGCGTTTTTCAAAAATTCTACTTTGGAAAATGCTTGCTTTTAGTGCATCCATGGCTCAAGTGTGACCCTAGCCTATGACATTCAATTTGGCTCTTTTCACAGGGCCCTACAAATAAAACACACCAGCAGGAGATGTTGAACGGTAAAATAAAGGCATACACAAATTACAACATACATAAAATAATGGCAGAACTGACTCTGTACTTAACCAGAAGGATTACCTTAGTGATATTTTTCCTCTCTACATTCCTTTTCTTTACGGATGTTTTCTGCGGGATCTTTGAAACCTCCTTCACCTGTGCATGTGAAGGGAACAAACATCTGTAATGTGTTTTTCAGAACACACATGATAACTAGAGATGAGCCAACCTCCCTAGTGTTCGAATTCGATTCAATTCGTCGAATTGGGGGTATGTTCGTCGAATGTTCGTCGAACACTGTCGATCTCCATTGAAAACAATGGCAGGCAAACACAAACACATACAAACACGTAGAAAACACCTTCTAAGGTGTCCAAAAGGTGACAAACTACTCAGGAGATAAAACAAACACATGGAAAAGTGACAAGTACATATAAAAATGCGAAAAGAGATGGACGAGTAAAAGGAGGAGGAGACACAGATATAGGCATGTCATGCCCTTCCAAAATCAGTTTTTACTCCAGTAGTTGTAAGGCATCATGTACACGAAGAGTATTTGGTGAGGATTTTCTTCATTATTTGTAAGGCCTCGTGCATACGATGAGTATTTGGTGAGTTTTACTTCAGTTTCTGTAAGGCCTTGTGCAGACAATGACTATTTGGTGAGGTTTTTTCGTCAGTATTTGTAAGGCCACGTGCAGACGATGAGTATTTGGTGAGTTTTACCTCAGAATTTGTAATGCCTCATGCATACAATGAGTATTTGTTGAGGTTTTTCCTCAGTATTTGTAAGGCCTAGTGCAGACGATGAGTATTTGGTTACGTTCTTCCTCAGTATTTGTAAGGTCTCGTGCATATGAGTATTTGGTGGGGTTTTTACTTCAGTAACCAGGGGTGGGCTGGTGCACACTCACCCGGGCCGCATTGACATTGACATGATGGCAGCCCTAGCAGTGGGTGAGGAGCGGGGGGAATGGTGCTAGCGAAATCTGAGAAGTGCAGAGTGGGGGTTAGCCGTCGGCCCACTCACGTCGGTTGTTCAGCTGCTGTGACCGGCCCAATTCAGTATCTGTAAGTCCTCGTGCAGACGATAAGTCGTTGGCAAGTTTTTCGTCAGTATCTGTAAGGCCACATGCAGACGATGACTATTTGGTGAGGTTTTTCCACAGCATTTGTTATGCCTTGTGCATACGATGAGAATTTGGTCAGGTTTTTACCTCAGTACCTGTAAGGGCTCGTGCAGACGATGACTATTTGGTGAGGTTTTTCCACAGTATTTGTTATGCCTCGTGCATACGATGAAAATTTGGTGAGGTTTTTACCTCAGTACCTGTAAGGCCTCATGCAGACGATGAGTCTTTGGTGAGGTTTTTCCTCTGTAAAAAAGTATACTCTTGGCAAAAATCTACAAGGCTTTAGTCTCCCCAGGATGACACAGGGGTAGAAAAGCCCTTGCGGATCTATGCCTTGTTCATCTTTATGAACGTTAGTCTGTCCACATTCTGGGTGGACAGACGCGTGCTCTTTTCTGTCAGCACACCACCAGCAGCGCTGAAGACACGTTCCAAGAGAATGCTGGCTGCGGGGCACGACAAGATCTCCAAGGCGTGAGTGGCGAGCTCAGGCCATTTTCCCAGATTGGAAGCCCAAAATTAGCAAGGCTCCAGTTCCCCAGTTCCCCAGTCATGGCATCCATGTTAAGTTGGAGATACTTGTGTACCATCCGCTCCAGGCGTTGACTATGTGACAGACTTTTCGTGTCTTCAGGCCCTGCAAATGATGGTCTAAAAAAATTGTGAAACGAGGCCACAAAATTGCTGTTACCACCACCAGATATGGTGTTACTGGTACGGTGTGAGTGATGAGGACTTGACAGTCCCACGGTTGAAAAGTTAGAACTGTGAGATTCACTCTGTTTTACCATATGGCTAGCAATTTGACGTGAGCGTGCACGTTCTGGGCACTTTTCTGCACATCGCAGTCGCCCTGTTACACATAGACATCTCACATGCGATGTTCGGCAATCCTGCATTCCGGAAATGGCCTGGCACAGACTGTAAGCCATTTCACATCGCCACCTCGCCACCAAATCGCTGCGTCACATGCCACCACCTCATCAGCGATGTGGGTGCACAGTGTGAGCACGGCGAGGACACAGGCATGGCAGAGTGTAGTACACCGCGCCCCTACCACTCCGATTGGCCTACACAACTGCATCGCCATAAATGTTTTTTTTTTTTTTTGGTCATGGTTATGTTAGCTCTTGACATTGACCAATGCCGAGCTGCACGTCAATGTTTGGCCCAAATTATGTCAGATTATTGACCGGTTGTACTCGTGTCCATTAATCTGGGTACATTATGTGAGTATAGATACATGTATGTGTGGTTTTTGATGTGCTTTGTGCATATGTTGCAGATGGCGAACAATCAGGATTTTATACAGGCATTACTGAACATGTACCAAGAGCACGAATGCCTGTGGCAGATGCGAGCACCGGATTATAAAAACAATCAGGTAAAGGATGTGACCTATGGCAGTCTTGTCGCCCTCGCCCAGGAGCACAACCCTGGTGAGAGGTGGGACAAGGTGAGGGTAAAGAATAAGATCAAACACCTGCGCATCATATTCCGAAAGGAACACAACCGGGTCCAGATTTCCCAGCGTTTTGGAATGGGAAGTGAGTAGGGATGAGCGAGTACTGCATTAATCGGTCTCGCTATAGTCGCAACGAGTAGGTCCCGGTACTCGTTGCAAGTGTAGCGAGTCCAATTGCAGTGAATGGGCGGGCGAATACTTTCGTAGTGTATCTGTATATACACTGCGAAAGTACACTAAAAGTGAATAAAAGTTGTTAAATGACAAAATATTATACTCACCTCTCCAACGCCTGTAGTGTGACTGGCAACGGAGACATCCGATGACCAACAAGGACCTGTGAGTATGAGTTTAAGGAGGAGATCGACTATTTCCACAGCACTGATCTAAATCCCGCCCCCCCGCACACTATACACAGAAACTGGATATTCACATTCATTAACAGGGTTAGGGTTAAGCTTTCGGTGATCGAACCATTATCGAACATAACCTCGAACTGCCGAATTTGAAGCAAATTGTTCGAATTCATTGAATGACTCGAACACCACCCAACGCAGCTCGAATTTGAGATTGGTGAACAATTCAAATCGAACATCGCTCATCTATTGATAACTCCAATGGTTGAAAATGTAGGAAACCCATTTGTGTTCTGTGACGCAGCGATCACAGAGCGGGTCGGGGTACACTCACTTAGCATCACAAAACCATGAACACTGCAACAGTCTCTTTCATGAACTAAGTCCAGCAGGTTTATTTAAGACAGCATAAACCGCATAGTGCAAACTAAAACATGAGTCTTCCTTTGGCTTTACAAAAACTTAGTCCGGTTACCTCACACACGGCCTGTAATCAGTCCACACAGGGCCTCTGAGGGACTGCTTCTTCAGATTATGGATGTCTGCTTTTTCCTCACAGCTCAATAAGCTGTAGGCTTTCCATGTCTCAGTCTCTCTCAGTATCCTCATAGAGGCCTTGTCTCCAGGCCAGCCTAGTATATCTGCTCCCTTTGCAGGCTTGTTGAAGACTGCCTCACACAGCACTGGGCAGGCTAACATCCCCCCTGACAAACCCACAGCAGCAACACAGTGGCAATCAGCACATCTCACTCATGCACATACTTAGCTGCCATTAACCCTGTGTGTACCACTAGCTCCAGCAATCACCCAGATTGCTGCAGGCCATGTGAGTCATACCAACCACAAGCTATAGCGCTGGCATGCCTCACATATTCCAATAACATACCTTATGGCGGCTGTGAGAGGAGATTCCCTTGTTTGTCTGTTTTCCTTTTATCCCTTCATGTCCTTTTTTTATTTGACTTCTTGTGCTTTGTTTGTTTGGGGGGGGGAATGTAAAAAAAAGTGGGTAAATGATTGGCAACAACAAAACACGTAGATTTAGGTAGGCACACACATGCCCCAACAGTAACACTTGGAAATTCACAATGTTTTGGACATTAAACGTGCAGTCCTAACTAGTGATGAACCACCACCCTAGTGTTCTAGTTCAATTCGTCGAATGGGAGGTGTGTTTCTCGAATGTTCGTCGAACACCCTCGAACACACTAAAACACTAGTGTGGTGGTCAATTTCAGTTTCACAATGTATATACATACATTGCGGAACTGAAATGAAGTAAAATCAAGTGTTAAAAATAAAATAATTAAAAAAAAAAATCGATACTCACCTCTCTAATCCATACAGTAACACTTCCAGTACGGCCTACCTGTCAGAGATGTGATCCCGGCAGCGTTTCCCGGTGAAATGACGAGTTCTCGCGATAACTCATCATGTGACCGGAAACCTCTGCCGAGATTATGACGTCACCGCAGGTCCTACAGGTCCTCACTAGTAGTGAATAGTAGTGAGGACCTGCGGTCACATGACGAGTTATCGCGATAACTCGTCATGTGACCGGAAACCTCTGCCGGGATTATGATGTCACCGCAGGTCCTACAAATCATCACTACTATTCACTACTAGGACCTGCGGTGACGTCATAATCTCGCCCACGTTTTCCGGTCACATGACGCGTTATCGCGAGAACTCGTCATTTCACCGGGAAACGCTGCTGGGATCACATCTCCGACAGGTAGACAGTGCTGGAAGCATTGCTGGATGGATTAGAGAGGCAAGTATCATTTTTTTTTATTTTTAACCCTTGATTTTACTTCATTTCAGTTCTGCAATGTATGTATATACATTGCAGAACTGAAATTGAACATGACCTCGAACTGCCGAATTTGAAGCAAATTGTTCTAATTTGAAGAACGACTCGAACATCGCCGAAAACAGTTCGGATTTGAGATTGGCGAACAATTCGATTCGAACACCACTCATCTCTACTCATAACACAAGATTTTTGTGGCCTTATTCCAATGGGTTAAGGACATTAGGCAATGTATATAAAGCCTTCAGTTAATAATGAAATTAGGCATAAAAAAAAATCACATATTGGGCAAGCAAACACAAAAGGGATGTGTCACGCATCGCATGTGTGTTTGTTCAGACCATGTTGTGTGTGTTGTGTTGTAGGGAAAAAAAAAAATTACACATGTGTGGCCTATAACACGTGTGATTGCAATGCCTGACCCACAGTCAGCCAGCCCCAATTTTGACAATGCAGATCTGCATGGTTACAGGATCAATGACATTAACAGCAGGGAACACTCAGTCCATGAGGCACACATGTGACGTAGCATGTGTCACACATGTAATGGCACATTCTGAGAATGATTACAGAGTATTTAACTATTCATTCCTGACACAATACACTTACTCGCTTTGCTCCAGAATCCAAAAACACTGTCGAGGTGGCCATGTTCTGCAAATGGACAAAGGGAAAAAGAACAATTAGCCGGAAATAATAGCATACAGTATGTGTATGCATATGTATTGACCCACAATGGCCATTGAAAAAACTATTATGTTGTGGCCTCATGTATATGAGGCACCCCAGGGTTCAGGTGCCACAGTAACACCACAAAGGGTTAACTCCCCACACAACCCACAACACTTCACTAGCGCCTCCAGGCAGGAAGGGGGAGCTAAAGCTGCTTCCCTATATATTCTGGTGTGGAGAGGAAGTGGCAATTAGTTCAGTGCAGAGCAGCACTGAGGAGAAAGGACCTGAGTGTAAAAGAGCTGTGTTAGGTTCACCCCACGGTCCACTGTCCAATTCCAGGCCTGGCCAGGCTCTGAGGAATGGAGATAGGAGAAGCAGAGGAACACCTTTGGGAGACTGAGTTACCTTGAAACTCGCCCAGGAGGAGCGCAAAGACCGGATACCGGATCCAAAATTGTGCCTGACACAAACAGCACAGAAAACACCGGAATAGTGAAGATTACATATCATTCTTCACTGTACCACAGCGAAGCAACATGGTGGGATCAGGAACACGGGACAAGACTCAAGTTGCTTAGCAGATTGGTACCCGTGAGGGGAGAAAGGGCCGGCAGCTTAGCTAAAGCGGCAGCAGGGCCACACACAGTGCAAGAAGCCAAGTACCCGGTCAGGGTGGGAACAACCCGGCCCCTGTACAGACTCCGTGGACAGTGCTTGCTGAATGCGGAGCAGGATGGAGACGGAGGAGCAGGATGGAGTCAGAGGAGCAGGATGGTGGCAGGATGGTGGCAAGCGGGGCAGGATGGAGTGAGCGGGACAGGATGGAGCAAGTGGGGCAGGATGGAGCAAGCGGGGCAGGATGGAGCAAGCGGGGCAGGATGGAGCCGGAGGAGCAGGATGGTGGTGGGGGGGGCAGGATGGGGGAAGGGCAGGATGTTGGCGAGTGGGGCAGGATGGAGACAGAGGAGCAGGATGGAGCAGAAGGAGCAGGATTGTGGCGGGGGAGCAGGATTGTGGCGGGGGAGCAGGATGGTGGCAGGGGAGCAGGATGGTGGCGGGGGAGCAGGATGGTGGCGAGCAGGGCAGGATGGAGCCGGCGGGGGCAGGATGGAGCTGGCGGGGGGCAGGATGGTGGCGGGAGGGCAGGATGGTGGTGGGGGGGCAGGATAGAGCCGGCGGGGCAGGATGGAGCTGGCAGGGGGGGCAGGATGGAGCCGGTGAAGCAGGATGGTGGCGGGGGGGCAGGATGGTGGTGGGGGGTGGGGGTTGCAGGATGGAGCCGGCGGGGCAGGATGGATGCGGGGGGGCTGGATGGATGCGGCAGGGGACAGGATGGAGCTAGTGGGGGGGCAGGATGGAGGCGGTGAAGCAGGATGGTGGCGGGGGGGCAGGATGGTGGCGGGGGTGGGGGTTGCAGGATGGAGCCGGCGGGGCAGGATGGATGCGGGGGGGCTGGATGGATGCGGCAGGGGACAGGATGGAGACAGCGGTGGGGGGGACAGGATTGGGCCAGCATGGGGGGGAAAACAGGATGGAGCTGGCGGGGGGGCACAGGATGGAGCCGGTGGGGGGGGGAACAGGATGGAGCCGGCAGGGGGGGGAACACAGGATGGAGCCGGCGGGGGGAACAGGATGGAGCCGCGGGGGGGAACAGGATGGAGCCAGCGGGGGGGGGGACAGGAGGAGCCGGCGGGTAGCAGGATGGAGCCGCGGGGGAGGATGGGGAGCGGGCGGAGGGGGAGTGGGCAGGATGGAGCCGGGAGGCGGTGGGGGGGGGGGCAGTGGGGGGGCAGGATGAGGCGGCGGGGCAGGATGGAGCGGGGGGGGATGGAGGGAGCGGCGGCAGGATGGAGGGAGTGGGCAGGAGGAGCCGGAGAGGCAGGAGGTGGTGGAGGGGAGGGCAGGATGGGGGGAGGGCAGGATGACGGCGAGCGGGGGCAGGATGGAGCAAGGGGGTGGGCTGGATTGATGGCGGCGGCAGGATGGAGGTGGAGGCAAAATGGAGCGGAGCGGGCAGGATGGGCGGGGCAGGGGCAGGATGGAGCGGGCAGGGCAGGATGGAGTGAGCGGGGCAGGATGGAGCGAGCGGGCGGTGGCGCAGGATGGAGCTGGGGCGTGGGGTGGGTAGGATGGAGGGGCGGGACAGGATGAAGGAAGTAGGGCAGGATGGAGCCGAGGGCAGGATGGTGGCGGGGAGGAGGGGAGGAATTGGGCGGAGGGCAGGATGGGGGTGCAGCGGGGCGGGGGCAGGATGAAGCCGAGCGGGGCGGATGTGGCGGGGGGCAGGAGATGGGCGGGGGCAGAATGGAGCGAGCGGGGGACAGGATGGAGCGGGCAGGGCAGGATTGAGCAAGTGGGGCAGGATGGAGCGGAGCGGGACAGGATGGATGAGCGGGGCAGGATGGAGCTGGTGGGGGGGACAAGTATTGAGCCGATGAGGCAAGATGGTGGCTGGGTTGCAGGCTGGGCGAGCGGGGCAGGATGAAGCCGGCGGGGGCAGGATGGATGCGGGGGGGCAGTGATGCATGCGGCGGGGGGCAGGATGGAGCCGCAGGGGGGGGAACGGATGGAGCCGGCGGGGAGGGGGGACAGGATGGAGCCAACGTGGGGGCAGAAAGGATGGAGCCAGCGGGGGGGGGTACAGGATGAAGCCAGCGGGGGGGGAAAGGATGGAGCTGGTTGGGGGGGTACACAGGATGGAGCCAGCGAGGGGGGAACAGGATGGAGCTTCGGGGGTACGATGGAGCGGCGGGGTTACACAGGATGGAGCCGGCGGGGGGGAACAGGATGGAGCAGGGGGGCAGGATGGAGCCAGCGGGGGGGAGGGCAGGATGGAGTCGGCAGGGGGAGGGAACAGGATGTGGAGCCGGCGGGGGGGGCGCAGGATGGAGCCAGTGGAGGGGGCAGCATGGAGCTGGCGGGGGGGGGGCAGGATGTGAGGATACTCACCCGTCCACCTCCGTCTTGTAGCTCCAATTGCAGGACCTGTCGTTGCCTGGGAATCCGATCAGCTGATGGTTTCCCAGGCAACGACAGGTCCTCAAGCCCTATAGAAGATGGAGGTGGAGCGAGACGGCGGATGGGTGAGTAGTGAGGATTTTTTTATTTTTATTATCACCGTGGGGGAGCGGTAGGGCTGCGGGGAGCGGAGGGAGGAAGGAGGAGCAAGGGGGCCGCTGGGAGCCAGGGGGCATGAGGAAAAGGGGGGCAGGAGTAGCGGCGGGGGGGCAGAGGGAGGGGGGCTGCGGGGCGGTTGCCGCGAGGAGCAGAGGGGATCAGGAGAGACAGGAGGAGCGGAGGGGGGCAGGAAGAGCGGGGGTGCCGCAGGGAGCGGGGGCAGGAGGAGCGGGGGGCTGTGAGGAGAGCCGCCGCTGCGGCTACCGTGTATCCCGGGCTGCAAATAAGCGCGAAATTCGAACTTTTAATTCTCGCTCCTATTTGCATAGTCTGCGCTCACTGAGCCTGCCATTATCTTTGCACATTCAGGTGTCCTAAAATGGCAGAGTTCTCAGCAACTGCCCCTGCACATTCCCGGTTCACGCAAGTGCAATTCCTTATTCAACTGTGTTTGCAGCAGGCGGAAGGCTACGTGTGGTGGGTTCCAGGCATTGGTTTTGGGTGTCGTCATTTTTGGGTGTCAGCGACACCACCAGTGTTACTGTGCAAGGGGCCAGCCAGTATCGCCAGTAAGTGTGCAAATGTGGCTGCCACCAGCGTACAATATGTAGACATCCTTATGCTAAAAGCAATGATGGACGGGCAGTGAAGGAAATCAAAGCCACACAGGGTGACATGGATATGTTGCCGACATAGAGCCGGCACATCGCACAACCATGAGGTCCAAGATAGCAGAGTTTGTTGGTGAGAAACAGCCACTGGGGCCCCCTAATGGGGGTTGGGGACAGATACAAAGCGTACTATGGCTATTAGTGGGGAAGGCCAACAGAGTGCACTATGGAAGCTTGTTAGGGGTAAGGAGACAGACACAGCGCACTATTGCCCTCTGTTAGGTGGGGAGACAAAGCGCACTACGGCCCCCTGTTAGGGGGGTCAGACAGGGTGCGCATGCACACTAGCCATGATGGCTGGTAGCGCAAATCAACTGTCCCTGACTCTGGCCCTAGGCATGTGAATTTACTAAAGCACGTGATAATGGGACAACATGACACATGACACACATGACACAACATGGATGATATTCAGAAGGACGATGTGCCGCACGATCCGCGCTGCTGCCAGAATGAAGACACCAGAAGACCGGAATTACTGGGAATGTTGTAGCTAAATTCCTCTAATCCTACAAGTTTTGGAGCTATACCCAGCTCCTTTCTCAGGGACAATCACCAGTATCTCTCACAATCAACCAGTCCGCATCCGCATGTATTCCTCTGTGCTGTGTAGAGTATAGTGGCACATGGCACCTCAGATTTGTCCATATACATCGTCCATGGGTGGCATGAGCCACACACTACAATCACCCTGCGCGTTGTGAATTATGTGACGCAGATGGGTACATTGTACAGCTCCGACTCCGCTGGGGTCAAGCTTGTTAGCGCCCTAAACTGTGATTGGAGGCATCAGTGTGCGTGGTGACATCATGATGTGTCTGCTCCTTACTCCCTGCCTGCCAGGTGCCTGCCTGTCCACTGCACATAGGACAACAGTCATTGCCACCCACAGCATGCAGCCACATGGGGTCTTGCAGAGCTCATGGCTCTCATTGACTTGTGTGACCGTCATGACTACTGGTGTCAGCAGCGTCACCGTCACTCATAGCTGGGCAAGCGCAGCATACTGAGGAGGATCCAGCGGGCCCTGCTCCATAAACTGGGGGTGGAGAGGACCTGCAAGCAGATCCAGAAGAAAGTTGCTGACCTCAAGCACAAGTCCCCATGGCACATTGTAGATATTCGTGCCCGGATTGCCAGGCTGCGTGGTGAGTATGTGGCAATGCCAAACACACAAATTGCAAGCTAAATACTCCAAACACTACACAAACATCATGCGGTATTGTGCCATGGCACATAATGTGCCCTAAGCCACCATGTGGATCTGTCACCAATGTGCATCTGCATGTTGGTCACACTGCAGAAGGTGTCCAAAACACTCTTTTGTCATCCAAATGGTGACGGCTATAGTGGTCCTTGACCTGTGTGTTTGCAAAAATAGTTGTGTCCTGTCCGCAAAGGTGCCAACAAAATATTAATGCGATTTGGAACACACACATCACACCATGCAGCACATAGGGTTGTGCCCGACCATAACCTTTTACTGTACCGTTCACGCCGTAATGGCATTCATACACACACCCTAGGTGTTTTCCGTATGTTGTGGTCCTTGGCTTAAATCCATCTTTGTTCATGTTTGATATTACAGATGAGGACAACTCTGCATCTGTGGAGGCTCCACAGTCCCCAAGGCCACCCGGGACACCCCCACCACCTTCCCCGGAGGGCCCAGCCAGTCCCTCTCCACCAGGGACTCCAGTCGTAGTGGACCCGGAGGGCCCAGCCAGTCCCTCAACACCAGGCCCACAAGCCTTGTCTGCAGGCAGCCCTGGACCCCTGGAAGCATCCTGTGGCCACACACACCGAGCCCAGGAGCAACTTCCCCCCAGCATCTCCAGCTCCCGCTCGAGACCTGGTGTGATGTGGTCCCCACACCCTCACCTTGAGCCTGCTGGTGCTGTGTATGGTGGTAAGTTTCTGCTAAGGCCTACAAGCTTGCTAATGTACTTACTGTTGTGTGCTCCAGACACCAGTATGTGAGTCATTATTTATTTATTTTTTTTCTGTGCCTGAAGGCCCATCCCCATCTCCTCCAGATGGCACCCGGGATGGTGATGCGCTGTGTACATATAATCACTAACAATTCCCTCAAACACCCACCCACACCTACACAGGTAACTCACTAATGTCATTCTTTCCCATACAGGTGTACCAACCATTGAGAGCTGCTGCTGGCTCACCAGGAGGCACAGCAGCACATGGAGAGGGCACACCAAGAAGGGCAGCAACACCTTGCTCGTTTGGGTGCCGTGATTCACGCCCTCCAGACAGCCCAGTCTGCCAGGGCCCCTAGTCCATCACCTTCACCCAATAATGTGACCATAGTCACCTACTAATTATTGTCCATGTTGGACCCTTGTTGTTTTCCCTGTTGCCATGTTGACACCTTAGTTTGTTAGGCCACGTTGGCCTCTTTTCTTACAGTGTCTCACATTGGGAAAGTGGGTAGTGTGTATTCCTACTCCTAAGCTGACAAAGACTGTTTTATTGCATTGTTAATGTTTTTAAAAAATGATAGGCTCAAATAAAATTCTGCCCAGCTACATCCTGTGGCATCCCTTATTGCAACACACACAGAGTAACGTTTGTGAGGTTACATTTGACCAACCACACTGGGCCACAGTTTTTCAAGATGCATATGGTGTCACATGGCAAACATGTTACCATACTGGACCATTACAACCGCCATGCACCCCTATATGACATCAATGTCTACTATATGACACCCACAGTACCAAACACACACACACAAACATACTGGTGAACATGACACAGATATGGACAGAGTTGTGGGTAAATTATTATTTATTTTTTTTTAATTTAACATTTTTTTAAACTGAACTCAAAACAAAGGGGGCCAAGCTGGCCATCAAACACGTGTATGTGCCAAGCTTGTGCATTGGCTAGTAGCGCTCGTCTGCTTCCTCCTCCTCTGCTGGCTCAGACAATGGGTCTTCCCCCTCATCCTCATACAACCAACGTCTATGGGACGGGCCAGCTCTGCAGGCCTGTCTTCGGGCGGAGGTGGACTATCACGATTTTGCCTACTCCTCACCATGCGTCTTGCGGGCGCAGTGGGCCTTGGGTGGTCTTGCGGGGTAACGACCAAGAGGCCCCCCATCGCAGGACCCATCCACGCCCACCTCCAGCACACGAAAGATGGCCTTCTTCTTGTTCAGTTGCTCTGGCTCCACGCGGGCCAGCATCTTGCTAGCGATGTGTCCGATCCCAGAGCCGGGGGTCCTTTCACGATCTAAGAGGACCCCTTTTGCCCAGGTACCCAGCTCCGTGTTTGGTGGGGCAGGTGGTCTTCTTCTTTGGATCCCAGAGCTGGGCCCTGGGCCCTCCACCACTAGTCTCAGGCACTGGCTCTCCCGCATATGTTGAGGGGAGAGCCTCGCCAGCTGCTGGCTCCTCATCACTGGAGACAGGCTCCCGAGGGGCCTGAAAATAAACAAAAACAAAAGAAACATCAGTCACATGTTGCTATGTAATTTAAGCTAGTACCACAACCAAACACCCAAGACAACATAGAGCCAATCTCACCAAGGCTAACACCAAAAACCACAGAAGCAGAGTTTGGAAAGCAAAAGAACAAAGAAGTAGACCAGTGCAGTATACTCACCTGAGGCTCCACATTGATATGGCAAGTGACCACAAATAACACAACACAATCTGTGATACCAGCCACCACAAAACAGATAGAAAAGAACACTGAACTAGATTTGTGAAGGGAAACCACAATGGTGACTTCCACATGTACTGCAAACCCCACATCAGTGGAAAGAACAAGCTGGGTACATAGATCACACAAACACAATTACCCACCTCCTGCGACGGGGCAGGGTCTTGGGCTGGGCCACAGCTGGTTGCGGGCGGCGCTTGCTGCATCATGTTCCCTGAGGCCCCTCCTGGCCCAGGGTGAAGGTGATGAATCATAGTATGACAGACGTGGCCTAGGGACCTCCAGAGCTCCAGCTCCGGACCGGGCGTCAAGCCACTTTTTGTGGGTCTTGATGAACACGGTGTGCAGGCATTTTATCTTCTCCGCAACCATGGACGCTGTCCTGTTCTTCGTGGGTTGTAGCCGGTTAGCCAGCTCCATCAGCGGCCTGTAGGCCGCAGCCCTCGCTGCCTGGTCATGATATTCAGGCAGCGACACCCATCACAGGCATTCATGTTCCTGGTACATGGTGAGGAGCTGTGACACAAAATCGTGATACCCAGCCATCTGAAAACAAACATATAATTGCATCATGCAAACAAATACATGGCCATCATAGGTGACACCCTACTCTGTGTGGCCACGCCATGTCCAGCAATACTAATTACATGTGTTCTGGTAGTCAGCTTGATTATGCAAAATCATTATTGGCCTTAACATGTGTCCATACATGGGCCATGCAGGACATGCCTGGTGCTATATGTATTTTGGGCCACTGCAGGGAAATATGGCAATGTCTGTCATTACAAATGGCACACATGGGCTTACAAACTACATTAAAACACACACTCATGAGATATACACATATTTATGTATGAACAGTGCTATAGTACTCATTGTCCTGACAAGGATCTCCCAGAACATTATGAGTGCTTCAGGACACGGAGTGTAGTTACGATGCGTACACGTCGCTAAATACACTTCTACAGGACGCTACATGAAGCTGTACATAAGGTGCCCAAACATCTGCCAACATATGGGTCTGCAGCACCCAAAAACTAACGTACAGGAGTGCACTATAGCATGTCCCTTACTGTCTGTCCAGCAGAGATCTTGCGTTGAGATGCTACTAGCACAATGCACATTCAAGTCAGAGCAGGGGTGGCGCCCCAGCACGTGCATATTTAAACACAACCTGACCAATTAAGAAAGCGCAATGGCGCATAATCATTGGTCGCACCTGCATACGCCTAGGCGGCTACGTCGATTACAAGACGCCGCTGCTGTCTGATTGGTTGGTTACCATATAAAAAGTGCTCACGACCGAGGTAGGCCACGCTTGCTGCCCAGAATCATTAAGTAAGTACTGATGTGCAAACATGAACTGTGATATGGCTGTGTTGTGTTTTGAGCACCTTATCATTACGGATCGTTATTGAGTAGTGTAGCTCACGCCCAAGTGGTGGGGTATGTAGTTACTCGTGAAGTTTTTTTTTATATTTTCTATTGTGTACTGGCAAATGGATGCATGAGTGTTTTGTCAACCAAAACCCTATCCTCATTCACAAGCCATTTTGCCTTTGCCTTACAGGATCATGTTTGAAGGATGCGTGTGTCTTTAGTTTCAGGGATCATCTGAATTGTGGCCACATAGTACTGTCGTTTACCACACACAATGGGACGTTTAAGGCCAAACTCAGATGTTGAGTGGGGCGTGTGGCTTTGCGAATGTCTGCCTCCGAAGATCCGATGTTCACAACACATCAGGAATGTCTCTTGGACATGATGAGCATTCAATAGTCTGCTGCGTGGCGTGATATTTGGACCATAAGACACAAAGGCTGGGGTATGTGTATAATGTAGTTGTATAGAGTTGGAAACAACCATGATTTGATTAATGTGATCTCTTTGGCCATGCCTTGTGGTCAGACGTCAACATTATGGCCACGTATATGGCCTTATGCTCATGATGTGTTGCATTTAACAAGGGAGATGAATTGTACAGGAGGGCCAGGGTGTAGAGTGACCAGGTTTGGTTGTCAGACACTGCAATGTTGTGTTTGGGCCTTGAATGGTGGTCTATATGTATGTGTGTGGGCTGGTGATCACACTTGGGCATGCTGTGGTAAAGTGGCCAGGAGATGTATAGGAAAGGAGGTGGTGTGTGTAGATGATGTGTGATGAAGCGTTCTTGTAGTGATGTTTCTTTTTCTCACATTTGCAGGGGTTGGTACGTGAGATGATCATGGACCCTGATGGAGATGCTATCGTGGCTCTTGCCTTGGTGGAAGAGCAATTGTGGCTGGAGGATAGATATAAGAGGTTTCGGGCTCGCAGACCACGGCATGTGTGGGCTTGGGATTGGCTTCTGCAACGGGACACCCAGAGCCACATACGGCTGGTGCATGAGCTGGAGGATCATAGTCCGCATGATTTCAGGAACTACCTCCGTATGTTCTCGCCATGCTGAACATGTACACCCACATTCTTTTGGGGGATTGCAGCGTGTGAAGTGGCGACGGGAGTCTACCGGATGTTTCCCGCTGTTGGTGTGGCGATTTCCGGGGTGACACGTCGCCTTAGGTTGAGGGCGAAATTGCGGCGTGTAAAAGCGCCATCGGTGATCTGAGGATACCGTGAAAAACGTGCACACGCACGTTAGATTGCCTACGATCACCACAAAAAATTGTGGCGTGTAAAGGTACCCTAAGATGCACTAGTATATATATGTAAACCTACACAGATTAACTATTCATGTGACATATTACCTGTAGAATTTATTCAACAGGTTATTTCATGTGAAATATGAAGGGGAAGAAACACAAAACAACTGCTTAGTTCTACATTTGTGTCACAAAAAATTATATAAGAGCCCCATAGTAGTGATAAAAAATATGACAATTTGTTTTGCATAATAAAAAAAAAGTGACTGAAATAAGGATAATTTATAAAAAAAAAAAAAAAAAAAGGCAGGTTGTTGAGGTCCATTCAAGCCTAGGCACTTTGGGGTTAACTGACAGCCCAGTTTTGCTAATAATATCAGATTTTCCCATGGAGACATATGTAGTAAACATTGATATCTAAAATACACATTTACTTATGATACCAAATGTTCCAAGAACTGCCGTCCTGCTGCTGTCTGACCTTAGCCTCTCCGCCCGGTGCAGACAGCGCTCCCGGTGTGTTCAGGTGGAAGTGCAGAATGGGAGCTTCACTCGGCACATTTTCCCAGTCTGGTGAAAGCAATTTTTCTTACTTGGCTCTTTATTTTCATTCAGTTAGTGCAAATCTCAGTTGACATAGAGAATCTTAAAATTTCATTCTCTGATGTTACATTTTTCATGAGAACGTCCGGGATGTCATAGGGGGGAAAAGGGAAGCAAATAACAGTTTAAATATTCATAGTTTTATGGTGTCATAGTTTTAAAGTTGAAAAAAGACACATGTCCATCAAGGTAAATTTATAACCTGACATATTGATCCACAAGAAGGCAAAAATCCAATGAGGGAGAAGGCAATTGCTCCATATTAGGGGAAAACATTCTTTCCAACTCCACATACGGCAATCAGACTAGTTTCCTGCATCAAAGTCCCATAGAGAATCAACCATTACAGCATCATTTGGCAGACAGTGTCATAGCCTCACTCCTCATATAGTAAATAATCCATAGTCTCATTGCTTTTACAGTAAATAATCCATAGTCTCATTGCTTTTATAGTAAATAATCCATAGTCTCACTGCTGTTACAGTAAATAATCCATAGTCTCACTGCTTTTACAGTAAATAATCCATAGTCTCATTGCTTTTATAGTAAATAATCCATAGTCTCACTGCTGTTACAGTAAATAATCCATAGTCTCACTGCTGTTACAGTAAATAATCCATAGTCTCACTGCTGTTACAGTAAATAATCCATAGTCTCACTGCTTTTACAGTAAATAATCCATAGTCTCATTGCTTTTACAATAAATAATCCATAGTCTCATTGCTTTTATAGTAAATAATCCATAGTCTCACTGCTTTTACACTAAATAATCCATAGTCTCATTGCTTTTACAGTAAATAATCCATAGTCTCACTGCTGTTACAGTTAAGAATCGCTGTCTTTGATTATGATAAAACCTTCTTTTTCCTGTAAGTGATGGCCCCTCGTGTTTCTTACAGATCTAGGAGTAAAGATCATTAGAAAGTTCTCTGTACTGTCCCCTTATATATTTGTACATTATTATAAAATCACCCCTAAGCCTTCGTTTTTCCAAACTAAATAACCCCAAGTTTAAAAATCCTGTCTTGGTATTGCAGACCCCTCAGTCCTCTAATAACCTTGGTCGCTTTTCTCTGGACCCGCTCTAGTTCAGCTATGTCTTTCTTATACAGGGACAAATTGTACACAGTATTCTAAGTGTGGTCGCACTAGTGACTTGTATAGAGGTAAAACTAGAGGTGCATCTCAATGAATTAGAATATGATCAAAAAGTAATTTTTTTAGCAATTCAATAAAAAAAAGTGAAACACATATATTATATAGAGTCATTACAAACAGAGGAATCTATTTCAAGTGTTTTTTCTGTTAATGTTGATGATTATGACTTACAGCCAATGAAGACCCAAAGGTCATTATTTCAGAAAAATAAAGTAGGGAAGATGAAGGGTTAAAAGCCACGCTACCGTATTCCACGGAACATCAAAGGGGTAATATCATATTGATTGCTAAGTCAACGCGATTCAGGGCTCCCTGAAGCACCCTGAAACAAGCAATATTAAATTAATTTATCCACAGGAAGAGGCCAGAGAGCTTTGAAATGCGTTGATTAATAAATCAATATTATATTTACCCTTTCATGTCTTGTGGCATACAGCAGCGTGGTTTTTAACCCTTCATCCTTCCTACTCTATTTGTACCATGCTGGGGACTGCAGCAGTCGTGATATGCTTTTATATTGGTTGTGCAAGAAAAAATAGGGACAGACAGGTGCATATGAGAAGAATCCGTATGTGATATAAAGGTAAAGAGAGATTGGTCTCTCACCTGGCCAGGTTGTGCTCTCCCAGCTCTTTATAGTGGTTGTGACTCTCACAACCATACACGTCGTGCCTCTGATATCTATTAGGTAATATTTTATCTCTGATACCCTTCATCCTCCCTACTTTAATTGTCTGGAATAATGGCCTTTGGGTTTTCATTGGCCGTAAACAATAATTTATCAACATTAACCGAAATAACACTTGAAATAGATCACTCTGTTTGTAATGACTCTATATAATATATGCATTCACTTTATGTATTGAATTACTGAAATAAATTAACTTTTTGATGATATTCTAATTCACTGAGATGCACCTGTATGTGTATGGACATTTCATTTTTATCTGTGTGCTTGTCTGTTCTGTTTTATTTTTGTTTGCACCATAGTTGTAAATGAATAAAGTAAATTTTTTTAACGTATGAAATGTGGTTTGGGCTCATAAGAATTACTAGATTTCTCAATTAGTGTAAACTAATTTGATAAATTGAATTGATTGCCTAGCCCAAATTTGCAGTGTCTACAAATCAGGCAGTTTGGATAAACATACCCCAAATTAAATGTTATAGATTAATAGAACTTGATCTTTGGCACAACCTTTGTCTTTACTTATCTTGCTGGTCATTTCCACTTAAAGGACCTATCCGACCACAAAACTGTTATTTTAAAAAAGCTAATATGTGCTGAATTGTATTAAAAAAGCCTCCCACAGTGTTTTTTTGTTTTCCTACCATCATTTCCTCAATTTCTGTGTCAGTGCCTTCATGTTGGATGTTTACATGCAGCATTTCATGATTAGGTAGCTTCCTGTTTTTTTTTCCTTCTTACAGCCTGTGCTGATCACCACCCCCTGTACACACCTCTGCCCCCTCCACACTCCTCTCTGCATACACACTGCACCCTGATTGGCCAGGACTTCTCTACAGTGTCTCAGTGCTACAGCAGTGAAGGATCATTCACAAACAACTCATCATTATTACACAAACAGGGTCCAGCAAGCAACTCCCACAGCAATGGACCTGAAAGTGCAAGGAGGGAAAAATTGGGTGAGAGCAGGCACTGCATACAGAGGCACTTGTCTGGGAGCTTCTCTGTGTACCTGCAGTGTCCATGCAATCCTGCCACAAACAACTCCTCTCTACTCAGCACACATGGGCAGGGTTAGCAGAGGGGAGTCGGCTGTCACTCACAGTGACTGGGCTGTGATGCTGTGTACAAGGCGGGGACATGCTGTGTGGTCGGGACGTGACATCACAGGAAGCAGCACGACGAGGTCATGTGACGCTCTGAGACAGGTGCTGACACGTGAGAAGGCTTTCAGCAGATCAGGTAGGTAATTACCATCTATCTACTTGTATCTGTGTAGCCCAATACTGTAAAGATTGATTTAAGCCGGATAAGTCCTTTAAGTGCTTCTTTTAGAACATCTACTCAGAGTTGCCGCCAGGTTTTTGTGGGCCCCGGAGTGAAAGAGTCTCAGTGGGCCCCTTTAACTCTTCCCCTCTGTCCCTCCCCACAGCTGCACTCCACACTATAAGCTGCATAAAAAGTTTAGAAAGCTGAAAATAAGAAAAAATTTCATCCTATTAATCAAAGCATCCATGGCAGTGTAAATGGAGGGGTCACAGCGTAATTTTAATGTACTAGGGTAGAATTATATATGACACACACAGCTCTTCTATATGCCCATAGACATACATGACTCTGCTACATGCACATATAGACACACACAGCCCTGCCACAAGAACATTGAGCCACACACAGCTTGTTACATGCACACTACACACACAGTTCTGCTACATGAATATGGCGCCCCACTGGTCAGGTGTTCCAAGTGGGGTAGTACACCCAAAGATGAGCGTGTGGTTATCCCTGTGACAAGTAGAATGCAGAACACTGTGGGAGGATTTGAACCCAAAAACGCACCCACCAATGCAACCGGGGGGAGGTCCCAAAAAGGGTTGGAGAGTGGGAAGTGTGAGAGGAGCAAGGTAGAACGCACGGGGAGTCTTCAGGAGTGTCTTCACCGAGGAAGGACGGAGAACGGGAGCTTACTCGAGAGAGAAAGGGGCTTCAAAAAAGAGAGAGAAGTAGCCCTGACAGAAAGGTCCTGACTTGTTCACCCAGAGTGCACGGGTCTGACAACGACGGCCTGGAGTGCTCACCCTCCGACCGTACTCATCCCAGCTCCGAAGACATCCACAGGGTGTTTATTCCTGCAACGTACTACTGTTTGCAAGCAGGCATCGAGAAGAGAGAGAACGGACAGGACAAGGGTAGATCCAAGAAGGTACCTCCAGAGACTTCCACAGATCTTCATTCTGCTGTGACTACCGGCTGGCCATCCTGCTGGAGTACTGTCAGCTGTCTTACCATCTTGATCAGTTATTGCAATAAAGTACCTGGAAGAGTGAATTGTCTTGTGTTTCTGTCCTGCTTTCATTGAATTTTCTCAATGGTTTGCACCGTCATGGCAGCAGGTAACACTGCCCCGAGGCTTAGCTCTACCTGTAGGGAGCTACTCCACCCTAGCCGCAATACCACCACCCTCCAGAGGACTGTGGCGGCGCTGGTGTCTATCACCAGGTGCTACAGGTGGCATCACGAGACTAAGACTTTAATCCCTTGTAAATACCTTCTTTAAGGGCTGTCCCCTGGGGCCACGGATCTGGGCAGGCCACCTACGACATTCCCCGTTTGGAGAGAAAGAGGCCCAGACATCCGAGTTCCCATACCCTGGGGTGCTACATGAACACCAGACACTCAGTTCTGCTACATGCACACTACACACACACCTATACTACTTGAACATGCAGATACATACACACAGCTCTACTACATGCCGAATACATGCACATACAGACACTCAAATTTCTGCTACATGCACATTACACACACAGCTCTGCTAGATGCATATACAAACACACACACAGCTCTCTACATGCAGATAAAACACACACAGCTCTGCTACATATACATTACATGCATATACAGTTACAAACACATACAGATATACACACAGCTCTGCTACATGACACTACATGCACATACAGATACACACACACATACAGATACACACCCAGTTCTGCCACATGGACCCTACATACTCATGCAGCTCTGCTACATGTACAATATATATACATACAGCTACACTCCCATCTCTGCCACATGCACACTACACATCCAGCTCTGCTACATGTACCATACATATACATATAGATACACACACAGCTTACTATATGGACAATACATGCATTTACATATATACACACACAAAGATCAAACACACAGATACATACAGCTCTGCATTTACACACACTTACATCTAGCTGTTCTTGATGAGTTCAGAGTTACAGGGAAGTTGCAGAAGTTAAGCAGCTGCAGAATATTCGAGGGCCTTGATTTCAGTCATGTGATCAGTTACATGACTGGAACTGAAATGTCCTTCAGTCTCTGTTCAGCTCCCAATGTTTCCTCTCCTGCTGTGTACTGATCTCTATATCAATGCAGAGCAGGAGAGAAGTGAGGGACAGAGGACAGCTGTCTGTGAGTGGGTCTCTGACCTCACTACTTACGCTCACAGTGAGTGGGCCCCCTCACTTCTTTAGGGCCCTGACATTTGCCTGGGTATGCCGGGTGCTTGTGCAGGGCCTGCATCTACCAGCGGTAGTTGTATGTTTGGGCCCAGTATTTATAAATTGAGTTGATACCTCTATGAATTATATTAATATTATGGTGCCCTTCACTAAACCTATATAACAGTGGGTGCAAATACAGTAAGGCTTATTTACAAAGCTGACTTTGTTTGCTTCTTGGAATTTTAGGTCTTTTGTTTGGAACTTGATTGAATTAGATGTCACTTATATAAATCTTGGTATAATGAATCAAATTTTCTCTGACAGTTGTTTTAAGCCGGAGCCTTACACAATACAAATTTGTGCAATTTTTACATGGGTTTGATACCCATAGATGACTCAAAAAATATTACATGCAATACTTTTTTTATTAAAGTTATGACAAATAATGCACTGGATAACTGGGAATGATCTTATAGAAAACTATTGGCCTTGGTAGTGACACTGCGGGCATTAGGGAAAAAAGGACTAAAATTGTCAATGTTTTGAGTGTGTAACTAACTGCAAAAGAAAAAAGGTCTTAAAATACAGGTTGTCCTAATGGTTCGTATTAATTTTCATTATAAAATAAACAACATATCTGGCGCTGTGATATAAAAGCCTTATAAAATCCTGCCATATTTCCCAATGATTTCATACAATCAGAGA
Organism: Allobates femoralis; assembly: GCA_033576535.1. Taxonomy (NCBI): domain Eukaryota; kingdom Metazoa; phylum Chordata; class Amphibia; order Anura; family Aromobatidae; genus Allobates; species Allobates femoralis. The sequence goes on along the minus strand of JARQOC010000004.1, from coordinate 522,709,503 downwards.
CAGGTTACAGGAGACAAATTTAGAATAGATATCCCTGCTGTTTGTGGGTTGGTAACTAAGAGGTATTGAACGTACCAATCAAGGATAACAATGCAAAGATCTACAGTTCCTAGCAGTGAATGAAGCCATTAATGATAAATGCTTGCTGGATAGGCCACCAGCTGTCATTTAAGATGTATCGATGCAAGAGGGAACACATGTCTAAGTAGCAACAAATGATGCTCGAGATCCTAGAGCGCAGCTGAGTACAAAGGTAAGTATGTATTAAAGAGGACAATTGTATATTATATATATATATTATATATTTATTTATATATATATTTATAGTCTTTTATTTTTTGCAAAGATGTATAATTAGCATATTGAAAGTATAGCACCAGAAATAGAGAAATAAGAATGTTAAGACTAAAACCAGTGGGAAATGCAAGGATAAGTAAAGTTAGTGGCAAAAAAGCAGAAATAAATCAGGGATCAAGGAACAAAAACAAAGATTTGAGCCTTCTGCTGGGTAATTGTAGTTAAAGACAATGATCAAAACATTCTATTCATTCTTTACTGGAGCATTTGTGCCAGACACAGAAAGTAGACAATAAATCAGAGTCTCTCGGACGAGACTCGGAACAGGCTGGAGCAGTGACCCTGAACAGGGTCACTGCTCCAGCCTGTTCCGAGTCTCTTCCGAGAGACTCTCATGTAACTAGGAGAGTGTGTCCGAGTCTTAGGGTGTTTTCCCCTCTTCATTCCAAAGAAATCTATCTAGTTTGGCTAACTGACAGGACTCTCACTAGGGTTCTAAATGAGAACATTTCTTCTCGTAGAGTGTCAAGCCGCAAAAGGAGAATTACAGGCCATGCAATGCCCCTTTAGAAATTTAAATACGCAAACAGCCTCTTCAAATTTACATAGTAACATAGTAACATAGTTTTTAAGGTTGAAGGAAGACTTTAAGTCCATCTAGTTCAACCCATAGCCTAACATGTTGATCCAGAGGAAGGCAAAAAAAAACATGTGAGGATTTAAACTCTAGCCCCATCTGTTGTATGCATTAATTCTTAAAGTACATTTTGAGTGCTTTGCACAGAGGAGGGGCAGATATCCTAAAACACATGTCTACAGATGAAGTTTATGTCATATCACAAGGTTTGGTAATTGAGCAACGTTGACTTTTAGGATTGCTGTATGCAATAGGTGGAACTAGAGTATAAACCCTCTTTCTAAAGAAGCTACTTACATATTTCTATACCCAGAGGAGCATTGCATGGCTTATAAATCTCTATACTCCAGCTTGACACTCTCTGAAATGAGAAATGTTCCCCCTAGACTCCAACTTTCAGAAGGCGACTAAGGTCTAGACTAGTGTTTCTCATATGTCAATGTTTGTAAGAGTCCTCCAACTAATATACAGCTCACATTCTATCTGATGGAGGCATTTATTTTTCTGATCTTTCCATCTGGCGCAGAACATCCTCACAACGATTTCAGAAAGGACTTGTCTGCAGAGTTCACAACAAAGACACATTTGACTGAGCCACTGCTGCTGTATATATCCTTATTACTGCACCTGCTGTGTGGTGCAAACACTATGCTTCTCTTACTGCCCACATAACTATGCCACCACTGTGCCCCTCACAAAGTAAAATGCCTGCTTTGTACCCCCTAGAACAGGGGTCTCAAACTCCAGGCCTCGAGGGCCGCACATAGTCCAGGGGTTCAGGATTTCCATAGCATTTGACAGTTGGTAATCAAATGACCAACTGTCAAATTCCAAGGAAATCCTGAAAACTTGCACTGTGTGTGGCCCACGAGGCCTGGAGTTTGAGTCCCCTGCCCTAGATGGTAAAACAGACCCCTAAAGTATAGTATTGCCATTTCCAAGTACACTAAAATAGTGCCCTCATTTTGTCCTCTATAAAGTAATAATGCCCCCTGTGTGACCCTTTGACAGTCACAATATTCTAAGTGCCCTTATGATAATAAGTGCTCACTTAACATTAAATAATGTTCTCTGAAGTTTCTCCTATACAGCTCCACTCTATACGCTAAATTGTTCCAACAGCTCCCCTATATATAGTATGATGTCCCCAAATCTTTCTTCTACACAGTATGATATTCCTAGAGCTCCTCTATACACAGAATAACACCCTCAAAACTGCATGATGTCCCTACAGTAGTCACCAGACAGTGTGATTGTGTGACTGGGCACATAGCAGCCCCCACACTGCATGATGGCTCTAAAGTAGCCTCCAGATTATACAATGGCCTCTTAGTATCCCCCACAGTGTAAATGCACCTTAGTAGCCCTGCACACTGTATGATGGCTCTAAAGTAGCCTCCAGATTAGAAAATGGCCCCTTAGCATCCCCCCCACTGTGTAATGGCACCTTAGTAGCCCTGCACACTGTATGATTAACCCACTGTAGCCCTAAACATTATATACATTATATCATGCCCCCACATTGTATAATGGCCCCACATTAACCCTCAAACCAGTGGCGTAACTTGAAGCTCATAGCCCGATGCAAAAGCTCCAATGGGGACCCAATTATTACAAATCATTAACAACAATAGTCTTTTTCTATGGCCAAAGGGACTTTTGGGCCCCTAGGCTCAGGGCCCGGAACGATCACAACCCTGCACTTTGTAGTTACGCCCCTGCCTCAAACTATATGATGGTCCACACACTCTATGATGTCCACATAGTAGTCCCCAAACTGTATTATGGCCTCCACATAAGTTAAATTAGTATATTATGCTCCTTAACAGCCCCGGCTCTCTATGATGGCTCCATTTGCAGCCCACACTTTGTATGACAGACCCAATAGTAATCCTTTCTCTTTTAGAGGGCCCCCTTAGTAGCCCTCACTCTGTGGAAGGGCTTCATCAGTAACCTTCACTCTATAAAAGGGCTGCCTTAGTAGTCTTCCCACCATATGATAATCCCCCTCAGTAGCCCCCTGTATCATTGCCCCATTAGTAGCCCTCACAAATGTATAATGGTCTCTTTAGTAGTCCCACACTGTAGGGTCTCTTTAATAGCCTCCACTATATATGATGGCCCTAACATTAGCCTCACTATGTATGATTGCCCTTGTAGTAGCTCCAAATATGTATGATGTCTCCTTAAGTAGCCCCCACTATGTGGGAGGGCATCCTTTATAGTACTTATAATTAATGATTAGTACTTCTTAGGGCCAGCAAATTTGCTCTGTACACTTGTCTGTTGTGTCTCATCAAATTGTGTCATACAAGTGTCATGAGAAGAATTTTACTAGAATTGAAATACTAGGGTGCATGTGGTCTCTATCATCTCTTATCACCGATCTCCGATTATCACCACCTAATCATCATGTCATTTCTGTCTCCTCTCTACAGGACCATGTCTCCATACTCCCTGCATTTCTGTGCTGCCGATCTGCTCCTGCTTTCTCTGTTTAGCAAAATATCTATGGTATGTATGACTGTGACTCCATTCCCCCTGCATTTCTGGGCTGCTGATCGCCTCCTGCTTTTTCTGCTTAGCAAACTAACTGTGGTATACACAATATTCCATTCTATGATACATGTGACCTCTCCTTACACTGTCCTCCATTACAGTGGCGGACCTTGAGCCCAGAGGGCTCTGGTGCAGCCATGGTGAGCATGGGGAAGGGTGCGCTGGCGGACGTCGGGGGGGGAGGTGCCATCGGCCATCAGCGAGGTGCAGGGTGTGGCCGTTATTGGAGATGCGGCTCTCCTACCTGCTGAGCCGCACCGAGAGCATGCAGAGTGCGACAGAGGAGAGGAGGGGCGGGATCAGGCAAGGGAAGCAGGAAGCTTCCTGCTTCCCTTGCCTGACCCTCCTCTCCTCTGACATCGGGTTACGGGGGTCGGCTGGGGGCCCCCATGCAGGCTTCAGGGGCCCCCTAGCCGGTTGGGGCCCTGGTGCAGCTGAACCAGCTGCACCACGGTAGGTCCGCCCCTGCTCCATTACATGCCTAAATTTATGACCATTTGTGTGAATCTGGCTGTGAAACTCCATTTGGAGTTACCTTGAATGTACGTGGGCTAAAGGAGTCCAGCCTCCTCCCCTCTGCTTCTCAGCTGTACCCACTTAGATGAGTATTTATTAGGGCCAGCAAATCTGCTCTGTAGACTTGTCTGCTGTGTCTCATCAAAGTGTCTCATACAAGTGTCATGAGAAGAATCATACTAGAATTTGATTGGAAATTGACTGGAAAGTCTTACAATACCACCTGCTGTGAGGATATCTTCTGACTGACCACTCAACTTCAACCCCCCTCATGGTATATAATCAGCATTTGTTTTCAGCTATGCAATATGTTTTCTGTTCTCACCATGTTTAATAACCCCAGTATGCCTGACTATTTCCTTATTTGTAAACTTTATGTGATGGTAAATGTATATCTTTGTGGAGCTGGTACTAGCATAATCATAGATCTGGGTGGTGATTTATTTATTTTTTGTTAAACTATGTCCTTTATTTCAATGTCTTTTTTCCTATGTGCTTTTTGTCATCCACCTTCACTGTCCCATCACCCCTCATCCACATCAGCCGCTCTCTACTTCCTTTTACTACGTCCTGCTCCAATACTCTCTTCACCTTACTGAATAATCTCAGTCCATCATATTCCAGGGTTTTGCATCATAAACCATGGAATATGATGGACTGAGATCCAACAACTACTTGCTCTTTCTCTTTCTACTACTGCTCCTGTCAGGTGATATCTCTCCCAATCCTGGGCCACCCTTTTTCAACTTTAACCCCTCCTCCACCTCACATAAAAATCCTACTAACCTCATCAGCATTACTTGCACACCTTCATCTCCCTCTTTTAATTGTCTCCTCTGGAATCCACCATCTGTGTGCAAAAAGCTTCCCTTTATCCACAACTACTTTCTCAATAACTCCTGTAACCTCCTGGCCCTCACCGAAGCCTGGATCCAGGACTCAGACACCATTTCCCCTGCTGCTATTTCTCATGGTGGCTTACATTTCTCCCATTCCCCGAAATCTGGGAACAGACATGGTGGTGGAGTCGGCTTACTCCTGTCCCTACAATGTACTTTCCAGGTCATCCCCCTAGCTCCATCACTCTCATTCCCCCTCTTTTGAGGTACACACCAATAGGCTCTTCCATCCTCTCTCCCTCAGAGTAGCAGTGGTATACCGCCCCCCAGGATTACCCACCCACTTCCTTGACCATTTTTCCGCGTGGCTGCCATACTTCATGTCCTCAGAATTACCAACCATTATTCTGGGTGACTTTAACAATCCCATAAACAGCCCCATCTCCCAAACTGCATCCCAGCTCCTATCTCTAACCACCTCTCTTGGCCTCTCACAGCTCTCAACATCTGAGACACACAAAGATGATAACACTCTTGACCTGGTCTTTACCCAGCTCTGTTCAACCTCTTCCTTAGATAACTCACCTCTTCCTTTCTCTGATCACAACATTCTCTACTTCACATTCACAAACCCTAGCCCACCCCAGCACACGTCTACCTATCACACATTCAGAAATCTTCAGGACATCAACCCTCAAACACCCACAGACTCTCTACACTCCTCACTGTTCCCAATCTCCTCATTCTCCTGTCTCATCTTCTCATCTGGCATTAAATCACTAGAATGATGCTCTCAGAAGCACCCTGGACCAAGTAGCACCCCTCATTCTCAAAACCTCCAAACACAAAATAAAACAGCCCTGACTCACACCGCAAACTTGATTCCTCCAGCAATGCTCCATGAGTGCTGAACACCTATGGAGGAAAACTCGCTCACCACAAAACTTTGTCCATTATAAATTCATGTTAAAAACCTACAACTCTGCCCTTCACCTCACCAAACAAACCTACTTCACCACCCTGATCTCCTCACTATACAACAATCCAAAGAACCGCTTTGACACATTCACTCTCCTCAGTCCTAAAGTGCAGATCCCTATCACTGACCTCTATGCTGATGATCTGGCTTCTTACTTCACAGAGAAAATAGTAAACATCCATCAGGAAATCAGCTTACAACCTCCAAGTGCTGTTTCTCCCATCCCCACCCACATCCCCTCTGGCTTGTCCTCCACTTTTGACCCAGTCACAGAAGAAGAAGTCTCCAGGCTCATTTCTTCCTCTCATCCCACTACTGGCATCACTGTCTCCATTCCTTCACACCTACTCCATTTCTCTCACCGGTCTTCACCACTCACCTAACCAAAGTCTTTAATCTCTCCCTCTCTTCTGGCATCTTCCCTTCCTCCTTCAAACACTGTATCATTACTCTATTATTAAAGAAAACTTCTCTTGACTCATCCTTCACAAATAACTACAGACCAGTTTCCAATCTCTTCTTCATCTCTAAACTCTTGGAGCGCCTGGTCTACACTCGCCTCACCCATTACCTCTCTACTCACTCTCTTCTAGTTAGATCCATTACAGTCTGGTTTCCGACCCCTACATTCTACAGAAACTGCCCTCACCAAAGTGATCAATGACCTTCTGATGGCAAAACGTAATGGTGACCACTCTCTGCTTATTCTTCTTGACCTTTCTGCAGCTTTTGACACAGTTGACCACCATCTCCTACTCTGACATCTTTTGCATGGGGAGGTGCTGTGACCTCATTGAATCACTCTACAATGGACATGCTGTTCTGTAGGCCATAGACCTAAAGCAACTTGCAGCAGATGGAACAGAGAGCGGCCATACAGGGAGATATTGTCTCCCTGGTCAAACTCAGAGATTAACTGCAACAACGTGCTGTGCACACCGATATGGCAAAGGGTAGTGGTAGCTCCAAGTGGGTCCCTCTTGGAAAGGAGCTTTAGGTAACCACTACATTTGCTCCTTCGGTAGCTATGCTACAGCATAGACAATCAGGGCAATTGAGTCCCCATGAACGAGGACATTTAAATGTTATAAAAGCATACTAAGTGTCTGCTATAGAGCTTTGCCCTAGATATTCCAATTTTGTTTAGTAACTAAATTTGAGCATTAAAAAAAAAACTGCCTTGTTGGCAAAGAGGCAATATCAGATATTTGCCCAGAACTCAGTCATGGAAAGGGTAAAAAGAGAGAAACACAAACCCATTATGTCTTTCTATTAGGCCCTGTCTCACATATGTACTGTATATATTAGGAAATGTTAGACTATGCTAGCCCAGAGTTGCTTCTCCTATGTGAGTGAGCCCTCTCCCTCTGTTAACAATCTACATGCCATTGTTGTTATTGACAGCAGCATGTAAATGGATAAAGGGCCACGATATATATTAACAATAATTGTGAACTATACTGTACATCTGATACCCACTGCATTTATGCCGGTAGGGAGTACTATTATCTTATTCCTTAGGTTAGTAAAAATGTTTTGGTGGTCATAAAAAGAATAAAGGGTGTACAAGTCAAAGGCTGTGTAATCAAAAAACAATTGTTTTGGTCCCTTACATTGGTTGCCTGTTGGCGAGTACAGAGATCATCATCAGTTATATTAATCACAACAAGTGCAGTAAATATAATTATGCACACCTTATAGACATAGTGGGATATACTGAGAGAAAAGGGGACAAAAAAAAAGTTTGTTACCCTGTTAGCCAGTTGAAATATTTCTCTCCATAGGAAAAACTAATACTAATAGTCTTGTATTTGTGAAATCCTTTAAAAGCTAATAAAATAAAATGAATGATGTTACAAAGCAAGCTTTTGAGACTAATGAGGCAGCCCAGCAGCAGTTGAGTGCTTGCTACTAGTCCTCATGGCTAATTTACATTTGCAGGCAAACCAGCCATGTGGTGATGCCAAGCAGGGCCTGCACCCTGTGTGCTCTGTCTGACTACCCTAAACCACATGACAAGTGGCCCCTCTACACTCTTCCTAACCACCCACACCACTGTGTGCGCTGTCTGTACACCTTCCACCCCTGTGATAAAGCCCCATAGTGCTGTCCCTCCTCCCCCTGTGCATGGCCTTTCTATCCTCTCTGTGGGCAGTCTCTTTGTGAGTAATGTTAGTTCCACTGTGGAATTCATGTAAGGAAACACTTCCTCCTGAATACATTCCACAGTGGAAAGCAAATAGAGGAAATAGGGTAGAATGTGATGCTGAACCTTTGAGATGATGTTTGGATACCTGCACTGCTACTGTGCATGACAGGGTGAACAAGCATGGTGGCGGCATGAGAGTGCATACTTCAGCCGTGTTTGTACCCCCTGTCATGTGCAGTAGAAGTGCTGGTGTCCACACATACAAGTCTGTGAGCCCGTCCCCATCGTCACATCATCACATCATTTCCTACTTACTTCCATTTGCGTTCCACTGCGGAATGTATAGAGGAGGAACTGTTCCTCTTATATGCGTTCAACAGTGGCATGCACGCTGTTCAGGGAGAGACTGCACACAAAGTAGGTAGAGAGAACATGCATAGGGGAAAGGAGAGACAGCATGCAGGGGGGAGAGACAGCACACAGGGGGAGAGATTGTACACTATGGGGAGAATGCACAGAAGAGAAATAGCACACCAGGGGGAGAGGGCATGTGGGGAGAGAGCTCACAGGAAGGAGACATAGCACAGGGGGAATTATATTTACAGGGATTATATACATACATACATGTATATATATATATATATATATATATATATACATATATATATATACAGTTAGGGCCAGAAATATTTGGACAGTGACACAAGTTTTGTTATTTTAGCTGTTTACAAAAACATGTTCAGAAATACAATTATATATATAATATGGGCTGAAAGTGCACACTCCCAGCTGCAATATAAGAGTTTCCACATCCAAATCGGAGAAAGGGTTTAGGAATCATAGCTCTGTAATGCATAGCCTCCTCTTTTTCAAGGGACCAAAAGTAATTGGACAATGGACTCTAAGGGCTGCAATTAACTCTGAAGGCGTCTCCCTCGTTAACCTGTAATCAATGAAGTAGTTAAAAGGTCAGGGGTGGATTCCAGGTGTGTGGTTTTGCATTTGGAAGCTGTTGCTGTGACCAGACAACATGCGGTCAAAGGAACTCTCAATTGAGGTGAAGCAGAACATCCTGAGGCTGAAAAAAAAGAAAAAATCCATCAGAGAGATAGCAGACATGCTTGGAGTAGCAAAATCAACAGTTGGGTACATTCTGAGAAAAAAGGAATTGACTGGTGAGCTTGGCAACTCTAAAAGGCCTGGGCGTCCACAGATGAAAACAATGGTGGATGATCGCCGCATACTTTATTTGGTGAAGAAGAACCCATTCACAACATCAACTGAAGTCCAGAACACTCTCAGTGAAGTAGGTGTATCTGTCTCTAAGTGAACAGTAAAGAGAAGACTCCATGACAGTAAATACAAAGGGTTCACATCTAGATGCAAACCATTCATCAATTCCAAAAATAGACAGGCCAGAGTTAAATTTGCTGAAAAACACCTCAAGAAGCCAGCTCAGTTCTGGAAAAGTATTCTATGGACAGATGAGACAAAGATCAACCTGTACCAGAATGATGGGAAGAAAAAAGTTTGGAGAAGAAAGGGAACGGCACATGATCAAAGGCACACCACATCCTCTGTAAAACATGGTGGAGGCAACGTGATGGCATGGGCATGCATGGCTTTCAATGGCACTGGGTCACTTGTGTTTATTGATGACATAACAGCAGACAAGAGTAGCCGGATGAATTCTGAAGTGTATTGGGATATACTTTCAGCCCAGATTCAGCCAAATGCTGCAAAGTTGATTGGATGGCACTTCATAGTACAGATGGACAATGACCCCAAGCATACAGCCAAAGCTACCCAGGAGTTCATGAGTGCAAAAAAGTGGAACATTCTGCAATAGCCAAGTCAATCACCAGATCTTAACCCAATTGAGCATGCATTTCACTTGCTGAAATCCAGACTTAAGACGGAAAGACCCACAAACAAGCAAGTCCTGAAGGCTGCGGCTGTAAAGGCCTGGCAAAGCATTAAGAAGGAGGAAACCCAGTGTTTGGTGATGTCCATGGGTTCCAGACTTAAGGCAGTGATTGCCTCCAAAGGATTCGCAACAAAATATTGAAAATAAAAATATTTTGTTTGGGTTATGTTTATTTGTCCAATTACTTTTGACCTCCTAAAATGTGGAGTGTTTGTAAAGAAATGTGTACAATTCCTACATTTTCTATCAGATATTTTTGTTCAACCCTTCAAATTAAACGTTACAATCTGCACTTGAATTCTGTTGTAGAGGTTTCATTTCAAATCCAATGTGGTGGCATGCAGAGCCCAACTCGTGAAAATTGTGTCACTGTCCAAATATTTCTGGCCCTAACTGTATATATATATATACAGTATATATACACTGTGTTCCAAATTATTATGCAAATGTTCTTTTTCTCTGATTTTTCTAAATGGTTGGTGCAAATGACAGTCAGTGTAATAAAAGTCATCACCCTTTATGATCACGCTTAAGTTTTCGTGCAATGTCAAATGTTTTCATCCCTTGTCCAAGGCATTGCACTATTTGTTGCTTTTCGGCAGCAGAGACATCCTTTTTCTTTCCCATGTTACTTGAAAACTGTGGCCTGCGTAATATTGTGGAACACCCAGTTTTCCTTTTATTGGGCTCACCTGCCAAACTAATTATCACAGTTATCTGAGATTGATTTCAGTGATCCAAAGAACTCTGAGACACAATACCATCAATGGGTTTCATTGAAAAAAATAAATAAAATAACCCTATGACACTTAAAACCAATTTGCATAATAATTTGGAACACGGTGTAGATAATGAAATTCTATTTTAATTAATAAGAAGCATTCGGGCACTGGATCACACAATTGTGAAATCACTTGATGATGATGGCAGTCCGCCGTGGAAACACGTTGTGGTAGAATAAAGGTAACCAATTGTGTGATCCAGTGCCTGAGCGATTCCTATTAATTAAAATCGAATTTAATATCTTGCCCCTGTATGAGGGAAAAGAAGCAGCACTAGCGTGGATCAAAGGACCTGTGGTGACGTATACTTTCCAGCGGTCACATGATTAGGGCCAATTCAACATAGCACCTTACCGAAGGGGGAGTGAAGCAGGGACACTATCGCACCAGCGGGCGGAAGCTGTTCGGCACACAGCGAGGTTGTGCAGGGGTAGCACAACCCCACAAGGTGAGATCACACCCAATAGCTTAGTGATGCCCAAAATGTATACCTTACATGGCTGTAGATAATGGAATTTTTAATGGGGTTTGGGTGGACACTGTCCCATCTGACACATGTGGGCTGGAAATATTTTAAAATGTTATGGTGGTATTCAGAAAGTTGATTTCTGTATTTGAGTGATCCAATCTAAAGTTTATGACTGATAAAGTTGAGGATACCCTGGCACACTAAACAGGAGATAATAGAGGTCAGTTGTAGATTGATCCTTGTATTGAATACTCAAAAAAATGATATGCGTGAGCAACCCAATGTTTAACATTTCAACCTCAAAGGGGTTTTAATCAGGGAAAGGGTCTTGATGTAGGAGCAAACAGAACAGATGATTAATACAAGAAGTATACAGAAGTATCAATCTAATATATACAGTGCTTGTGAAAGTATTCGGCCCCCTTGAACTTTTCTACCTTTTGCCACATTTCAGACTTCAAACATAAAGATATAAATTCAAATTTTTTTGTGGAGAATCAACAAGTGGGACACAATCATAAAGTGGAACAAAATTAATTGGACTTTTTTAACAAATAAAAAACTGAAAAGTGGGGCGTGCAATATTATTCGGCCTCTTTACTTTCAGTGCAGCAAACTCACTCCAGAAGTTCAGTTAGGATCTCTAAATGATCCAATGTTGTAATAAATGGCTGCACCTGTTGTGTGGTGCAAGTGTGGTGCGTGTGGGTGAGTGTGCATGGCTGTATGCATGTGAGTGTGCTGCGAGTGTGAGGTGTGAGTGCGTGTGTGGTGCGTGTGATGCTGTCCATGGTCCTGCAGCAAACTTCAGGTCCGTGGACAGCATTTTCCGGTGATTTTAAACTCAGCGGCTGTCAGAGCCGTTGAGTTTAAATTTGCCAGTTTGCTGGTATAGTAATCAATAATGTGTCAGCGCTGTTACAGCAGCGCTGACACATCATAGTTAAAAACTCAGCCGCTATCACAAGATTAAAGTTATAGGGCTTATTCATCATTTTAACCCCCTTTGCAGGCTCTGTGCTGCATGTAAGCACAGAGCCTGCAGATGCGGCTAATAAAAGCCGGTATATGAAGGGTTAATGTGCTGTTGTGTGTTTTTACACTCTGTGTACACATGTTGTCATCCCACCCTGGCAGTGGAGGGGTTAATAGCAGGATTTATCTGATTCCGGCATTTGTTGGGTTATATCTTCATTTTTATAATAGTCGCTCAGCTCCTGCTCTCTGGGAGCTGTCAGTGATGGCAACACACCAACAGCACATTAATCCTTCATACACCGGCTTTTATTAGTCACATCTGCAGGCTCTGTGCTGACATGCAGCGCAGAGCTTGTAGAGGTGGTAAAAATGATGAATAAGCCCTATAACTTTAATCTTGTGATAGTGGCTGAGTTTTTTACAATGATGTTTCAGCGCTGCTGTGACAGTGCTGAAACATTATTAATTACTGTTTCGGCAAACCGTCGGCATTGATAGCCGCTAAGTTTGAAGCGATTTTGACAGCACACTCGTGTGACTATCACACCGTGAGGTATATGGGTGCAAGATTTTCTTGCACCCATACATTTCTATTGCCCTCTCGCACGTGAAAGTCGCTTGCAGTCGCAGCATGCTGCGACTGCACTCGCTTTCAACTCGCAATGCAAGTTTAGTACGGGGGACTCGCACCAGTGTGCCCTACCTGATAGGGTAACGCTGGTCCGAGTGCAATGCGAGTTTTTCTCGCATTGCTCTCGCACGAGTCTCACGCCATTGTGACTTCAACCTAAGACTGACAGAATAATACACCAGTTAAAGTTGCACCTCAAGATGTACTCTACCGATATAGAGTGACACAGTTGAATACAGGGCTGTAAAGTTACTGAAGCAATCACATGACATCCAATGAGCATCATTAACCTACTCAAGTAACACAGGTGTATGACTAAAAAGCTGATTATTTTCATCTAATTTCTATATATTTTGGTGTGCTGAAAATGAAAAAAATATTTTAAAAAATCCTGGACGTCAGCATTTGCCACAAGTTGGAAAAATCTCTTCAAGCTTAGTAAATGTTTCTAAATTTTTGGTATTTTTTTAATCTTAGGGTTTTTAACCAAATGTAAAGTTAAAGTTACTATTAATTAATTCACATCAGTGCACTCAAGATATGCAATGCCAAACAAATATAACTTTTAAAGAATATAACTTTCAGAGTGAACTAACGAAACCAGCATCAACATGTGGAAAGTTGACATGCCCAGGGTTGATTCAATTGTTTTGTCTTGGTTCTTGCCTGTTCAAACTTTTTCATTTCAGTTTGCGTCAAGGCCGCTTCACACGCTAGGATCTCGTTAACGATATCGTTGAAACGTCACGGATTTGTGATCGTTCAAACTATATCTTTCGTGCGTCATTGCGTGTAAACTAACGATGTAGGAAAGAAAAATGATTGGAACGTTCATCCAAAATTTGAGATCCTGACCTCAAAGCTATCGTTCGCTGTCCAATTAACGTTCTGGGAAGCAGCAACATCGTTCAGTGTAACACCTTTATGAACTATGTCGTTCATATTTCTCCTATTCCTGCCGCTGTTTTACATTGTTCAAACATTCTTCTCAAAATAGCTGGTGCGTTGCCAAATTTAAGATCGTTATCGATATCCTTGCGTGTGACAACGCACTAATGATGTTGAAAGGATCGCGGTCACGTGACATAGCTAACGATCTTGGTCACCTATATCCTAGCGTGTGACTGTACCTTTAGCTCGTCAATATTCAAACATGTTTCCCAAAATTAGTATTATGGCTCAGCGGAAGTATATTAATTCGCCTGACAGTTTCTGTTACATTTGTGGTGAATAAACAGTGTTGAAGCAACAGCTGAATATTATAGACTTTGTGAAGAAAGTATACTTTTCACACACTTCGGACTAAAGCTTGGAGATCAAGATAAAACTTGGGCACCTCATAAAGTATGCAAATAGTGTGTTAAGTACCTCTGAAATTGGTTAAAGGGTAAGAAAAGCTTTCCGGTATGGGATTCCTATTGTATGGCAAGAGCAAAAGAAACAGTGATGATTGTTACATTGTTCACGGGATGTGAAAGGGTATAATTTAAAATGCAAGCATTCTATTTCATACCCCAATCTTCACTCAGCAATTCGTTCCATCCCCATGGCACAGATTTACCAGTACCCAAGGTCCCTGCTACCTTGAAAGAGATAACTAGCTCTGAGGACGATGGAGTCATACCTGAACCAGATAATGAATCAAATTCTAACTTTGAAAATGATACAAGATCAAGATTGTTTTCCCAGAGGAGATGAATGATTTGGTAAGAGGCTTGAATCTTCCCAAAGATGCCACTGAATTACTCAGATCAAGACTCAAAACGGTACCATAATTTATTGTTGTCATGAGTGTCTTGAGTGTCTTTTACATGGTTCAGACATCATGAAAAGGAGTTGATTGCCCAGGAAGACAAGTTGATTTATTGCATTGATGACAAAGATTTGATGGGTCAATTCAAAATCCAATATGATTCAGCACAATGACATCTTTTTATAGATTTTTCAAAAACAAGTCCCAAACTAGTTTTACTCCACAATGACGGTTTTTATGTCTCCATACTTGTAGGTCATTCCATACAGCTCAAGGAAACTTACGAGAACTTGGAATTAGTTCTTCGTTCCACAGTTGGCAACTGTGTGAGGTTTTGAAAATCTTGTCTATGCTCCTTGAGCATCAAGCTGGGTATACCAAATACCCTAGTTTTCTGTGTCTGTGGGATAGTCAAGACTGACAAAACCACTAGACCAAAAAGAGTTGGCAGCAAAGGGTACTCACGGTGAAAAAAAATGTCCTCCGAGAAATTTTTGTACCTCCCCATAAAGTTCTTCTACCACCTCTCCACATAAAAATGAGACTGATGAAGCAATTTGTAAAATTACTTTCAAGAGATGGAGAATACTTCAAATACTTGGTCACCAAGTTTCCAGGCATCTCGGAGGACAACAATTGAAGGAAGGTGTGTCAGACCAGACATTAGAAGGCTTATAGCTGGTCAAGAGTTTATCAATACCATGATGGATCCTCAAAAAAGAAGGGTGGATTGCATTTATAGAGGTCATAGAAAACATTTAAGGCAATTACAAAGATCTTAACTACAAAAAGGTCATCGGACAAATGCTGAAAGCATTTCAAGTTTTAGGTTGCCTGATGAGTTTGAAAGTGCATTTCCTACATTACCACCTTGACAACTTTCTTGAAAATTTAATAGCTATGAGTGAAGAGCAAGGTGAACGATTCCACCAGGACATTAAAGAGATGGAAAGAAGATACCAGGGAAGATGGAGCATTACAATGATGACAAACTACTGTAGGGTGCTCCAGAGAGACATTACAGATGCAACTCACAAGCGTAAATGTACCAAGAGTAGCCTCACCGGGAAGAAGAATCGATTTTAGTGTGTTAGTAAGCTCACCCCAGTTCAAAAAATGATTTTTATGAAAAATTTGTACAGTTTACTAGCTGTAGAGTCTGGCGTTGCCTGCGCATAATGTCCATATATAGTCATAATGCTCATATATGGTAATATTTCCTATATATGACAATATCACCCATATTAGGTAATGTGTATATGTGTGTGTATGTATCATATCCCCACCCCCTCCCCTTAGCCCCACCGTATAATATAATTCAGCTTCCATATAATATAGTGTCTCCATGGTCTTCCATATAATATAATGCAACCTCCATATATATGTGTGTGTATGTATGTATGCCAACACATAGCCCAGCCCCTTCATAGCTCCACCACGAAAACATAGCCCTGTCCCTTCATGGATGCATATGGCCCTAACCATCTGTTTAGCCCCACCTCTTTAGGGGCAGTACTATGTTGAAGGGTGTGGCTATATGGGGAAAAGGCTACTGAGTGAGTTGGGCTATGTTGAGAGTCAGCTATGCAGTGGGTGGGGCTATGTGGAGTGGGTGGTGCTACAAAGTGGGCATGGCTATGTGGAGTGGGTGGGGCTATGATGCATACACACACATACATACATACACTCAGCTTTATATATTAGATTTTCATTTATTTTGATTTATTGCCTTAGTTTACATAGTTACCTAAATTGACAGAAAACGGAAGTGATTTTCAGACTCAGTGCACCAACAAATATTGAGATTATATGGAATAACCAAAACAGCTCTTTTTTTTTTTTTTTGCAGACCTGTGTAATTTATCGTTCCATGCTTACAATGTATTTATGACCAGGGTCAGATGCTGAAAGTGAAAAACTCCAGTGCAGGATTTATGTCTGTTACCCAATCCTCCAGTGGTATGTTTTTAAGTGTTATTTTACCAATAATAAGCATTATATTACTAAAAGCTTTTTATGGGATTAATGGAGAAAGAAATAGTCATGCAATTTACCAAATAACATAAATATTCTGTGCTGCATCAATTGTTACAGTTATAAAGATACCAAACATTTCTATGATTTTTAAAAAACAGTGTATTAAAGGGGTTGTCCAGGCTATAGGCAAATGTCTGCAGTCTCTACGCTTCCATTGTTATGATTCAATTGTTATTACCAGCATATGCGCAATCACAACTTACATATTGCATTCTAAAACTAACTATTCTCACCCACTTTTTTCAATGTTCTATAGAGAGAAGAGGATGAGAATTTAGTTAACATAGCTATATATAATGTGCCAGAGCATTGAGAGAAACGGATGAAAATGTAATTATTATGAATATTTTTCAATAATTTTGTTGTAATTTTAATGGAAAAAAATTATGTTTATTTTACCCTTATTATAAAGGCTCATAGACATGTATTTTGGATTACCAACTTCACGTAAAGGTGGCGCTAGAGTTCGTCCACTTCCTCACTGAAGTGACAATTTGCAACTTCACTTATTAATATATCAATAAATATATGAATTAAAATAATCCTTTTCGCTCAGGTTGAATCAACTGTTATTACATTATTTATTTGCTGTTATGAGACACTTTGAGTTTATAGCTTTTAAAATGTCAGATTTGAAGCTAATGTGTTTTGCATGAAAAAGAAAAAAAAGGAAAGTTTAACACAGCATAGTAAAAATCCTTGGTATGAGTTCACTGCATTGGCTCCATAAATGGCTTACATTAAATGGAATGTCTGACCAGATTAATGCTTTCTTCAGTACAATCATAGTGTAAAATGCAGCATGACTGCTAAGGATTGATGCATTTGCTCTGTGGAGAAGTGTGAATTAGCATTTACAGACATGATTGATGTTTGCAGCTAACTACCTGTCAGATATCCTAATGGTAAAACTTGCCACGTAATTCATACATTACCTCACTTGGTGCCACTGTGTACAACTCTTACCTCCTAAAGCCCTGATAAATGTAAGGGAGCATGTTGCAGAATAACCTGCTTAAAATATCACACTTTAATGCATTATACATGGTGGAAGCCAGGAAATAATCTATAGCTATGAACTAAATGCCTCTACAGAGTTCATTCAACTTTCAGTATATCGGAGTATAGTGAATTAATTCTGTTCAGTTTTTATAAATTATTAGGACACTGATCAGCTTTTGCTAGTACCTGTAAGGAGGTGGACTTGTCATGTTTTTACCTTAAGATACAAATTTCTTTATTATAATAAAATGTGAATATTTTCCTTTGTCTTTGTGAATAGTACATAATGTGAAATGAGATATAATATATAAGGTTTACATGACTAATATAATCTTGTTGTGTGGTTTGCCAGACCATAGGGTCAGAAAAAGTTAAATGTTGGGACCAACCCAAAATGGGAGGGGTTAGCATTTAGGAAGCGTGATGGTTTCTGATGATGCTTCAGACAGGGCCCAGACCTATGGTCTAAGAGGTCATCAAGGCTGCATGTGCAGTGGCTGACCTGTGGCACAAAAAGGAGAAAGGAGACCAAGTTGAGAGAGCATGATACAGAAGTTTCAACAAGACACAGAAAGTGAGGCAATACTGAGTATAGAAACTGATTTAAAAAAGTGACCTGAAGCAGAAGGGTCTTGAAGGTAGGACTTTAGCTACAAGTCCCCAAGCCTGAAAGCTAAAATGGTAATGGGTAAGACCAGACAGCTACACGAACAGAGTAGACTTTTCCATTCCTTAGTCTCCCTACATGTCTATTAGCATAAGGCTCTTCGCTGACACTACTGGCAAATCTCCTACTTAACTTTTCTGAGATAGGAGACATAACTAGGGAAAACAAGCTACTACTATGGACACAGTAATCAGAACGCCCATACCCCTCCTCTACAAAGAGAATATATATAAAGCTACAAAGAGGGATAGAGATCATAAACTGGACTGATGAGCTGGGCTGTATTTTGACTGGGACTCACAGGACCAGTAAGATCAGAAATAATCCAGAAGGAGCTGGAACTGTGTCTGAGAATGCTCTGTAAAACCTTAATGTGCTGTGAATTACGCATGTGCCCCATATCACCTCAGTAAAGTTGAAACTTGAAGACTGCTAGGTTAAGTGTTATTGTTTAAGGAGTAGTCGTGGTCTCCTTGTCTGTCCGCATCATCATCTGGTCCTGGCCAGCCGAAACCAATGGTAACATTTGGCCTATATGTGCAGGCAGCCCACATGACACAAATCCACACATCCAGCCAAGACCATGACTTTAATGAAGTGTGCTGGGAAATCTGGAATCAATCCCTTATACAAGACTACAACCCTACGCCACTCCACATGTAGCGTAGTTGTTAGGATGAAACCATGCTTACAAAAGATCCTAGTATCAGGGAAGCATGTGTTGTGTTGGAGGTAGAAACTGTTGTATGGTTGAGTATGTTGTCTAGTATCTGCTCTAAAATGGTGGATAATAGGGCAGCTCTAAAAGAGAAACCCGCCCTTTGAGGGCATTGAGAAAGCAGAAGGGAGTGAAGGATTGTAAAATCCCCGAGAGACTATGCCCACAGGAGGGGAAGCCGTTCATAGAAAAGCAGGCCCATGCTGAAAAGGGTCCATACCTGGAAGACAAAGTGAAACGAGAATGTGTGCCTATTGATTAGTGACAGCCATGAATAAGAAAATGCCTGGAAAACTTTAGATAGTTAGGTGGCACAGGCCTCATACAAGAAAGGCAGAGCTGTTGAACTGGCTGTCAAATAATAAGTCTGATGGTATTATTCTGTGGAAGAAAGTCACAATGAAAAGAGTTTATTATGGCAGAGTATCAGTTTTTACTGGAACACATCAGTCTACGATACAGCATGCCCAACAAAGGAAGACCAGGATGTAGCGAGCTGTGTTGATTCAAGGCTCTCATGGAGGAGAAGGTAAGGCCGGGTGGCCTGGCAGAGCATATCACCTAGTCCATTGGAGGAGTTCCTGAAGTGTAAGCCATGTCTCACAACTAGAAATGGGCAAACATTTTGAAGTTCGGATTCGGTTTGGTTTACCGAATGGACATATGTTCCCCGAACATTAGGCTGAACTGTTCTCCAAACAATTGAACTCCATCAAATCAATGGGGGACATTTAAACATAGAAAACACCTTCAATGGGGCACAAGAGCCCCAATAGCTAAAACTGTTTTATAGTGGAGCCCCATTGTTTTGGCATATACATTACCTTCCTTTACTCTTAGTCAGCAAGCTTCAGCAGCGCTGTTACGCTCACTATGCTTCCAGGCCTGCTCATGAACCTCAGACATCTGCATAACTTCCCTGAGATTGTCTCAGGTTACTCAATACATATCATGCAGCAGGAAATTCTGTTGTGAGGTAACCTCGGTGGCATCATAGCTTGTAAAATAAATTAAAATCTGTGAAATCTCGGCGGTATCGTGAGACAGCGCAAGTGAGGAGCGGTGAAGTCAGGGAGTGCAGCACATTTCAAACTTGCTGGATAGCTCCTGTGGGACCTCTCAAGTCTGAAGCGCAGTAATGTTTGTGATGGCACCGCCTGTCACTCTCTCACGCATGCTTATTGTTTTAAGGTTTGATGCTTCTTTTGAAGCAGATTTTGATCATCTGCATCAAAATCTACATGTCTATCCTGAAGTCAGAGAGTTCAGAAGTGCTATGCCAATGTGTTTTTTTCCCTTGCAAATTTGGTGGAGATTTTGGGGCAGAAAAAATAAATCTGAACCACATATACAAGGAAATAAAAAGCAATGTGGCCACAACACTTCTGACCTGTCATAGACTTTTCTTGCTTAAGGATAGACATGCAGATTTTGATGCAGATTCTCAAAATCTGCGTTAGAAAAAGCATCAAACAATGCACTGTGGGCACAGGGTTTAAGAGGGTCCAGGGAGAGCTTTAGTTGTGGTAAAAGGGTTGGAGGATTCCTCTTGCCACCTGGCTACTTCTGGGGCAAGAGTGTCCAACTATAATTCTTAAAGTCTGAAAACAGTTCAGGTTTTTGGGATATCTTTAGCATGACACAGAAGCTAATTTCATCATCTGCAGATGTGATGTGTCCAGCAACTTGTTCAATGATATGGTAATCCTGAAAACATGCACTGTTTGTGGCCCTTGAGGACGGCACTTTTCCAGCCCTGTTCTACAGAAGTATGTGTAGTGTCTTGCCTTTCCATACCTCAGACTGTCAGGCCAGAGCCCTGCGGTTTGCTTGCCAGTCTCTGTAGAGCAGTATCAAAACCTCTTTGAAGAAACAGTTCAGCACACAAGGAGTGCACTAAAAAAACGTTACTGTATTAAAGACTACAATCTACAATCTGCTGTAGGGAGGAGCAGCAGCTCTGCAGTGGTTTCTGGGGGCTAGGGGAGGATAGATCAGGCTACAGGAGCAGCCATTAGTCACATGGGCCTGCTCATTAGGCTCATGTAATATTCATTACGTCCCCTGTCAGTTACCTTTCAGCGATGAGAGGTGGGTGGGGGGAGCAGTGCATATCATATGAGCCTAATGAGCGGGCTCATAGGATCAGTGACTGCAGCTGCAGCCCCATGCGTTCCTGTTTGGATAGTCACTGCCTCCCACACTTCCACTGCATGGAAAGCAGACTATCCCTGGGATGGAGGATCACACTCAACTCTATCATGCTATCCTTGTTGTTTGTGCCGACATCTGGTCATGTGAGCGGCACAGCAGTGTGATGTCATCACTGTATATACTGCACACAAGACTGGAACCAGAACAAGCAGACGGATGGAGGGATGGCACAGGCTGCATGGAGCAATGGAGAGAGGAGAGTATTATTGTTTTTTTTATTTTTAACTGTGCACCAGCATGGGGGCTATAACCAGGAAGGGGGCCATAACCGTAATAGGGGCCATATCCAAGATGGGGGCCATAACCAGGATAACCAGGATGAGGGGCCATAACAAGAAGGAGGCCATATCCAGTCTGGGGGCTATTTCCAGCATGGGGATTATGTACCTTCTGGGGGCTATAACCAGAATAGGGGCTATGTACCATCATGGAGGGCTATGTACCATCATGGGGGGCTATGTACCATCATGGGGGGCTATATCCATCATGGGGGCTATGTATCATCATTGGGAGTCATATCCAGCATGGCGGGGCCTTGTACCAAGATGGAGGAACATATATACCAGGATTCGGGGACATATATACCAGAATGGGAGGCCATGTACTAGTATGGGGAAAATACATACTGATTCTAAGACAGACACTGACATTATAAGACGGATCCCATTTAACATTAACAATTATTTTTTTCTCTTTTCCTTCACCATATTTGTGGTGCGTTTTATAATCAGGTGCGTCTTATAAAGTGAAAAATATGGTATATGAATATACACAGTACTAGATGGCGGCCCGATTCTAAAGAATCGGGAGTCTAGAATGCATACCGTATATACTCGTGTATAAGCCGACCCGTGTATAAGCCGACCCCCCTACTTTTGCCCCCAAAACCTTGGAAAACCTATTGACTCGTGTATAAGCCGAGGGTGGACCCCAGCACAGGTATACAGCCCCCAGCAGTGTGGTATACAGCAGCCCCAGAGATATATACAGCAGCCCCAGTGGTAGTATACAGCAGCAGCCCCAGTGGTATATACAGCAGCTCCAGTAGTTAGTATACAGCAGCCCCAGAGGTATATACAGCAGCCCCAGTGGTAGTATACAGCCTCCCCAGAGGTAGTATACAGCAGCCCCAGAGGTAGTATACAGCAGCCCCAAAGGTATATACAGCAGCCCCAGCGGTAGCATACAGCAGCCCCAGTGGTAGTATACAGCAGCCCCAGTGGTAGTATAGAGCAGCCCCAGAGGTAGTATACAGCAGCCCCAGAGGTAGTATACAGCAGCCCCAGAGGTAGTATCCAGCAGCCCCAGAGGTATATACAGCCCCAGTGGTAGTATACAGCAGCCCCAAAGGTATATACAGCCCCAGTGGTAGTATACAGGCCCCCCAGTGGTATATACAGCCCCAGTGGTAGTATACAGCAGCCCCAGTGGTATATACAGCCCCAGTGGTAGTATACAGGCCCCCCAGTGGTATATACAGCCCCAGTGGTAGTATACAGCAGCCCCAGTGGTATATACAGCCCCAGTGCCCCAGAGGTATATACAGCCCCAGTGGTAGTATACAGGCCCCCCAGTGGTATATACAGCCCCAGTGGTAGTATACAGCAGCCCCAGTGGTATATACAGCCCCAGTGGTAGTATACAGGCCCCCCAGTGGTGTATATACAGCCCCAGTGGTAGTATACAGCAGCCCCAGTGGTATATACAGCCCCAGTGGTAGTATCCAGCAGCCCCAGAGGTATATACAGCCCCAGTGGTAGTATCCAGCAGCCCCAGAGGTATATACAGCCCCAGTGGTAGTATACAGCAGCCCCAGAGGTATATACAGCCCCAGTGGTAGTATCCAGCAGCCCAAGAGGTATATACAGCCCCAGTGGTAGTATACAGCAGCCCCAGAGGTATATACAGCCCCAGTGGTAGTATACAGCAGCCCCAGAGGTATATACAGCCCCAGTGGTAGTATACAGCAGCCCCAGAGGTATATACAGCCCCAGTGGTAGTATACAGGCCCCCCAGTGGTATATACAGCCCCAATGGTAGTATACAGCAGCCCCAGTGGTATATACAGCCCCAGTGGTAGTATACAGGCCCCCCAGTGGTATATACAGCCCCAGTGGTAGTATACAGCAGCCCCAGTGGTATATACAGCCCCAGTGGTAGTATACAGCAGCCCCAGAGGTATATACAGCCCCAGTGGTAGTATACAGGCCCCCCAGAGGTATATACAACCCCAGTGGTAGTATACAGGCCCCCCAGTGGTGGTATACTGACCCCCACCAGTAACACACAGCCCCCCCTCCTTAGTATGTCCCCCCCTCCTTAGTATGTCCCCCCCAGGCTGCGGCACTTGTTAAAATAACAAACTTTAATACATCACCTCTCCGCCGCAGCTCCTCCGGTCCCGGCTTCTTCTTCCTTCTTGTGCCGGCTTCTGTGACCGTGCGCAGGAAATGACGTCATCTCCTGCGCCCGGCCACATGACACCGGAAGCAAGAAGAAAAAGCCGGGACTGGAGGAGCTGCGGCGGAGAGGTGATGTATTAAAGTTTGTTATTTTAACAGGTGCTGCAGCCTGGGGGGGGGACATACTAAGGAGGGGGGCTGTGTGTTACTGGTGGGGGCCTGTGTAGAGCAATATGCACGGCATCCCCCGCCGCTGATGGATGGGGGGATGCCGTGCATATTCATTGCACTAATGAGGTGGCCCCACGTGACCGCCTGCGGTGACCGCGGCCCCCTCCTGCCACCTCCAGCCACCGGTGCAGCCCCCCCCACAGCATACCGAGTGACTCGTGTATAAGCCGAGGGGGGGACTTTTCAGCCCAATTTTTGGGCTGAAAAACTCGGCTTATACACGAGTATATACGGTATATATTTTATTGTTAAAAAATTAAGAATAATACAATTAATCCATGATATCTATTCATGAACTATGTATAGTTGTAGGATGAATATTATTTTTGTACAATGGAATTATATTGTAGGGCTCTTGGTACACCGACTGGTTAATACTTGATACTTAGTAAGTAGCTTCATTTAAAAAATCAATATTGATATTCTGCGTATCAGCCAGTTTGTGTTTGCCCATCAACCATGTCAAGGTGGCCCTACGTCTCATGGGTCCCTACTCTAACTAATTCCTATTTATGAAGACTAAAAGCTGTTTTAGAGCAGCATTTTCAGCTATTTGTAGAAGGTGGGGATATAATAAATACAATTTCCGTACTTGACACCTAAGGGCTTACTTGCAACACACTTGCAGCAATTCTGATGCAATGTATATGGAACTTGCAATTAACCTGCTGTAAATGCGGCACACATGGCCTCGGCAGGTGTACGAAATGCAGCCGCTACAAAACCGCAGGTCAGTGCGGTTTTTACGGCCGAAACTGCCATAACCACGTATGTGGCATCTGCCGCAAGTGAACCACAAATTCCATATAAATTGCATGCAGCTTACGGCAAGTGTGCTGTAGATGAGGCCTTAGACAGCAAGTGCAGAAATTGTGTTTTTTTTCCACCCAAACTTCCACAAATAGCCAAAAAATGCTGATGTTAAAGCTAAATCCATAATTTTCTATCTATATATGAAACTATGTATCTATATGTACAGAACACACCTTGAGATGGAGATGTGTGTGAACAGTCATCTTACCCGTCTCTCAGGTGTTTACAAAAACCTCTCCTAGTGAAAAAAGAAATGTAAATTTCTCAGCACCTATAGTGGTGGAGGTTAAGATTGTGGTTCATATCACCAAATCGATAAATGTGGATGATACAAATCTATCATCTTTTACTAAATGTGTGTTCATATCTACTATATAATTGCCTAATCATGTCTGTCTGAGGCTGAAATCGCGCGCCAGGTCGCCAGTGCTCATTGGTCGCTGCCAGCCGCAGCAACCAATGAGCGCAGCATAGGCAAAACAGCCGCACGCATTCAAAACCTGGCGACGCATTAGCGAGGTAGGATTGCTGTGACAGCGCTACACTCACATAGTGGGTAGGAAAGCTGACTTCACTGTTGCCTTTCTCGCCCTGTTATTTGAAATGAACAGATGATCTCAATTACTACACCCCCTGTTTTAACCCCGCCTCAGTGGCCTTTCATTACGGAACGTCATTGCAGCAAGAAAAAAAAGAGGAGGAAGAGGAACAATGTCGGCGTGAGTGGAGCCTCCTCCATCCTGCTATTCACCCCTAACTACCCCTGCTTACCCCTCTCACCCCACACTGCCCCCACAGAACCCACACTGCCCCCACACTACCGCCACTGAACCCACGCTGCACCCTCTCACTCCACACTGCGCACTGAACCTACACTGCTTCCACTGAACCCCACTCTCACCCGCTCCCAGTCACACCCAGTGACCTCCGCTCAGCACCAAGTCACCTCCGCTCAGCACTCAGTCACCTGTCTCAACATCCACTCACCCATCTCAGCATCCACTCACCCGTCTCAGCACCCAGTCACCCCCGCTTAGCACCCACTGACCCCTGCTCAGCACCCACTTACCCTCGCTCAGCACCCACTCACCCGCTCAGCACACAGTCACCCTTGTCTCAGCATCCACTCACCCATCTCAGCATCCAGTCACCCCAACTGAGCACCCACTTACCCCCGCTCAGCACCCACTCACCCCCACTCAGAACCCACTCACTCCGTTCAGCACCCAGTCACCCATCTGAGCACCCAGTCACCCCCACTCAGCACCCAGTCACCCGTCTCAGTACTAATTCACCCGCTCAGCACCCATTCACCCCTCTCAGCACCCACTCACCTGCTTAGCAGCCACTCACCACCACTCAGCACCCAGTCACCCTCGCCCAGCACCCACTCATCCCTGCTCAACTCCGCTGTACACCAACACCGCTGTACACCAACACCACTGAACACCAACACTGCTGTACACCAACACTGATGCACACCGACACCACTGCACACCGACACCACTGAACTCCCACAGTGCTGCACACGGACACTGCTGCCCACCGACACTGGTGTACACTAACACCGCAGAACACAGACAGTGCTGTACATTGACACTGCTGCATACTGACACTGGTGCACACTGACACTGCTGCACAGCGACACCGCTGCCCAACGACACCGCTGGCCACCGTCACTGCTGCACACCGACACCGCTGCCCACCAACACCGCTGCCCACCAACACCGCTGCCCACCAACAGCGCTGCACATCGGCATCGCTGTACACTGACACTGCTGCACAGCGACACTGGTGCACAATGACACTGCTGCCCAGCGACACTACTGCCCACCGACACCGCTGCCCACCGACACTGCTGCCTACCGCCACTGCTGTACACCGCCACCGATGCACACTGACACTGCTGTACACTGATACTGCTGTACACCAATACTGCTGTACACCGACAGCGCTGTACACCAACACCGCTGGACACCGACACCGCTGCACGCCAACACTGCTGCGGCCGCTACTAATCAGGTATATACTGGCGCGGGATTTATACCTAGCTTCGCATTGCATTATTCTTACATCTTCATAAATAAACTACTGTACATACATATTCTAGAATACCCGATGCGTTAGAATCGGGCCACCATCTAGTATATATATATACTATGAACTGTCTAAATAAAGGATTTAAGATGTAAAACTAAAAACTATATATGTTACGTGGCTATTTTCTAATTAAGTACTTGAAATCTATATATCTATGGCTAAACAATTTTTTTTTTGTTTTATTTGTTTTATATATCTATGACTAAACTAATTTGTATTATTTTTTCTTTTTATATATCTATTAGTAAAATAAATATGCACACCGACACCAGTGCACACCAACACCACTGAACTCCCACAGTGCTGCACACCGACACTGCTGCCCATCGACACTGGTGCACACTAACACCGCTGAACACAGACAGTGCTGTACACTGACACTGCTGCATACTGACACTGCTGCAGACCGACACTGCTGCAGACTGACACTGGTGCACACTGAAACTGCTGCACAACGACACTGCTGCACAGCGACACCGCTGCCCAACGACACTGCTGGCCACCGTCATCGCTGCACACCGTCACCGCTG
Organism: Allobates femoralis; assembly: GCA_033576535.1. Lineage (NCBI taxonomy): Eukaryota > Metazoa > Chordata > Amphibia > Anura > Aromobatidae > Allobates > Allobates femoralis. The sequence goes on along the minus strand of JARQOC010000004.1, from coordinate 522,682,273 downwards.
CACACCGACACCGCTGCCCACCAACACCGCTGCTCACCAACAGCGCTGCACATCGGCATCGCTGTACACCGACACTGCTGCACACCGACACTGCTGCACAATGACACTGCTGCCCAGCGACGCTACTGCCCACCGACACCGCTGCCCACCGACACCGCTGCCTACCGCCACTGCTGTACACCGCCACCGGTGCACACCGACACTGCTGTACACTGATACTGCTGTACACCAACACTGCTGTACACCGACACCGCTGCACGCCAACACCGCTACGGCCGCGACTAATCAGCTATATACTGGCGCGGGATTTATACCCAGCTTCGCATTGCATTATTCTTACATCTTCATAAATAAACTACTGTACATACATATTCTAGAATACCCGATGCGTTAGAATCGGGCCACCATCTAGTATATATATATATACTATGAACTGTCTAAATAAAAGATTTAAAATGTAAAACTAAAAACTATATATGTTACGTGGCTATTTCCTAATTAAGTACTTGAAATTTATATATCTATGGCTAAACAATCTTTTTTTTTTTTTTTTTTTTTTTTTTGTCTTATATATCTATGACTAAACTAATTTTTTATATATATATATCTCTATTAGTAAACTATAAATATCTATGAGTAAATTAAAAAAAAAAAATGTTAAACTAAAACATTTTTATACACAATATTTAGTGTAAAAACTTTGGGACTATCAGGCAGTAATTGTCCTTGAAGTGGTGTATTGACCACTTTGACCCTGACATTGCAATGCTGTTTGACTCTGGAAAATGCAACATAGAGTTGACCATGGGCAAATCCTGGTTCTGGTAGATATATTCCAACTCGATTGAGGGTCTGCCCTTGTGATTTATTAATGGTCATTGCAAATGCTGGCTTAATCGGAAATTGTCTACGTCGTAATTTGAAAGGTAATCCAGTCTCTGATGGACACAAATCAATTTGTGGAATGAATACCACATTTCCTGCTGCTGAGCCACAAATTACTTTAGCTTGTATGATATTGTCATGTAACGCAGTGACAATCAGCCGAGTACCATTGCAGAGACCTTTCTTGGTGTTGATGTTTCGTAATAACATGACAATGGTGCCAACTTTAAGTTTTAGCCGATGTGAAGGCATTCCAATTGGTGTTAGTGAATTTAAAAATTCCACTGGGTATTGGTCGAGGTCATCAGCTTCATCAGGATCGATGAAATCATCACTGATATATTCACTATAGTCACCTGGCAAGCGATCTATGACGTTAGAATTGACTTTCTCAACGTCTTCATTTTTTGGACATAAAATAGCATGAGAAGCAGCAATATTTATGCTCTTGGTGTCATTCATATCAATAGAAAGTTTATCTCCAAAAATATCAGTGATTAAACAGCCAGTGCACACCATGTCTGGAATAATTTCAAAGACATCGTCTCCAAGGTTATCTTCATTTGACAACTGTCCATTTCCCAGTCGAAGCAACCAACTGCTGTATTCAGGATTAATGGAGCGCATGTTGTTGATAAGCGGCAGTCGAGCAAAAAGTTGCCATGTTTGTGAATATTTAATACAGCTCTCTACAATATCTGTTCTTGATCCATGAGCAATAACAGGAAGACATTGTCTAAAGTCTCTTCCAAGAACAATAACTTTTCCTCCGAAAGGTGTTTTTTTTTTCTAAGCCACATTCGTTGTCATGATGTCTCGTAAAAATCTATCGTTGACATTCAAGGCATATTTAGATAGCATTGTGCACTCATCAATAATAAAAAGTTTCGTATTATGCAAATGCTTAGCCGCATCGGTATCATTTTTAATCCTGGAAACAGATGTTTCATTCACAGGTATTGGAATGCCATAGAGAGAATGTATTGTTCTTCCCCCTTGTAGTAAATTAGCCACAATTCCTGTAGTGGCAGCAGGTGATACAATGTTTCCTTGTCCCCTTAGAAGATGTAGGAGCAGATGATATAGATAGGTTTTTCCACTTCCACCAGGACCGTCAAGGAAAAAGCACTTGGATGTTACATTATTGTCTTCTAAAGCCTGATTAATGGTATCATAGGCCAAAAGTTGTTCCTCATTGAGAGTAGCTTTCATCTCAGCAGCTATTGTTAGCTCATAATACTTATCATACTGCGGGAGCAGTTGTGGTTTCTTAGCTGGGCGTGGTAAATTGAAATCAGTATAACTTTTCCCGTAAACTTTTAGAACATCTTGGACATCTGTCATAGCATATCCTTCACAATTTATACAGTCTTCAATGTTGGAGTGGTATGCATGGCAGTAGTCTTGTACAAAGTGTTCTTTAAATTCATCCCACAACTCAAGAGGATTAGCTGGAGGACCAAATATACAGATATAGGCAAAGAGGTTGCGAAGCTGTGCAGGCATATTAAGAATACAGGCATCAAGTAAGGTATTTCTCCAGACACATCATCGAATAGTAATCCAAGTGCTAATGCTGCTTCATTGAAGGTTATGTATGACTCCATTGACAGTTTTAAGACTCAAAACTGGTTGCACCTTTCACATGCAATAACAACAACCGTAAATAGTTGCGTTCCTGGTCTTTGAGACTTACAGTATACATTCTGCCAATAATAGAGCTACCTGATCGTTTTCTTTTTTCCCAAGATCCTTGTTGCCAAACATACCATTCAGGAATTTCGCGGTAAAAATACTTATGAGCATGCTGGTCGTCGTTATTAAGATTAAAGTAGGCCATAAGTGTAGAATTGGTATGAAGCTTTTGTTTGATGTTTGGAATGGAGTCATCCTCATGAAAATAGAGTTGTTGAAAATGAGGCAGATGGACGGCAAGGCGAATTATGCTATGAGATTGCTTATGCATAGGATAAGCAAAGATTCTCCAAGCTGCCTCTGGTGCACTAACATATCTTGAATTCATGAATTGATGTGTTTCATCATGTTGGATGTTTGTCTGGCAAATTTCAAGATTGGCTTTATCATGTCCTTTATACACGTACTTAAATAAATATTTCACACTTTGAATGGAACCACAAACTTCGACATTAATATGGCACTTGCATTTTAATAATAGGAAAGGATTGTATGGCACTACCCAAGAATTATTAATCATCTTGGAATGGTGTTCAAATGAAGGACCCATGGATCTGCAATAAGTAGGATAGGCATCCTTAGCAATGATGGTAGATGGTTGTAAATCTTTTGGGAAACCTTTCGTACACTTTCCATTATCCATACAGGGAGAGTTGGGGTTGTGTTCTCCACAGGGACCATGTATCATGTGTTGCATAACAATTTTATGGAGCTGAGGGTAGTCGGTAGGATGAGGAATTTCTGCCCAGACGGTATTGTCTACGTCCTCCTTAGTTCTTAATTTGGAGTTGCTGTCTAGAATAATTAAAATTTGAGCATGTGGAAGGCCACGTTTTTGAAATTCAATTACATGAACCATAGAGCAAACTTTCTCAAATAATCCGTTGTGAATGTCTTTCAAGAGTGCTTCCAGTTTTATTTTGAAAACACGTGCTACCAAATCAGGTCTGTGTTCCACACGCTGCCAAGGTTCCAAATTCTGAGTAATCTCACTCCATTTCGGATTACAGGTCATGGTGATGAATAGATCAGGGCGACATATTTAGTCACAATAGCCATGGCATCCTGGTACCGCTGCTGCATATTCCTGGGACTGCCTTCAAATGAAGATGGTAAAATGACCGTTTTTCCAATGGGGATGCCCTTCTCAATGGATTTTTTCTGGAGATGTTCCTGGAGTACGCAATAATCCTCTACTTTCAAATCCTTTTGGTGTTGATGGATATAATTTAGGGGATTAGCCTTGATTTTCACATAAGCATCCACTAAGTACTGCTGAGTGAGTTTGCCACCATTCAGGATTGGATTAAACTGATTACGGACAGACAGCACATAGCAATAATATTGCAGTTGTGTAATCCTGCGTGGACTTTGCCCTTCATGTTTGAGTCCATCATGCCAGCCCTGGTCTCCGTAAGGGAAAATTAAAGGATAGAGTAAAGCATCTAAATTACTGTGTAGAATGCTGACCTGTTGTGTTCTTGGCGCCAAAGGATTTTTGGGGTCAGGTTTTAAATGTATTAAAATATCACAATGGAATGGTGGCTCTCCATTGTCATTTTCAAATACGACAGCAACTTCATTGACAGTTGGATTATTATATCGGCGAGGGTCTTGATTCCGATCTTGTTTAAGGGCCATGATGATATTTGGCATGAGAGTGCCATTAGCTTCAGCTTTAAGATGTTCTTCATGTTCCACATCCCGTAACATTTTGTAAGCAGCAACAAAGGGATTTACATTGTCTAATTGAAGAGCAATTATACTCATCAAAGTGGGATGACATTTTTGATTTTGACAGTTTAAACGTTGTTCATTCGCAGTATCGGTATCCAAAATATACAGTTGGGCATAAGCTGGAACTTGATCATCAGAGGGATGTAGTGTTCCAGTACGATGATATATTTGTCCATGTATGCGGAAACAGTAAGGGCCATGTCCAGGTGGAGGGGAAATATTGGCACCCATGGAGGCGAAAGCAAATGAGCTGTTAATACTACGGATGTTTTCCATGAGATTCTTACTGAACTCACTCTCCCCTGTCAGCAATCGTTTAAACACCTCTGGATATTGGGGTATAGGTAAATGGACTTTACCCTTGTGACAACACAGAGTAAAATTTTTATCTGCTGGTATCTCAGCATTAAAATGGAATGCTTCACAATTTTACATAAATAGTTCATAGGACCACAGGTGTGTTCTACTACAGTACTGTCATCATTAAACCTGTAGGATGTTGAGGTTGTGGTAACGTAGCATTGGAATGGTTCTGTAAGCCAACATATATAAAGCGTGGACCTGGTGGAGGATCTTCACTGTCCACAGATTTAATCACTGAGGAGTTGGAAGGTGTATCGTGGTCAGAGTCTATCAATGTGGAGCTGCAAGCAGTTTTTTTGCACAGTTCACGGCGTGCAGCAGCTGCATTTGGTAATGGATTGTTTGTTGCCTTAGAAGAGTCAGGTGTGAAGCATGTATTATAAGCAGAGTTAACAGTGTGCAGGCGGCGGTTGTTTTTCATTTGGAGTGTCGGTAGGACAGTGTTTGCGCTTACGTGCAGATTTACCAACGGTTGCAGGAGGTTCAGGCAGCGCACTTTCAATGAATGCAGTTTTAGAAGCTATATTGTGGGCAGAATCTATGACTGAGGACATGGAAATATTATGTTTGCAACGTTGACGGCGTGCAGCAGCAGCTTTATTAGTTAATCGATTAGTTTTTTCTTCAAAAGACTCATTAGTGACGCGTTTAATGAAGTCTCGTTAGCACGCTGTGTGGCCTTACGTGCGGCTTCGGCGGCTTTTAGCTCTGCGTCATTAATATACTTCCTATCACACCTGATCTTACGTGCGGCATCAGCAGCTTTTAGCTGTGTGTCATTAGTACACATAACAGTGTCCAGGGTCTTGCATGTGTCCTGTGTACTCTTGTTAGCACGCTGTGTGGTCTTACGTGCGGCTTCGGCGGATTTTAGCTCTGTATCATTAATATACTTTCTATCAGACCTGATCTTACGTGCGGCATCAGCAGCTTTTAGCTGTGTGTCATTAGTATACATAACAGTGTCCAGGGTCTTGCATCTGTCCTCTGTACTTTTGTTAGCACGCTGTTTGCATTTACGTGCGGCATCGGCGGCTTTTCGCTCTGCGTCATTAGTATACTTTCTATCACACCTGATATTACGTGCGGCATCAGCAGCTTTTGGCTGTGTGTCATTAGTATACTTGCTATTAGAGCTCATGTTGGCAAAGGTAAAGAGCTTTAAGCGTGGTAGTGGCAAACAACAGGTTAATAAGATGCAGCGTCAGGTAGTAGGAAAATAGCCAGTTAATAATAGGCAATAGTTCTTTGCAGGAATGCAGATATTAATAATAGGCAGTTTATATTGCAGACAAATTGCTCAGCAATAATGGACAATGTCCTTACGTGGCAAATTAAAGAGCAATATACCCAGTGTGCAGAGTTGGCACAGAAGAGGTTAATAAACGGCAGTCTCTCAGTATAACAGTCAGTGAACAATAGGCAGTATATATAGAGAAAACACCAAACAGAAGTTCAATATTGGTGTGAAAAAGTCACTGAACCACTTCACAACGAAATATATATAGTGTAGGTAAATAGTCATAGCTCTTTTTTGACGAAATTAGGCAGCAGCTTGAAGTGCGACGTCACTGGGACCGCCTCCACACAGTAGAAACTGTGTCTGAGGTAAAAAATCAAAATGCGCGCCTTAAAATGGCGGGCGGAGTGTGTCGCAGTGCGGCGCAATTCTGATTGGTCGCTCGCGGCAGGCGCCGACCAATCAGAAGCGCGCCGCGAGAAACGGCGCCATGTTTTGACTCTGATATTACAAAATAGGCTTTAAAGATGGCGCCGTTCGGCGCGGCGCTATGCTGATTGGTCGCCGGCAGCCGCGAGCGACCAATCAGAATAGCGGAGCGGGGCACGGAGCGGGCGTGTGGTAGCCGAGGTCGGGTCCCGGCAACGTCGCGCCGGCGGAGCGAGCCGGGGATCTCCGTGCCGGGCAGATCTGCGGCTCAGCTCCGGGGAGCCGCGAGCCAGCCGGGATTTGCCCGGTACCGCCGCCGCAATTCTGATTGGTCGCTCGCAAGCGAGCGACCAATCAGAATCAAGCCGCTGCAAAGCGCCATCTTTAAAAAGCTAAAAAGTGAAAAAAAATTTTTTAAAGATGGCGCCATGTTTCTCGGCGCTCTTCTCATTGGTCGCCGTCAGGCGCGTCCACCAATGAGAAGAGTGGGGTGGGCCACGGCGCCATACTTGAAATCCAAAGTTCCCGCTGGATTTCAAATATGGCGCCGTGCCCCGCCCCACTCTTCTCATTGGTCGCTCGCGCCAGCGCCGACCAATGAGAAGAGCGCCGCCATCTTTTACAATTATTTTTTTTAACATTCTTAGATTTTGAAACATGGCGCCGTGCCGCCGCAAGCGAGCGACCAATCAGAATTGCGGCGCCACTGCCGGGCAAATCCTGGCTGCCTCACGGCTCTCCAGAGCTGAGCCGTGGATATGCCCGGCACCGAGATCCCCGGCGCGAGGTAGCCGGGAGCCGAGCTCCGGCTACCTCGCGCTTGCTCCGTGCCCCGCTATTCCGATTGGTCACTCGCGGCAGCCGCGACCAATCTGAATAGCGCCGCGATTTATGGCACCATACTTCAAATACACTGTACTCAGTGTATTTGCAATATGGCGGCATAACGCACGCCGCTATTCTGATTGGTCGGCGCGCTGAAGGCGCCGACCAATCAGAATAGCGGCGCGATCAATGCCGCCATATTTAAAAGACAGTCAGTACACTGTATTTGAAGGATGGCGCTATACAGCGCGCCGCTATTCTGATTGGTCGCCTCGTTCAGCGCGCCGACCAATCAGAATAGTGGCGCGTTGTATGGCGCCATACTTCAAATACACTGTACTCAGTGTATTTCAAATATGGCGGCATAGCGGTTGCCTCTATTCTGATTGGTCGGCGCCTTCAGCGCACCGACCAATCAGAATAGCGGCGCGCTTTATGGCGCCATCCTTCAAATACACTGTACTGAGTGTATTTCAAATATGGCGGCATTGATCGCGCCGCTATTCTGATTGGTCGGCGCCTTCAGCGTGCCGACCAATCAGACTAGCGGCGCGCGCTATGTCGCCATATTTGAAATACACTGAGTACAGTGTATTTGAAGTATGGCGCCATAAATGGCGGCGCTATTCAGATTGGTCGCTCGCGGCTGCCGGTGACCAATCAGAATAGCGAGGCACGGAGCAAGCGCGAAGTAGCCGGAGCGCGCCGCAATTCTGGTTGGTCGCTCGCTTCCGAGCGACCAATCAGATTCAAGCGGCGGCAGGGTGCCATGTTTCAAAATCTAAGAATGTAAAAAAAAAAAAAAAAATGTAAAAGATGGCGGCACTCTTCTCATTGGTCGGCACTAGGCGCGAGCGACCAATGAGAAGGGTGGGGCGGGGCACGGCGCCTCATAGGAGCCTATGCTAAAAACCGGATTGCTTCACAAGCAATCCGGTTTCCGTCTCCGGCTCTGCAGCCTGCGTGAAAAATCATGCAGGCTGCAGTTTTCGGAGAGGTTCTGTTATCTGCAATGCGGGAAACTGATTGCTCAGGATGTGTAATCCTGAGCAATCCGGTTCCTGCATATACTTTGCTTGTCCTGGCTGCTGCTGGGATAAGCAAAGTGTTCTGTGTTTTGTTAAACTTTAAATTTGATAAATAAATGTTTCCATAATGTCTCTAGGGGGTGCTCACTCCCCCTAGAGACCTTCCACCCACTCAGGTGGGCATATAATGTTGGAATCAGTTATGTACAACAGCTGACTCCTGTCAGCTGCTGTACAGTTTTATGAATGAAAGCGCCGGGCTCCTCTGAGAGCGGCGCGCATACTATAGCTATTGCTATAGTATGTGCGCCGCTGTCTGAGGTCCTGAAGCCATTTACAGTAAGATCTATGCAGACTCTAGAAAATGACAATTGCACACTCTGTTTCTGTATGCAAAAAAGAGTTTCTTTATTTGTATTGCAACAGGGAACCAACGTTTCGGTCCAAACCTTGAACCTTGATCACGGTAGTTGCTGTAATTTATAAAAAAATACAAATCAATACATATTTACAGTGCTCAAAGAAAAATAATATTTACATATGGTACAATTCACAAAGACAAAGCCCAAACAGGTATTAGGAAATACCTGTTCCATACTTAGAATATAGTACTGGTATATATTTTTCCTATGCTAGTTTGTTTATAGTAAGAGGATAGATATTCAAGAAGGAAGATAGAAGACCACTCCCCATCGCTTTTAAGATCTAGAACAGAATTTTCATAGATCGTGGTGTATATCCCTTATCTAGACATAGTAAATGGCATCATATATGGTAAAAAAACTTTTTTTATATCGACAATGTAGGACAACCGAAATGGTTTACTACGTTTTGACAGTTGCCACCCTAATTCGATTAAATGTAGTCTCCCTAGATCACAATTTAAAAGAGTAGCCAGATTGGTATCAGAAGGGACTCCCTCCCGTTGCGACTGCAGGAGATGGGTGACAAATTTCGTGAGAGACTGTATCCCGAGGATTTAATCCAATCCGAAACACAACGCATTCTGAATCAACAAGAATCACCATCTCCGTGGTCAAAATGGAAAGGATACCTTTTGTTCATAACCATCATCCGACAATGCCAAAGGTACACAATATAATTAAAAAGCATTGGCCCCTGATGAAGAAGGCATACCCACACATTGATGTCTTTGATAACCCACCCTTAATGTGCAAAAAGAGACCACCAAACCTAAGAGATTCTCTAATTCGAGCAGACATCGGTAGCAAACAATCACTACCAAGACAAACTTTCTTGGACACACAGAGAAAAGGCACGTTTCCTTGCCTAAACTGTGTGGTATGTTCTAACGTAGTAAAAGGAGATCACTTTACACTCCCACAGACTGATATTAACTGACCAAGACCAAAGTCCTAATCAAGGAATTAATTCACCAAATAGAATCAAAGAAATGCTGAAAAAAAGCAATCTTTATTCCAAAAAATCAAGTAAAAAACACATCAGAGCTTTTTTCCACAGGGGAACCACATAATACAGTTTAAATCTCTTATAAATACAAGGTAATATCAATATTGCACATAAGCCCACATAAAAAGATTAGCCTCAAAAGAGCCAAAAATTGATCCAGAATATCTAGAAGGTTGAGAATGCGCACATAGGGTCTTATCCTTTATAGGCAGGTAAATGAGAAAAAATCAGATTTGCTCACCTGTCAGGTTGTGTAGCACACAACTAGCGTAATCGCTCAAACAATGCAGCTGCTGCTCCTCAGGAAGGAGCTCGGTACATGGCTCCGAAACGCGTTGGAAATAAACCTCTACCACCATACTCAGACGTCCAGTGTCGTTGGTGTATTTCCTCTCTGGCAGCAGCGCGGACATTAAGGTACTTCGTCCAAAATACCTAAAAATTGATCCAGATCATTGAACCATCTGTTTAGCTTCCTAGTTGGTGTATGCTACATCCTACCATTTTTTACCCTGTTGATGGATATTCAAATGAATCTATCTCTAAACAACAAGAGGTTATTGAAAATGTGTAGCAGACAAAGAGGTTTTTGAAATCCTAAAGATGAAGGGTAAAGTGGTCAATTACCTGCTATAAAAGAATGCTGTGCCTGGGTCCCCTACCCCTACGCCGATTCGCACAGAGCTTCTTCCGGGGGCATGCTGGAGAAAGGGAGATGGGCTCCTTTTATCCCCCAAAGCATGTCACGTCATCCCAGAGACCGCGCTATCAATGGCGCTGGCGATCCACAGCACCGGATGCTAAACTCCGCCCACCAGCGGCAGCGCGTGTAAATACATCGCGTACACCCGCTGTGTAGAGCGTGCTGCATCATCAATGCCGGACCGCGCCTGCGCACTAGCGCGGAATGAAGGAGAGGTGTTTTGTTTACCTAAGTCTCCTAGGAGATAGTCATGTGATATTAATCAAGTGACGCTGTTTTTAGACAGCCGATGCTTATACTTGTAATAATAGCATCGGTTGTCATGGTACTTGGTGAAATTTAAAGATAAATTCAATTGTTTTTAAAAAACGGGGATTGATCCATTCAAAAGACCTATGTATAGAATAATTCATCATAAACATAAAGTGCTTAGTGATAATAATGTTAAATATTAATAAGTCCAAAATCCTAAATATTAGGAAGGAAATTTTTACAAGGAAGTGCCTCAAAAAAATAATAAAATAAAGTGAGATATACAGTTAGGGCCAGAAATATTTGGACAGTGACACAATTTTCGCGAGTTGGGCTCTGCATGCCACCACATTGTATTTGAAATGAAACCTCTACAACAGAATTCAAGTGCAGATTGTAACGTTTAATTTGAAGGGTTGAACAAAAATATCTAATAGAAAATGTGGGAATTGTACACATTCTTTACAAACACTCCACATTTTAGGAGGTCAAAAGTAATTGGGTAAATAAACATAACCCAAACAAAATATTTTTTATTTTCAATATTTTGTTGCGAATCCTTTGGAGGCAATCACTGCCTTAAGTCTGGAACCCATGACATCACCAAACGCTGGGATTCCTCCTTCTTAATGCTTTGCCAGGCCTTTACAGCCGCAGCCTCAGGTCTTGCTTGTTTGTGGGTCTTTCCGTCTTAAGTCTGGATTTGAGCAAGTGAAATGCATGCTCAATTGGGTTAAGATCTGGTGATTGACTTGGCCATTGCAGAATGTTCCACTTTTTTGCACTCATGAACTCCTGGGTGGCTTTGGCTGTATGCTTGGGGTCATTGTCCATCTGTACTATGAAGCGCCGTCCAATCAACTTTGCAGCATTTGGCTGAATCTGGGCTGAAAGTATATCCCGTACACTTCAGAATTCATCCGCTACTCTTGTCTGCTGTTATGTCATCAATAAACACAAGTGACCCAGTGCCATTGAAAGCCATGCATGCCCATGCCATCACGTTGCCTCCACCATGTTTTACAGAGGATGTGGTGTGCCTTGGATCATGTGCCGCTCCCTTTCTTCTCCAAACTTTTTTCTTCCCATCATTCTGGTACAGGTTGATCTTTGTCTCATCTGTCCATAGAATACTTTTCCAGAACTGAGCTGGCTTCTTGAGGTGTTTGTCAGCAAATTTAACTCTGGCCTGTCTATTTTTGGAATTGATGAATGGTTTGCATCTAGATGTGAACCCTTTGTATTTACTGTCATGGAGTCTTCTCTTTACTGTTGACTTAGAGACAGATACACCTACTTCACTGAGAGTGTTCTGGACTTCAGTTGATGTTGTGAACGGGTTCTTCTTCACCAAATAAAGTATGCGGCGATCATCCACCACTGTTGTCATCCGTGGACGCCCAGGCCTTTTAGAGTTCCCAAGCTCACCAGTCAATTCCTTTTTTCTCAGAATGTACCCAACTGTTAATTTTGCTACTCCAAGCATGTCTGCTATCTCTCTGATGGATTTTTTCTTTTTTTTCAGCCTCAGGATGTTCTGCTTCACCTCAATTGAGAGTTCCTTTGACCGCATGTTGTCTGGTCACAGCAACAGCTTCCAAATGCAAAACCACACACCTGGAATCCACCCCTGACCTTTTAACTACTTCATTGATTACAGGTTAACGAGGGAGACGCCTTCAGAGTTAATTGCAGCCCTTAGAGTCCATTGTCCAATTACTTTTGGTCCCTTGAAAAAGAGGAGGCTATGCATTACAGAGCTATGATTCCTAAACCCTTTCTCTGATTTGGATGTGGAAACGCTCATATTGCAGCTGGGAGTGTGCACTTTCAGCCCATATTATATATATAATTGTATTTCTGAACATGTTTTTGTAAACAGCTAAAATAATAAAACTTGTGTCACTGTCCAAATATTTCTGGCCCTAACTGTATACAAGTGAAAACCATATAAGTATATGTAAAATTGCCATAGTAATTAAAGTGAAAAAAATGTGAAAATGATAATAATAGTAATTATGTTATTAAAATTAATATGACATAACTACAAAAATTGTAACAAATATATAGAAAAAGGTATATATAGAAACATATGACTAAATATATATCTCTCTCTCAAAATACAATAACAAATTTTTTATTTTTTCTTTCATCAATCCATTTGTCTTCATCTTCATAATCTCATAATTCATCCAATGTGTGTTTCCTGGAGACTAAATCTACCTATATAGAATATAAGAAAATAAAAATAACCATTAGTACATCAAATAATGATTAAAAACAATAAAATGAAAGCCCATTGATCATCCTAATCCCTAGCTGATTACGTTACACTAACCTTAAAAACTCATAAAAATGCACCAAAACCATGGTTCTCATTCAACCCGTGAGGTGCCATGGTACCTAGTCTATATATCCAGCCACTTTCTATCTGAGCCAACCTATGACTTAAATCTCCTCCCCTTGGTCCAAGATCTAGCTGGTCAATCACCCTAAATTTAAGTAAATTGGCGTTACATTGATGGAATAATTTAAAATGTCTTGGGAGGGTTTTGAGTTTGGACACATCGTTTTCTTTCTTTGCTTTTTCTATGTCCAGGTAATGCTCTCTTATTCGAATTTTTGCTTCTCTGATTGTAATTCCAACATATAGGTTTTTACAATGACATTCCCCCACATAAATAATCCCTTCAGATGAACAAGTCACATGTTTCAAGATTTTATAAGTCCTAGTTCTTTCTTGGTTACAGAAGGTTTTGAATTTAGTACAATTACCACAAGCCTTACATAGTCCACAGGGATAAAAACCTTGTAGATCTTTCAGTTCAAACAATTCGCTTTTTTTATTTTTTCGGGGTTGATAGTGACTATGTACTAGGACATCTTTCAGATTCCTAGAACGTCTGGCCACCATTGAGGGATTTTCCGGAAGAACCTTTTTCAATACTGGATCAGTATGTAATACTGACCAGTGCTTATATAGGATATGCTTTAAGTCATTCCACTTGGTGTTAAAGGTGGTAATGTATCGTACCTTCATTTCATCTTTAAAATCCTTCTTTCTGGGATATAGCAGTTCATTTCGGTTTGCCTCGTTTTATACTTCTCTGACTGTAACCTCGTTTTATACTTCTCTGACTGTAACCTCTTGCTTGAAATCTATTCCTTAGTTCCTGGGATTGACGTTGGAAAGACTCTTCACTGGAGCAAATTCTCTTGATTCTCAGGTATTGGCTTACTGGGATACCTTTTATCATGGATGTTGGATGAGAGGATTCTGCGTATGAAAAGGAATTAGTAGAAGTCGGTTTCCGGAAAACATCAGTTGTTATTCTGCCATCTGGAAGCACCCACAGACTGGCAAATCCTTTCCTATCAAATGCTATTATACATGCAACTCAAACTATGTTGTGTACCTAATCAAACACCCGTGTGGCCTCTTATATATAGGCGAAACCATACAACACGTTAAGGACAGGATTGCAAGCCATAAGTCATCTATAAGATTGGAAAAATTGGCTACCATTACCGAATCATTTCAACGAAGCAAAACATTCAGTATCTCAACTTAGATATCAAGTTATCGAAGAAGTAACTAAACCCTGAAGGGGTGGTAACCACATTCAGCTGCTCAAAAATAGAGAGAGTTATTGGATATATACCTACAGACATTACATCCAAAGGGACTAAACAGGGAAATCGACTAGCCTTCCTAACCTGACACTAATGTTTTTTGTCTATAACCTCACCTTTCTACATTTACTAAGGAGACACGATCTCTTCACCATGACTGTTATCTTTAGCTGTGCACTTTGGAGGGTAAAAAATCATAGAGTAATGTAGTATTTGTATTGAACATGCATAGATGTTTATAGAACACATAGTATGAACTATAACTGTGTCTCTCGGGTTGGGACCCCCTGTATCAGTGATCAATTTTTTCACAGGTTAAGGGAAATCAATAATACAAAGTGGGATCACCATGTGACCACACAGGATAAATAAGTGAAAGATGAAGGAACTGAAAGAATTGTGGGAGATGAGACTCCCAATTACGACACATCAAGGTTTTTTTCCCTATATGGACTTAAGGATATTTCATGGATAGCGTTAATGCATAGCGTTTTTGGGTTGCAAACATAGCAATCTCCAAAAATCGAATCAGGGTTTCAAAAGGCAGAAAAACTGACTGCCAAGTGTGACCCTAGCCTTTCTGAAAAAAATAAAGTTTTTGATGATATTCTGATTCATTGAGATGCACTAGTATAAGGAAAATCCTACAAGGATCAGGCTAGGTTCACATCGCATTTAGCATTGCGTTTGAACATTTTGCAGCTGCATTGACATAATGAAAAGCAAGTGTTAAATTGCGTTAACGCAGCCATAGACTTCTATTGTAAAACGCAGTCAAACGCATTGCAAATGCAATGCAAAATGTGCCTAGTGTCCGCTTTCCCAGAACGGACAGGGAAATGCTGCTAGCAGCGTTTCCCTGTCCACTTAGCTTAAGCGGACACTAGGCAGCCTTGTGTGTGACCTGGTACCACGATCACCATCGGGTAACCAGGGGCTGCATCTGTAGAAAGCGGCGGTGCTCACGCATGTGCGCTTCACTGGAAAATACTAAGTGTTTAGCAGTGACCCGCGAAATACTAGCAGAACAGATGTGTGAACATGGCCTTAAAGGGATATTTAAAGGAGATTTTAATGTATCTACATTTCACAGCTGCTGGCACATCTGGCACTGTTCGAAAAATTCACAGTCTGCAAGTGTCCAAACCCAAAGAAGCTTAAAAACGTTTTTTAAAGCTCCCTTAAATTCATCACATTGAATGAAACTTTAGGTAAGGGGTGTTCTCAGCCACCGGGTCTCCCGGCCAGTGTTTTGGCCCAAACCTTAAAGTAAATTTTTATGGCCATTTTAAAATTTCGAACCTTACCACTGAACAAAGCCACGATTGCTGATTTTTTTATTAAATTGCTTGGGTTTTCCGATTACGAACAGAATCATCAACATTCATGCTTAATTTGATATTGGCAAACATGTTCAGGGAAAGTTTCTTGTCACTTGTGGGGGGGCTTCTGTTGTTTAGATACCTTAGGAGCCCTGTCACTTGCGCTTCGTCCTGCTGGATTAGTGAGACTGCAGCCTTTGGACTACACCTCAAAGCCCTTGATGAACTGTGCCCTTATTGTAATGTGCCCCACTATCTTCATGGGCCATTTTAATGTTCTGAACAAGGGAGAGAGAAAGTGGTGTGTGTAAATGGGATCACCCAAAATTAATACAAAAGTTAAGCTAATTTTATTACAACACGACACAGCAAGCAACAATTAATACAATTAAAATGCATAAAGTACAATAATATGCAGACACAAGCTCACAAATTCATAAGCCCCAAAGCTAGTTAAAGTACATGCAGTGCTTAAGAAACAAAGCTTTCTTCAAAACAAAATATAATTCAGTTTACAATTCATGGCAAACTCGAAGGGGCAAGAGAAAGCTCTTCTACGCCAAAAAGACACAACCTCAGGAACAGGGACTTCCTGTCACCCAAGAGATGCAACAACCAGAAAAACAAGCAGAGGAATTGGTGATGGACCACTCTCCCATTACCACACAAGGCGATGATGATCTACAGGTGATCAACTTGAGTAAGTACCAACTGACATCTGATGAACTACATGTTCTCTCCAAGGGTCTCTTTTCTCCCTGACTAAGGTATTAGACAAGTTCGAATTTACAAAAGATATTTATCTTTTTTGTTGGCAGCTTGTCTTTAAATTGCTTTACCACAAACCGGCTGTCATTGATAACTCACCAGATAGGAATCGACAAATATTTTGGGACCTTTTACATCTTTTGGAGGAACAGGCTGCTCATGAAGGTAACCTCAAGATACTCAAGTTACCATCCGCTCCCATCACAAGCTACCCCTACATTTGCTCCGTTTCCAGCAGTCCAGATATTTTACAACACAACATGTGGTGATATACAGTCATATAAAAGTAGAGCTATTTAAGGGAAATAAAACTCATGCACTGAATTGTCCAAACTAAAGGAAAATACCTCATTCCTAATAAAGGAAGCGGATAAAGCGGGCAATGTGGTTTTGTGGCTGATTGACATGTATATCAAAGAGGCCCACAGGCAACTTAAAAACTATATTTGTTACACCTCATTGCCCTCTAATCCAATTAATATCTTTCAAAAGAAATTGGACAATCTGTTGCCTCAAGCCCTAGACCAGGGGTGGGGAACTCCAGTCCTCGAGGGCCGCAAACAGTGCAGGTTTTCAGAATTTCCTTAGTATTGCACAGGTGATAACATAATCACTTGCACTGGTGATGATTCCAATCCCTGTGCAATACTAAGGAAATCGTGAAAACCTGAACTGTTTGCGGCCCTCGAGGACTGGAGTTCCCCACCCCTGCCCTAGACCTTTGGATCCTAACAAGGAGGGGGAGGGACTTTCTTACAACCAACTTCCCGAGGGTTCCCACTTTTTACATGTTGCTCAAGGTCCACAAATCAGTTGTGGACCCCCCAGGAAGGCCTATCATGTCAGACAAAGGGGCTTGTTTGAACATTCTTGTGTTTATATTGATTCTATCTGCAGCCCCTAGTACTGCCTTGGAGAGTTATGTGCGGGATTCATCTTATTTGATCCATCAATTGGATATAGAACTTCCAACTGGAGCCCTGGTGATAACCATGGATGTTGAATCACTGTATACTTGTATACTACATGATTTGGACTACATACAGTCACTTATTTCCTGGATCGACAATCATCAGGTGAACGTCTTTACGATTCTTTCTTGATTGATTTGTTAAGCATGGTCTTGAACAACAGTTATTTCATCTTTGATAGGTTGTTCTACAAACAGATGTCTGGGACTGTGATGGGTGCCCGCTGTGCCACCTTCTATACCAATTTCTTTTTGGGTTGGTGGGACGAGAAACATGTGGCACGCCTCGCAGCCTACCAACGATACATTATCAAATGGTATCGATATATTGATGACGTCCTGTTTTTCTGGGCAGGTGAACGGGCAACCTGTGAAGAGTTAATTTCAACTTTAAAGAACAATCCCTGGAACATCCGACTGACATCGAAAATTTCTGAAATGTCTGTGGAATATCTGGATCTAAAGATCATGCTGAACCCAAATAGGGTGCTAACTTACCTTATAGGAAAAATACGGCTATCAACAGTCTGTTACAGTACAGCAGCTTTCATCTGGAACATGTACGTAATGGGATCCCCAAGGGCCAGTTCCTGAGGGTATGGAGGAACTGCAGTAGCACTTTCTCCTTCAAATGTGAAGCCAAACAGCTAACCCTACGTTTTAAGAAAAGAGATTACCCATAAAGAGCTGATCGATCTAGTGTTTACCTTCAATTTTATTTTATGATCATTGATTGGTGTCTCATGGGTCACCGTATCCCATGCCTTTCCATCTACTCCAGACTTTGTCTCTTAAATCCATCTCCTTGTTTTTCCCTTAAATTTTCTACCTACCAAGGTCCTTCTGCTGATCCATCCTCAGAAGCAACATATTACCCCCTGGATTGTATTGGGCACAAAGACATCCTCAAAATGAACAGAGGTTCGGCGAGTGGGTTATTCGACTATACTGACCACATATCATCTGATTCGGACTTTCAATGGAATGGACTCAATATATTTTTACATTTACATGTTTAATATCTCTTAAAATTAAAGCTTTAGAGCTCACATTCCTCACCTTCTCTAAAGGTTCGTCCATATTCCAACAGTAATCACCCAATTATATGGGACTTTTTATGATCCTTTTGATGATGGGGGATATCTCCATCATGTGGGTCACTCTCTAACACTCATGACCCATGGGATTTGTCTTTAACTTTGTGTGGCCTCACCTCCCTTACGGGCATTTATCGCACCAGATATAGGTGATTTTTCTGCACCCATAATGATGGTGAAACATATGTCATACTTCCAGTCGCCTGCAATCACAATTACCATCTATATTTTGAATCACATTTAGGCCATTGGTGCACCACGCAAACTCATGTCTTTGCCTGTTATACCCCGACTTTCTCATGTGATACAATGTAACACTTTGGAGTGAGGTTAACACATGTGACAAGAGTGACCTTCTGGATAGAAGTAGCATGTAGATTTAGATTATGTTTCTGTGTACAGGGATAAATATTCTGTGCTGGTGCGGATTTTCGAGCACAGGACACTAACCACATTGGCAAATTATGGGGCCTTTCAGAACATGGGGGTGGTCCTGTACTTTCATTTGTGCGCTTTTAGAATTCTTTATCTTGGTGTGGATATCCCAGCACAGGATATTTATCAGATACTGTGGCGCCCCTGAGGTCCAGTCGTCACAGAGGTACTGCACCTTAGCCAGAGGTGTAGTACCCCCCAACCCAAGGTAAGGAGGGGACACTACCCGGTACCCACACACTTGCATCCATCACTTCTCACTCCAGGCCATAAAGATGGGAGAATTGATCAAACCCCCATCTCTGGCTGAAAATGGGGCTAAGATAGGGAAGTGGGTGGAACTGTAGAAAGGAGAGCCACTTAGAGAGAGTGACAGGAAGAGCAGATAAAAGAGGTAAACACCAGGGAGTAGGAGAGAGAGAAGGAGTTTGTGGAGCTCGAGTGAGGGAGCTGAGAAAGATGGGTAGCAGGGGACTGGAGCCGGAGGAGCGCGTCCCAGAGAGAGGGAGCCAAACAGAAGCTCCAGAGAGAAAGGGGTCCCAGAGGCACAGGAAATGAGAAATCCATGGCTCTCATCCATTGCCAGTCGCAAGCAAGTGGAGGGACCAAAACCGCAGAGAGTTACCCTACCCAGACTCTTAGAGGAGACTTGAGGCCTCAGCTAGCCAACCGGAGGCTGCTGCATCTTCAGGAGCAGCAGCTGAATCCACATCATTCGCTGCAAAGGTGGCCGGATAGGGCCAATGGGGACGAAGATTACATCGCCCGGCAGGGTCTGAGGCCACTGGCATGGGACACTGAACGTGAGGTGCAGAGCAGGAGGGAGAGAGCCAGCACAGGAGCGAGACAACCCGGAGAAGATACACAAAATGGGGCACCGGCTAAGTGTTTCCAATCTAAATGGGAGTGGCTAGACGTTACCACCTATGAACAGTGAGTAAATGTGTAGAACTGCACCAGCTGTGACCTTGAATTATTCTGGCATCTTCTGCTCTGCAATACAACTTCACAACCATCTACACATTGACCCATACACCTGCCTCGGGGGACCGCACCACCTAAGCGGAGCGATATCATCTGGCTGCATCTGCCCCGGAGGTCTGAACTGCAGCATCAGGCATCCCTAGCCAAGTACCACAAGTGGCGTCACGACTTCAACCCCCAAAAAATGAATCTCCAAACTTTTATTGACACCATCAGGGTCACGGAGTCGGGTCTCGACCCCCGTGACTCCCCAGCAGTACTGTAGTCCAGTTTCAAGTATCCCACGGCCCTGGGGGCATGTCAGTATGACAACTTAGTGTGCACAATCATATCTGTGTCTTGGTGTGGGATTACCTTGCACTGGGCTCAGAATAATCCACTCATTTGTTGTGTCATGCATGTTCATTGTATGGTGGGTGTACCTCCACATGTTTGTTCCTGGGTGGTGCTGTGTTACAGAATTTTCATTGTGTTATTCATACAAATATGCTTTTTTTGAATTCTATGTAGGTTATCGGGGTTCGCTGCTGTTGTGGATTTCCAGCACAAGAGCTCCATAATAACTGTCTATGACAGCAGTATGAGCCAATTGGCTAGTCATGGCCTTGAATCCAACGATTGGGGGTCTTTTTTGAGATTCCTCTCAGATACAAATAATACCCTGTGGGTATTAAAGTGCTGTCCTATATTCAGGACTCTAGCACAATATAGTAATGCACTAACTAGGCTCATACAGCCTTTTTGCATATGTTTATGTCCCCTTGTATAAATCAACCTTGACCATTGGTATCCATATGTGCCTTCCAATAATATGATATTATGTTGTACTACTTTATGCGTCTATAGCTTATCCATTTTGATAGGGTCCAACCATTAGGAAATAGTACATTCCCTCCTGTAAGAGGGCCTATGGGCAACCATTAGGATCCATAGTATCCATATCCATGTGTGGTGGATATATAGTGTTAATGACAAGATAATCTTTTATTTAGTCTTCTATATGGTTACTATACTGCTGGACAACGTCTAAAGCATGGAGTGTACCAACAATGTGCGGCTCTGCCAGTGATGAACCGTGAGCACTTGTGCTCATTCAAGTAGACCTGTTTTTTAATTATATCCTTCTCTTTTCCCATCTTTTCCTGTCTGTATTATGCCACTTTAGTGTGGTTCTCCTTCTTGTATGCTGCATGTGGCTAATCATATCCTTTATTAAGGCTACACTATGGCATGTTTTACCCTGTTACCTGTGCAGGTGTTTCTAACTGGGGTGTGCCTGCGCTCTGGTGTTTTCACCAGCCCAGGTCCTGGGCTGAGTGACCCTCCTACACTTGCGCACCCTGTATAGTACTTGCTGTGCTGCTGGGCACCTCTCGCTGGTTTTCGCAGCCCCCGCAAGATCTTACGTGATCACCGGGGCAATCTTTTGCAGGACTTCACGGATCCCACAATAATTAACTGTGTCACATGACTGCTTAGACAATTGAGGACGAAGGCCCATACTGTATATCCGCAATATTAGGCATTATCACGGGATTTCGGGAGGAGGAGCCAATCTCCTATGCCAGACCTTCCCCTAGCACCCATCATGTTGCCGGGACTTCGGTAATAAGCTTCTCTGCATTATTGATTTATTGCTCCCACCTGTATCTTTTGCCTTGAGCGCTAGTAATACTATATATTGCACTCAGTCTCAACATAGTGTCAGTATCCATTATCCCCTTGGGAGCAGCATGAGCAGCGGCGATACGAGTGGGGTCCTCGCACCTCCCCCCCTCTCTTTGTTCCAAGTGCCAGCTGTCTAGCAGAGTTCAATTGTGGGCCACTTCTCTATTTGCAGGCTAGTTCACACCAGTTTAGCTGTTGCTACTCTATTATTATACTAGAGTTCAGTCGGTGTATCACATGTTACCCGCAATGGAGCTTTAAACTCATTTGTCCAGCTCCTGGGCTCCTTTGAGCATATCAGTGTGCTCTGTATTCTAATAGAAAAACTCACCAAAAATGGTCGCTTTTCTTCTTTACCCCTTGCATCTAGCAGGTGGCTGCAGATTCCCCCAGGAGGTAGCACATGCGTCTAGACACCGGTACACAGACCCCTGCAACCTATAACATGGGGGCGGTTTGTAGCAACCAGCGACCAGCCATGTATTCAGGGAGAGGCTGGTGGTGAATGCAGACACATGGACACCATTAGGCCCCTGCCACACTCAGGTGTTACATAGTGTCTGAGCAGCCTATTGGTAACGCCTCCTATTAGACCGGGCGGGCTGCTCAGCACTGAAATATGCATCACTGTGACAGACGCCCCCTAGAGGAAAACAACCTCAACTGCAATGGATAAAAAGATGCAGGTTGACACTAAAGATAATGTTGTAAGGTGTCAGTTGGTATTATGGCGCCAGAATATCGTAAGCTCGTGACCCACCGTCAAGGGCCCTTACACTCACGAGTACCTAGCCACATGTATAACACATGTATAATTTAGCTTTAAACAAAAATCACCGAATAGGTACTAAGTATTATAATAGAAAAACTCACCAAAAATGGTCGCTTTTTTTCTTTACCCCTTGCATCTAGCAGGTGGCTGCAGATTCCCCCAGGAGGTAGAACATGCGTCTAGAGTGAGTTTTTCTATTATAATACTTAGTACCTATTCGATGATTTTTGTTTAAAGCTAAATTATACATGTGTTATACATGTGGCTAGGTACTCGTGAGTGTAAGGGCCCTTGACGGTGGGTCTCGAGCTTACGATATTCTGGCGCCATAATACCAACTGACACCATACAACATTATCTTTAGTGTCAACCTGCATCTTTTTATCCATTGCAGTTGAGGTTGTTTTCCTCTAGGGGACGTCTGTCACAGTGATGCATATTTCAGTGCTGAGCAGCCCGCCCGGTCTAATAGGAGGCGTCACCAATAGGCTGCTCAGACACTATGTAACACCTGAGTGTGGCAGGGGCCTAATGGTGTCCATGTGTCTGCATTCACCACCAGCCTCTCCCTGCATACATGGCTGGTCGCTGGTTGCTACAAACCGCCCCATGTTATAGGTTGCAGGGGTCGGTGTACCGGTGTCTAGACGCATGTGCTACCTCCTGGGGGAATCTGCAGCCACCTGCTAGATGCAAGGGGTAAAGAAGAAAAGCGACCATTTTTGGTGAGTTTTTCTATTATAATACTTAATGCTCTGTATTCTAGCCTTTACTTCTTATCGGTGTATGTGCATCTGTTAAGATAATGGAGAATTGTAAACTGAATTATATTTGATTTTGAAGAAAGTTTTGTTTTTTAACTACTGCATGTAGTTTAACTGGAATTGGGGCTTTTAAATTTGTGGGGTTGTGTCCGCATATAATTGCACGTTATGCATTTGAATTGTTTTTAATTGTTGTTTGCTGTGTTGTGTTATAATAAAATTTGCTTAACTTTTGTATTAATTTGGGGTGATCCCATTTACTTTTACACATCTCATGAGATATTGTGGCTCTCGCTGCCTAATACCCGTTGTGTAACCTGAGACAACCTCAGTGAAGTTATGGCTTGTGACTCTGCAGGGAGCCGTGCAGTGCCTGTTGTCCCACCATATGGAAGATGAAGTCAATGAGCTTTCCATCATACGCTGGGACTATGCAACCAAAGAAGATGGTGCATAAAAAAGATGGTGTATATAGAAATTGGAAACACTCCTTATATTTAATAAATAACAATGCTTTATTTAGTTCCATACAAAAGAGAAATGAACAAAGCAAACAATGATAAAAAAATTAAAATTACCAAAGCTACCGTACATACGTAACAAGCTGATGTGTCTAATAACAACATCAGCCCCCTTCACACTTTCCATAGGCAGTAATTGTGGACCCCCAGGTTAATTCCTGTATCATACAGAGTGGATGGTTACAATAAGTAGTATTTCAAGGATTATGGAGCAGTCACTCCACTCGCAATCTAATACATAATGGAGATATTGTTTTACACTCTAAATAATCACATAGACAAAAATTAAAGATAAGTGTAACAGAATAACACCACCTATATCCCGATTAAAGATGGAACAGGAAGATAACAACCATATTAGGAACCAAACCTAAGAGGAACTCAGGGTATTTCCAAACAGGGAGTGAAAATTCCAAACCCCTCTGTTAGTAACTTTCATGATAAAACCTATCCATCCTTGCATGGAAATTGGTAACTGAGGGTGTTACCTGACCTGATCCCAATCAACTGCTCATGTGTGAGGGGGGAAGGGGAGACCCCACGCGTATTGCTGGAGGTGCCAGCTTCCTCAGGGGTTAAGGGGTTGAGTTTGTTTCCCTGTAATCCTCCCCTATATAGCACTAAACAATTAACAGCACCAACAATTATTACCTTACTGGATGGCGGCCCGATTCTAAAGAATCGGGTAGTCTAGAATCCATATATAGTTTATTTACTAATAGTTAGGGGAGTGCGGTGAAATTAATTGTGTGTATACAGGTGGCTCAGTGGGTAGCAGAGTATACGGTGGCTCAGTGGTTAGCACTGCGCGGTGGCTCAGTGGTTAGCACTGCGCGGTGGCTCAGTGGTTAGCACTGCGCGGTGGCTCAGTGGTTAGCACTGCGCGGTGGCTCAGTGGTTAGCACTGCGCGGTGGCTCAGTGGTTAGCACTGCGCGGTGGCTCAGTGGTTAGCACTGCGCGGTGGCTCAGTGGTTAGCACTGCGCGGTGGCACAGTGGTTTAGCACTGCGCGGTGGCACAGTGGTTAGCACTGCGCGGTGGCTCAGTGGTTAGCACTGCACGATGGCTCAGTGGTTAGCACTGCACGATGGCTCAGTGGTTAGCAGTGAGTGCGGTGGCTCAGTGGTTAGCAGTGAGTGCGGTGGCTCAGTGGTTAGCAGTGAGTGCGGTGGCTCAGTGGTTAGCAGTGAGTGCGGTGGCTCATTGTTAGCAGTGAGTGCGGTGAGATTGGTCAGCGCAGCTCCGTGGGCAGAGTGGACAGCACAGCACCGTGGGCAGAGTGGTCAGTGCAGCGCCGTGGGCAGAGTGGTCAGCGCAGCGCTGTGGGCAGAGTGGTCAGTGCAGCGCCGTGGGCAGGGTGGTCAGCGCAGCGCCGTGGGCAGAGTGGTCAGCGCAGCGCCGTGGGCAGAGTTTTCAGCGCAGCGCCGTGGGCAGAGTGGTCAGCACACACATACACACACACACATACACACACTCCACTATACTTACCACCGA
Organism: Allobates femoralis; assembly: GCA_033576535.1. Lineage (NCBI taxonomy): Eukaryota > Metazoa > Chordata > Amphibia > Anura > Aromobatidae > Allobates > Allobates femoralis. The sequence continues at coordinate 522,657,257 of JARQOC010000004.1, read as the reverse complement.
CCCTGCGTCTTCCCCGCCGCCTGGATCCTGAGTCGACATGTCGCCGCCGCCCGGACGACTGGATCCAATATGTCGTCGGGTAGTTTGGCGAGACATCTTGGACGCTATATTGGATCCAGTAGTTCGGGGCGGCGACATATCACTGAGGATCCAGGCAGCGGACGCAGGGCCGGTGGTAATATAGCGGAGTGTGTGTTATGTGTGTGTGTACAAAGTGAGGGAAGTGCGGACAATGTGACGGAAGTGTCTACATACACACATATATACACATACTGTACATTGCATATGGAGGGGTGAGGAGAGCGGAGGCTGGAGGGGTGAGGAGAGCGGAGGCTGGAGGGGAAGGAGAGCGGAGGCTGGAGGGGTGAGGAGGGGAGTGAGGAGAGGGGGAGGCTGGAGGGGTGAGGAGGGAGAGGGAGAGCGGAGGTTGGAGGGGTGAGGGAGGGGAGGCTTGAAGGGGTGAGGGAGGGCAGAGGACAGGGGAGGCTGGAGGGCAGAGGCTGTCCTACGCCGGTCGTGTAGCTGCACGGAAAGTTCCTCCGCCGGTCCCTGAACCGCACAGAGGAAGACGGGAACTTCCGAGAGCGGAACGCTCGTCCGCCGATCCCTGTAGCCGGGCGCCGGCCGGCTACCCCGCACTGGTGACGTCACCACCATGGTCCGGAGGCCATCACGGAAGTAACCTTCGGGTTTTCCGGAAGTGGCCTTCGGGTTTTATATTATAGATTTGGACATGGATGCTGTGTGGGAGGGTCCTGAAAGGCATTGCCATAGTATATGGTGGTATGGACACCAAGAAACCATGTTAATGATATCACACCAATTTCCTACCTGATCAGGAGGGAAGTAATGGTTGTGTGTGATATATTGATGTCCCTCGGGTCACAGGGCCCATTACATAGGTTCCCTGTGATCCCTGAGAAACCTATGTACAGCCTGCTTGTTTTCCTAAAGTTTGAATCAAATGCTGCACAATATTAGTTCCGCCGCAGTCCCGCCCTATACTTCACGTCACACACCATGTGACTCGCGAGAGGCAGAGCCGGTAAGCAGTGGTCAAATCAAACATTTAAAAAAATTAGACCATTCTTGGTTATTTATAGAAAATTCCCTCAATAATAACAAAAACATAAACTCACCATTATTTGGAAAAAGCTGGAGCTGGCACTCGTATCCAATAAGAAACTTTATTTCGGAAAAACTCACAAGATGAATAAAGCTTCGGCCTCAGGATGCTTTTATTCTTGTTGTGAGTTTTTCCAAAATAAAGTTTCTTATTATTGGATACGGGTGCCAGCTCCAGCTTTTTCCTTGGTTTACCCTGGGGCGGTAAAAAGCTATATCAATTGTTCCAGTTCATTACGTGGTATACATGGCAACTTGCACCGAATGTGATTTGGATTATGTGGGTGTACTAGCCGCCCCCTAAAAAAACATGTGGCTGAGTATGTCGCGGTGGCTGATCCTTTCTCTGTGGGCAGCGGTAAATCAATATTGGGTCTCTCCAAACATTTTTGTGAGTTCCACAATGGCAGAATGAATAGCCTAGTGGTTAAGGGTTTGCAGCAAATTAGGCTATCCACACGTGGAGGAGATCGAACCAGTGACATGCTAAATAGGGAAAGTATTTGGATTCTTCGCCGCGGGATTCAAAACCCCAGCCAAGCCAAGCCATGCTCCGCTTTGCTTTTTTAATACACTGTGAAATCAAATCACTAAAGAAGTAGCCCTAAGGAGCAGGGGGATGCGGGGAGCGCAAGCAGGGCAGGAGCATGGCTGGGGGGGAGCGCAGCAGGGCAGATGAGTGGGGGGAGCATGGGCAGGCAGGAGGGGTGGGGAGCGTAGGAAGGGCAGGAGGAGCAAAGGGGCTTAAAGGAGAGCCGCACGGCGCATGAATTTTGAATTCGCACGCCGCATGGCTCTTTTGCATACGCTGCGCTCATTGGGTTTCATTTTTTTTTTTTTTAGTTATTTTTTACATGCTTTTTTTGTTGGGTGGAATGCAACATTTTGAAAATGGATTTTAATTTAAAAAATCAAATAGTGAAAAATGAATGCATTGGCGAGTTACCGTATATACTCGTGTATAAGCCGACTTTTTCAGCCCAAAATTTGGCTGAAAAGTCCCCCCCTCGGCTTATACGCGAGTCATATACATATAGTGTGGTGGGGGCTGTGTCCGGCAATGCAGGAGGGAGGAGGAGGCGGGGGGAGGCTGCAGAATGAGCGGCACGTCACGTGGTGCCGCTCATTAATTATGCATGGGGAGCAGCGCATAGTACATTGCTGCTCCCCTGCACAGTATAGCCTCCCCCGCTGTCTCCCGCCCCCCCATTGTATACAGAGGTCCCCCGCAGTGATCCATCTCACCCCCTCGGTCTGCACCCGGGTCCTCCAGCTACTCGTCTGCGTGCCCCGCGATTCTAATACCGGGTCCCCCCGCTCTTCCGCTGAATGTAATCATTGACCGCGGGTCACATGATCGCAATCAACAGGAAGTGCGGGGGAGACGCCGGTATTAGAAGCCGAGGGGCCGCATGGGGAGCAACTGGAGGACCGGGGCCTGCAGACCCAAGGTGAGTTGATCACTGCTGGGGGGGTATCACCTCCCGTATACATGGCTGAGGCGGTGTATAGCACAGTAGGCCCGTATACCACTGCTGGGCCTGTATACCAGTTGCTGGGGGCTGTATAGCACTGCTGAGGGCCTGTATACCACTGCTGGGCCTGTATACCAGTGCTGGGGGCTGTATAGCACTGCTGAGGGGCCTGTATACCACTGCTGGGCCTGTATACCAGTGCTGGGGGCTGTATAGCACTGCCGAGGGGCCTGTATACCACTGCTGGGGCTGTATACCACTGCTGGGGCTGTATACCACTACTGAGGCTGTATACCACTGTTGAGGGGCCTGTATACCACTGCTGGGCCTGTATACCCGTCCTGGGGGCTGTATAGCACTGCAGAGGGGCCTGTATACCACTGATGGGCCTTTATACCACTGATGAGGGGCCTGTATACCACTGCTGGGGACTGTATATCAGTGATGGCGGCAACTGTATACTAGTTATGGCCACTATATGCCAGTGATGGCTGCTATATACAGGGATGGTGGGCTATATACCAGTGATAGGGGGCTTTATAACAGGACGGTGGTCTGCTGCATTGGTAGTTTACTGTTTCTATTTAAAATAAAAGTTCAACATTTTATTCGTATCTATTTTCATTTTTAAAATTTTTCAGTACCGGTAGCTGCTGCATTGTCCACCCTAGGCTTATACGCGAGTCAATAGGTTTTCCCAGTTTTTGGGGGCAAAAGTAGGGGGGTCGGCTTATACACGGGTCAGCTTATACACGAGTATATACGGTAATTTTCAAATAAAATATTCATTGGTGTGGTAATTTATGTCCTTAATGACTTGGTTAGGCCAGCTTCACACCACGACAAGATCCAATCCAGTATTATAGTAAGATCTTGGCTCACCCGGTTATGTGGTGCTCAAAAAATTAGATTGCAATTATTACTAGTAAAGATGGCACACACTTTCAGAAAAAATAATGAACGAAGGTTCTTGAAGCAGAATTTCTATTTTTATTCTTGCTTATTTTGTATATTGCAAAACAACAGTCCCAACGTTTCGACTCACATTGAGTCTTCTTCGGGGGAAATAAAATGTGCTAGGAAACTAATCCTGGGTGCTGCATGCATCTCTTGTACAAAATCAACGAAAAGCTGATGGTGTATCTACCAGGGGCTAAGAAATGATGAGAAGCGTTTTCTTATATATGCTTAGCTATGTGGTATAAGGGTATACACATCCAGGGAAATGGATCACTGGATGATAAACGATCCCTATTTGTGGTTCTAATCAAAACGATTCTTCTTAGTTTTTCATGTAGGTGCTGCTGCCCCTTTGTGTTTGAGCTCCCAGGACACAACAGCCGGTCACAAAGGGCTCAAACACAAAGGGGCAGCAGCACCTACATGAAAAACTAAGAAGAATCGTTTTGATTAGAACCCCAAATAGGGATCGTTTATCATCCAGTGATTCATTTCCCTGGATGTGTATACCCTTATACCACATAGCTAAGCATATATAAGAAAACGCTTCTCATCATTTCTTAGCCCCTGGTAGATACACCATCGGCTTTTCGTTGATTTTGTACAAGAGATGCATGCAGCACCCAGGATTAGTTTCCTAGCACATTTTATTTCCCCCGAAGAAGACTCAATGTGAGTCAAAACGTTGGGACTGTTGTTTTGCAATATACAAAATATGCAAGATCCAATCCAGGGCGGTCCAGTTTACACCGGACAGCCCGAGACAGATGGTTTCCATGTGTCCGGGAGAATCCGGGAGGAGTCGGATTTTTCTCCCGGACACAAAATCGGAGCATGCAGTATTTTTGTGTCCGGGGAGAAAAATCTCCCCAAATCGGATTCTCCCAGATTCTCCCAGATCTTCTCGGTCCAGTGCGATCCGGCGACCTCTAACATGGGGGTATATGGCCCCGGATTGCACCAGAGCGGCACCTGGGAGCCGGACAATGGGTGCTCAAGCTCAGCGCCGCTCGGCGCTGAACTTCAGCACCATGGAACTGTCCCCTGCTGACAGTTCAGGACCGCGGCTAGCTCTCTGCGAGCCGTGGTCCTGAATTATCAGCAGCTGCGGCTGTAATTGAGGCATCCAGCTGGACACTGGACCGGAGGGCATAATTGGCCCTCCGGTTCTGTGTCCAGATCCGGTCTGGGGCTGTCAGGTTCATCCCTGACAGCCTCGGATCGGATTTCACCATGGTGTGAAGTCGGCCTTAGGGCTACGTCACACACACAGATATCTGTGCAGATATTGGTCACAGATCTCTGGTTGCAGTGAAATCATGGACACATTGTTACATTTGTACACGGCCACAAAATGGAAAAATGTGTCCATGATTTTACTGCAACCAGAGATCTGCGAACAATATCCGCACAAATATCTGTGTGTGTGACGTGGCCCTTAATAATATCGGATATCTGATTAATGTCTCAACATTACTAACCTCTGGGCTTGATGTCAGCTAATGCTACCCAGCTGACATCAACTCCAAATACCATTATCCTGTTTGCCAACACAGCCAAGGCAAAGCATCAAGGGTGGCATATGTAATGGACTCCTGGGGTGGCTGTGGCCTGCTTTTTTTTAAGATTTTAAAATCTTTTAAGATTTTAAAGATTACTCAAGTTTTCAGCTGGTTAAGTAGATGGATGGATGGATACAAAGAAAGAATAGATAATAAATAGATAGATACAGTTGTGGCCAAAAGTATTGACACCCCTGCAATTCTGTCAGATAATACTCAGTTTCTTCCTGAAAATGATTGCAATCGCAAATTCTTTGGTATTATTATCTTCATTTAATTTGTCTTCAATGAAAAAACACAAAAGAGAATGAAGCAAAAAGCAAAACATTGATCATTTCACACAAAACTCCAAAAATGGGCCAGACAAAAGTATTGGAACCCTCAGCCTAATACTTGGTTGCACAACCTTTAGCCAAAATAACTGCGATCAACCGCTTCCGGTAAACATCAATGAGTTTCTTACAATGCTCTGCTGGAATTTTAGACCATTCTTCTTTGGCAAACTGTTCCAGGTCCCTGATATTTGAAAGGTGCCTTCTCCAAACTGCCATTTTTAGATCTCTCCACAGGTGTTCTATGGGATCAGGTCTGGACTCATTGCTGGCCACCTTAGAAGCCTCCAGTGCATTCTCTCAAACCATTTTCTAGTGCTTTTTGAAGTGTGTTTTGGGTCATTGTCCTGCTGGAAGACCCATAACCTCTGATGGAGACCCAGCTTTCTCACACAGGGCCCTACATTATTCTACAAAATTTGCTGGTAGTCTTCAGACTTCATAGTGCCAGAGGCAGCAAAGCAACCCAAAACATCAGGGAACCTCCGCCATGTTTGACTGTAGGGACCGTGTTCTTTTCTTTGAATGCCTCTTTTTTTCTCCTGTAAACTCTATGTTGATGCCTTTGCCCAAAAAGCTCTACTTTTGTCTCATCTGACCAGAGAACATTCTTCCAAAATGTAGTAGGCTTTCTAAGGTAAGTTTTGTCAAACTCCAGTCTGGCTTTTTTATGTCTCGGGGTAAGAAGTGGGGTCTTCCTGGGTATCCTACCATACAGTCCCTTTTCATTCAGATGCCGACGGATAGTATGGGTTGACACTGTTGTACCCTCGAACTGCAGGGCAGCTTGAACTTGTTTGGATGTTAGTCGAGGTTCTTTATCCACCATCCGCACAATTTTGCGTTGAAATCTCTCATCAATTTTTCTTTTCCGTCCACATCTAGGGAAGTTAGCCTCAGTGCCATGGGCGTTAAACGTCTTGATGACACTGCACACGGTAGACACAGGAACATTCAGGTCTTTGGAGATGGACTTGTAGCTTTGAGATTGCTCATGCTTCCTCACAAGTTGGTTTCTCAAGTCCTCAGACAGTTCTTTGATATTCTTTCTTTTCTCCATGATCAATGTGGTACACACAAGGACACAGGACCGAGGTTGAGTCAACTTTAATCCATGTCAACTGGCTGCAAGTGTGATTTAGTTATTGCCAACACCTGTTAGGTGCCACAGGTAAGTTACTGGTGCTGTTAATTACGCAAATTAGAGAAGCATCACATGATTTTTCTAACAGTGCCAATACTTTTGTCCACCCCCTTTTTTATGTTTGGTGTGGAATTATATCCAATTTGGCTTTTTGTGTTTTTTCATTGAAGACAAATTAAATGAAGATAATAATACCAAAGAATTTGTGATTGCAATCAAGAAATTGAGTATTATCTGACAGAATTGCAGGGGTATCAATACTTTTGGTCACAACTGTAGATAGATAGATAGATAGATAGATAGATAGATAGATAGATAGATAGATAGATAGATAGATAGATAGATACAATGCAATACAAGAAAATTGGAGCAGCACTTCTTCCTAAGGCTGGCTTCACACTGCAGTTTTTCACTGATCAGTGTCCATCAGTGTTTGTGTGCCAAAACCAGGAACTAAGAACAGGTGTCAATCTTTCAATTATAGTTTTTCTCTGCAAGTTCCTTTCCTGGTTCCTCTCCTGGTTTTGGCACACAAACACTGATGGACACTGAACAGTGAAAAACTGCAGTGTGAAGCCAGCCTCAGTCCACGTGCACACGCTGAGAATTTGAGGAGTTTACCTCAGGATTTGTAGCCAAAACCAGGAGTGGGTAATTAAAGCGAACCTGTCACCCCCCCTGGACATCAAAAGCTAAAATAGCCACCTTCTGCAGCACTAAGGCTGCATTCAGGGAAGGTGGCTATAGGCTTTTGATGCCCTATATTCACTCAAATATGAACTTATATAACTGCTTACACTTAAGACGACCTAAGACCGGGAGACGGGGTTTCGCGCTCCTCCGATCCGCCCCCTCTTGTCAATCAGCCTGGTCCCTCGCTTGCTCTCCTCACAGTCTAGCATGAACGCGCGCCTCCGTCTCCTCATGGCCGCGCATGCGCTGTGCGCCGGGTGTCCAGGAAGTCGTCGGGCTGTGCGCACAGCGCATGCGCGGCGCCATAGAGGAGAACGGAGGCGCGCGTTCATGCTAGACTGTGAGGAGAGGCAGCAGCAGGCGACCAGGCTGATTGACAAGAGGGGGCGGGTCAGAGGAGCAGAAACCCCGCCTCCCGGTCTTAGGTCGTCTTAAGTGTAAGCAGTTATATAAGTTCATATTTGAGTGAATATAGGGCATCAAAAGCCTATAGCCACCTTCCCTGAATGCAGCCTTAGTGCTGCAGAAGGTGGCTATTTTAGCTTTTGATGTCCAGGGGGGTGACAGGTTCGCCTTAAATACAGTAAGTGGTGCAGGTGTTTCTATTAGACTTCTCCTCTGATTGCTCCACTCCTGGTTTTGTCTACAAATCCTGAGGTAAAAAACTCGCCATATACTGAACGTGTGCACATAGCCTAATAAGGTGGGTGCAAATTCAGCCCAGAGTAGGATTCAGTACCTCCTTTATACAGACCAAATGAAATAAGGACTGCAGCACTCCTTCCAGATGTATCTCGCCTTTATTGGCCTTCAGGCAATAGGTGCGACGCTTCAGTCAGTAAACCTTCTTCCAGCTAGATAGATACCAAAAAAGATGAAGTAGGCAGCACTCTCAAAAAAGTTCAGTTACACACTGTGACGTAGCGATCACAGATCGGGTTGGGGTTCACTCACTTAGCAGCAATATTCAGAAACAGCAACAGTCTCTCCACTTAATAAAAGTTCATGTCGGTTTATTGTCTCAGCATAAACCGCCCTCCAGCATATAAACAGGAGCCTTTCTGCAGCTCACAGAACATATTGCCCAGTATAGTCTGTCTTTACCTCACATACGCCTGTAGTCAGTCCACACAGGCCTCCAGGACCTGAGCTCTCCATGCTCAGTCTCTGTCTGTCTTCCACATGGCAAACACAGACTCCTATTAAACATCCTGAGACACACCCACATCTCCAGCAAGTTGCAAGCTTAACTCTTGCTATGCTGTTAAGCAGACTTTGGCTTCCAGGCACTGGCAAGACATTCATGAAAACATCGCAGCAGAGTTCTGCCTGTCTGAAACATACTGGCCATGTATAGTGCCGCCATTCAGACCATGGCCCTGGTGGTTCAGTGGCATGCCATGTTTCAGGGTGTTTCTGGTAGCCCTGAAATGTGTTGACTAATAAATCAATATTATATTCACCATTTGATGTATCATTAAATACTGCAGCACGGTTTCTAACACTCCATCCTCCCTACTTTAATTTTCTGAGATAATGACCTTTGGGTTTTCATTGGCTGTAAGCCATAATTATCAACATTAATGGAAAAACACACTTGAAATAGATCACTCTGTTTGTAATGACTGAAATAAATACACTTTTTAATGATATTCTAATTCATTGGGATACACTAGTAGATAGATTTGTGGCACCCCTGTGGGGGATTGCCACAGGTTCCACCGGTGCAAGGAGGGAATTACACCTTGGTTAGCACAGCACAGCACACCACACTTTCACCCCAGACCTGAAGAGGGAGCTCTAGTGGCTGCCTTAAGTCAGTTCCCCTTTAAGAACATCCAGGCCTGAGGAGAGGAGTTAGTCAGTCCCAGAAGTCAGTCTAGAGTCTGCAGTGTGAGAGAAAAGAGAGGAGACGGAGGAGCTGGTCGCTGGGAGAGATCCAGGCCCAGGATCAGGGACCACTGACCACTGTGCGCACCCTAGGGAAAGGGTCGGAGGAAAGTGGAGAAAGCAAGGAACTAAGAAAAGAGAACCAGATACTACAGCCCTTTAGTACACCCGGACACTGGAGTCCGATGCTGCCAGCATTCACAGCTACAGCAAAAGCCCGGAAGACTCAGGAGGAGTTCAGCCCTGTGAAGCGCAGTAAGAGATGCTAAACTGACCAAGTATCGGACCAGGGGCCATAGGAGAAACAGGGACCCCGCAGAAGGACCTCATTGCCAGTTTAGGACAAAGCCTAGAGAGGGAGAAGAAGCGGTGGGTTCAGGCTCAGGCAGGACTCATCCCAAACCACAAAGCACAGACAGAGAGGGGGCCTCATAACTTTCTAAGTGGAAGTCCCAAGTTGCATCGGGGACCTGGTTAATACTTTGGACTGTACCTGTTTCCCTGTCACCGGTAAGATGTACCAAAACAACAATCCCTGTGTGTCTGTGTGCCTGTCTAACAGCCACAATTCACTGCTGTGTCAGCAAAGACTTAACTTCTGCTCCCCTCATCCATCCCCGCTGCCCTGAGGTAAAGCTCCACCTGTGCGGAGCTGTACCACACTCTGCAGCACCCACCATCACTTCAGCGGCCGGTTGCAGCGCTGGTATACCATTACCAGGTACCATTGGTGGCGTTATGTTAACAATCTCCTTATCCCACACCCTTCCCGCCACTGAGGGTCCAGGGCACGGGACCGGGGATCGACCAGCCATGATCCCCCATCAAAGCCTCCATCAGCCCCGGTTCACGATTACCCCATCCCCTGTCGACCGCCTCAGATAGATAGATAGACAGATAGATAGACAGATAGATGGGTGGAAAGTAAAGATAGATTCATAGATAGACTGCACCCAGAATTTTGTTTTTTTTCAAGTACTGCTCTTTTTGTTTTTTTTCTACATGGAAATAATAGATAAATTTATGGCCACTTTACACGCGGCTACATTTCTAGCTTATCCACAGGTAACTTACTGGCTGCAGTGAAATCATGGAGACATGGTTCTATCTTGTTGCTGTGTACAAATGGAATAATGTCTCCATGATTTCACTGCAGCCAGTAAGTTACCTATGGATAAGCTAGAAATGTAGCCGCGTGTAAAGTGGCCATGAGAGATAGATTAGATAGATGTCAAAGAGCTATATAATGTTCCCCCTATATATTGTAAGCTTGCACCCATTAGTGCCTTTCATGTTGCAGCAAAGGGTACGTCTGTGTGTTTAACTTTCTGTCATTCCCCCATTTTGTTTATTTAGGATTTGGAGGGGTTCCACTTAATCCGTAAGTATTTTTGGGTTACTTTTTTTTAACCTCTTCTCGGCCTTGGATGTGTCCATATGTCTTGGGAGAAAAGCAGTTCCTGAACTAGGATGTATGGATATGTCCTGGCAATTTTGCAGTCACAGCAGCTGTACACATGTAATTGCCGCTGGATCTCTGACTATATAGCCATGAACCAGCTGTCACTGCCAAAAGTGGTGCCTATGCAGCTCTGGTTAGTTTAACCCTCTAAACTCTGCGATCAATATCGGTCACAGCACTTAGATTGCTAGGAGAGTAGTGTGCTGCTATTCCAAGTGATCGGGACCCCAGTCATGTGATAATGGGGATATGATTGGTGCAATATTAACCCGGGGTCATCATCATGACTGTTCCTGGGTCACCCAGCTACAGAAAATCTCACAAACCATGCAAGATGATTGGTGTGTGAGACACGTTGTCAGTGCTGTGAGTGCAGCACTGATATACATATAATCCATTGCAATTATATTGAAAGGTGGGGGCACCGGGCACCTTCAGGGCTATTGGTCTTTCCTATTCCTCCATAAAGACAGACCGCTGTCTTATCCCCAGCCACCTGGTGGTGCTGCGCCTACATCAGCCAGTCAAGCATTTACAGTCCAAGTATAGAAAACAAATAGGCGGCACTCACCGTTTGTTCGTAGGTGCTTTCTTTATTGAAGAGGTGCGGGGAGGGGGTGCATGAAGGTACAGACGACAAGTCCTGTTTCGCGGTTTATCTGCTTCTACAGGTCTCCGAAGCGGATAAACCGCGAAACAGGACCTGTCGTCTGTACCTTCATGCACCCCCTCCCCGCACCTCTTCAATAAAGAAAGCACCTACGAACAAACGGTGAGTGCCGCCTATTTGTTTTCTATACTTGGACTGTAATCCATTGCAATGCTGGGGCATTGCAATGGATTATAAAAGCGATCAAATTTGTAGAAGGAATGTGCCACATAGTGACTACTGTATTTTTCAGATTATTAGATGCAACGGATTATAAAACAAACACCAAATTTAGAGTAATAAATTAGGGGGGATTTGAAATGTTGGGGTCTGTCCTATAATCCAGTGTGTCGCATAAGCAGTGTAGCTTACCTGGTGAGGGGCACAGTAATGGTGGAGGAAGGGTCACTGGAGACAAAGTTGCAGTGGTGGGTGTCAGCGGCAGAATGATGGGGCAATGCAATGACCATGCCTCCTGTGACTTCGCTGCACCACCACCACACCTTACCTCGGTAAACTGTACGGATGATGAAATGTACCCCCATTTTCCATCCAATTTTTGTGGAAAAAAAAGTGTGTTTTATAATTCAAAGAATACAGTAACTAAAAAAGTTTAAAAAAATTCGCAACAATGTAAGGTAAAAACAATGAAAAAATATGTCAATAAACACATATATTTATGGAAAAAAATGAACAAAAAAGTACACATATTTGACATTGTCTCATCCGAAACAACCCAATCTATAAAACTGTCACACTAGTAAACTACTTCTGTGCACACCTTAGGAAAAAAAGTGTTCAAAACACAACAATTTTCATCATACTGCCAACAAAATATATTTTTTTAACCCCATCACGTGAACACCCTACAACAAAAGTGGTAAAAACACTATGCTTTTTTCTCATACTGCTTTCCCCCCCCACACTTTTTTTTTTTAATCAGAGACTTGGATGTGTCCATATGCCTTCGGACTAAAGGAGTTACCAAACTAGCAACTGTGCCCATGCATTTATCGCCTTAGGCTGCCTTCACACTTGCGTTTGTGTCTGCATGCAGAGGGCATGCAGACGCAAACGCAGGCAAAAGCAGCCCATAATAATGTGAACGCAGCAGAGAATCTCTGCATGCGTTCACATTACTATGGTGCCCCGGCAGCCTCTGGGGGCGGTCGGGAGGAGGAGATCAGCGGCAGAGATCTCCTCCTCCCAGCACAGCTGATCTCCCGCCGGTGTCAGCGGGGAGATACAGCTGATCTGAGAGCTGTTTAAATCTCCCGCACTGACACAGGATAGGGTGATATTAGCGTGGGAGATAAGAAACAGCTGACCGCTGCTTCAAATGTCCCGTGCCGATATCACCTATTCGGTGTCAGCGCGTGAGATTTAAACAGCTGTCAGATCAGCTGTATCTCCCCGCTGACACCGGCGGGAGAGCAGCGGCGTCTCTGCATGATCTCTCGGTGGCTGCCGGTGATCACCGGCGGCCACCGGGAGAGATTTCAATGAGATCCGCAGTGTTCTCCTGCAGTGTCATGCAGAGGACACTGCGGATCCATTGAGATCAATGCATTTTTTGTGCGCTTGCGGACGCTTGCGGATAGAACAAGTGCCGCGAACGCACAAAAAATGCTGCATGCTGCATTTGGAGCGCGGTCGGAGGGCGCATAAATTTTGCGCATCCGAACGCAAATGCGGCCAAACGCAGCCATATGCAGGCACATGCGTTCCCATGTTAAACATAGGAACGCATGTGCGTAAGCGTTTGGTGCGCTGTGCTCCATACGCAAATTTGAAGGCAGCCTTAAAGCAGAGAACTGGCTGTCATTGCCAGGAGTGTTGCCCATGCTTCTTCAGGCAGTTTAACCCCCTAAATGATGCACTCAATATTGGTGGCAACATTTAGAATGCTGGGAGAGGAGTGTGCTCCTTTCCAAGTGATCGAAACCCCTGTGATATCATCACAAAGATACGATTATTATCATGGTAACCTAAGGTCATCATCATGACTATTCCCAGGTCACCTAGCTGCGAAAAGCCTCTCCTACCATGCCTGATGCATGGTGTGCGAGGCAAGTTGTCAGTGCTTATTAATAATAATAATAATAATAATAATTATTATTATTTTATTTATATAGTGCCAACATATTACGCACCACTTTACAATTCAGAGGGGACATATACAAACAATTTGAGAGAATACAGAGGAAATAGGGGAGGCACAAAAGTTAAATGGTAAAAAGTGCCGTCTTATATGGTCCAACCATCAATATAATAAATAGGGGATCCACATAATGCTGCATGAACCAGTCACCAGTCGGGATCTGTACAAGTACAGATAAAGTGCTATATTAAACATGGGGGACAGACAGACATTCTGCAAGTGCAGACAGATGACACAAGGGGCCAGATTTGGAAAAGGGAAGATAGTTAAGAAGTGATGTGAGGTGACAGGCCAGTCTAAAGAGATGCATTTTTAAGGCTCACTTAAAACTATTGGTATTGGGAATTAATTGAATTGTTTTTGGTAACCTGTTTCAGAGAATTAGTGCAGCTCTTGAGAAGTCTTGGAGACGGGAGTGGGAGGTTGGGATTGTAGCTGATGTCAGTCTTTGGGCACATGTAGGGCAATAGACAGAGATGAGGGAGGAGATGTAGGGCGGTGCAGAACTGTGGAGGGCTTTGTTGGTGAGAGTGATAATTTTATATTGTACTCTATAGCAGATTGGCAACCAGTGCAATGACTGGCACAGGATAGAGGCATCGGTGAAGTGGTTGGAGAGGAATATGATTGTCAAGCGCTTAGTTGGCGTTGACATTGCTGGATGCTGCTGTGTATGTTGTTTGCCTTTAAGAGCTGCATGGTTTATAGTTGTCAAGGTCTTTGCCTCCTGTGTTGTACTCCAGACCTGCATTCACTATTATATTCAACTGCTGGCTGAGGGGTTAATGTGTGACTCACCTGGAATCCCCTCCTCCTGGCTTTAAATAGCCTTCCCTCTCCTCTGTCAGGTGCTGCTGATAGCTATTTGCTCTAGGTCTTGGTGCTGTGCTGATGCTTGCTGCTGGACTAAGTCTTTGCTTGGGAGAAGCTGTGATCCCTGACCCGTGGGTGGAGGTAGGGGCCCTCAGCCTTGGGCTAATCAGGAGTTTTAGGGTACAGGGTAGCAGCTCGGAACTCCTCATCATCAGAGGTACCTCTGAGATCAGGGTGAGCCAGGGACCCCAGTATCAGGGTCAGATCAGGCTCTCCTGACCCCTCTTTCCCATTTCACCTACCTGTTACCTGATTCCCTTACCTTTCAAGCGTGACAATGATCCTGGCTGCTGCATTGAGGATGGATTGGAGAGGAGAGGGTTTAGTAAGAGGGAGACTGATTATTATTGCAGTAATCCAGGCAAGAAAGAATTAGGGCAACAGTTAGAGTTTTTTGCAGAATCAACAGTAAGAAACAGTCAAATTCTAGAGATTTGTTCAAGGTGTAGATGACATGAGCGAGTGATCGGATGTGGGGAGAGAAGGAGAGATCCAAGTCAAATATAACCCCAACACAGAGCGCGTGCTGCTGAGGATTAATGGTAGGACCACATACAGAAATGGCAATATTAGGTTTCGGAAGATTAGGAGAAGGAGGAAACATGAGAAGTTCCGTTTTTGACAGATTCAATTTAAGGTAGAGAGAAGACATGATGTTACAGACACCAGACAGAGTTAAGGCCACGTTACACACACAGGTATCTGTTCAGATATTGGTCAAAGATTTCTGGTTGCAGTGAAATCATGGACACATTGTTCCATTTTGTGGCTGTGTACAAAGTGGAACAATGTGTCCATGATTTCACTACAACCAGAGATCTGTGACCAATATCTGAACAGATATCTGTGTGTGTAATGTGGCCTTTAGTTAGGTGAGATGTGACAGCTGGGGAAAGGGATTGACAGAGATGTGAAAGAATAGGGTCGCTGGTGCAGGTAGTAGGGTGAGAAGATGCAAGAAGCCGGGTGACTTCTTCCTCTGTGACCGGAACAAAGACCAGAAGTGAGTTGGTTGAAGTGCTTTGAGTACAGCTCTGACATATAATCCATTGCAATGCTGGTACTTTGCAATGGATTATAAAAGTGATCAGATTAGTAGAAGGTAATGTGCCAGATAGTGACTACAATATTTTGCGAATTATAAAATGCAACAGATTATGAAATGGACCCCAAATTTAGAAGAATAAATTAGGAAAAAAAATAATTTATTTTAAATGGGGAGTCTGTCCAATTTATCTGGTGTGACTCTTAAGCAGTGTACTTTACCAAGATGAAGATCTTAGGCAGTCAAAATCTCAAACTGCGCGTGTGCAACCTCTGCAGCTATGTTCCTTTTACCCATTGCATCTGAAGTAACGCACACACAGGTGAAGGTCTCAGCTATCCGAGATCGTCAGCTGTATCTGCGCTGCCTCCTCAGCCATTTTGCTTTCTGCGATCGAGCCGGGAGATGCACTCTGTAATAACTTACCAGAAGACCCCTTCCTCCCAGTATCGGGCCCCTGCAACATTGCCCCACCATGCCACCGATAAACCCCACAGTGCGCCCCTGCCGCTTGTGACCCCGCTCCTCCACCACCGTGCTCCCCTCGATATGCTGTTCGGATTATAAAATGCACCCCCATTTTCCCCCCAATTTTGGAGGAAAAAAGTATGTTTTATAATCCGAAAACTACAGTGAGTATAAAGTTTTAAAAAAGGAAAACAAAAGAAAATTCACAAAAGGCGTTCAAAGAGCTGTGGAGCCCGTGGATACAATTCAGAATAACCTATACGGCACACTAAAACTCAAGATCCCTACATAACTGTATAATAAAGACATGAAAAAAAGGTTTTAGGGCCCCTGACAGGCATAGCGAGAGTGAGGAACCTTTACGGCCTATGGGTAAGCCACAGTAGAATTTTATTGTACATGGCACTTTACTTAGGTTCTGGTTAATTAAAGGCTAGCTCCCTGGTTTACTCCCCACACCTATCTTACTCTCAGATATCTTATACAATTCCTCTAAAGGCAACCCCCTCTGGCCATTATCACTTCTTCCTCTTTTTTACTACTGGTCCCTCTGTAATACTAATAGTTCACCCTTAATACATTTCTCACTGCAATTGATCCATTTGTGTGTGGTATCACTCTGACTAATTGGGTATCTACACACTCTTTTTCTGTTCAAAGTTTTCTGAGCAGTTTGCCCCACTACACAATAATATCCAAGCGGGATCCTGTGCTTGTTCCAATGCGTTATATTGTGTTGATGTTTATTAAGGCTGGCGTGCATAGTTTGTATCGCGTGGCCCACATATTGTAGACTGCACGTGCACTGTAACAAATAAAAAACGTAAGTTGACTGACAGTCAACATGGCAACTGATGGAATAAATTTTGTCTGTAGTTTGGGATGAGAAGGTTTTAATCCCATCAATAATAGTGCCGCAACATAAGCACTTAGAGGTGTTACAGGAAACGTAGCCTCTGCTAAGATTACAAATTCATTTAGCTGATTTCAATTTCAACTACAAAAAATATTCTCTGCAGTACTCAGCTACTACCAATGATGCACACATGCTAACAAGAGATATATATTTGAGGAAAAAAATGTAAAAACTTACTTTCTCAAAAAACTCAAAAATCTTATTTTTTTATTTTCTTGGGGTTCTTGGTACACACATTGGCCAATGTCCGTTTGCTCATCAACCGCGACAAGGTGACCCCAGGTCTGATGAGTCCTAACGCTGACATCCCTGTCCCCCTTTTCCTCCCTATCCCACTCTCAAGTGGGAGGACACCATCTCAACCTCAGACCACCTGAGGGTGATGAGGGTGCAAATTGCAGACATGGAGCCAGATACTCCATTTGTTATACACAAAACAGAAAAAAAACTGCACAGCACTCACAGACATAATGTGCCAGCAGGGACACTGGGTCAAACAACTAGAAAAAAAATCTCTGCAGCACTCAGCTGCTACCAATTATGCACATATGCTAACAAGCGGTACATATTTGAGGAAAAAAATTCTATTTCAGAGATGTGTTGCTTGGTGCTACTAAATTGCATAAATTTCGATCCCTTCTGTAAAAATTTTAGGTTTACTCAGATGATCAGCTAGGACGAGGTCACCTTTTAGAATGAACCAAAATGTGTTCAGCATTTTTTGGATAGCCACTTGAGATTGATTAAAAGTGGTGACTAAACTCCATTTAGTCAGTTCCGAAATCCTCCTCTTATCAACAAGTGCCATCTCTACTTAAACTGATACATGTGGCCTGAAAGAGGGCTTTAGTTTTCTGAAAAGCATCAGATAACAATCTTATGGGGTAGCCCTTCTGTCTGAAATGCCTCTTTAGGATTTTTTGATTCTTCTAGTAGATCAGAATCCCTTGTGCAATTCTTTTGTACCTTCTAGTACTGACCATAGGGAATATTGGGAAGGTATCCACTATCGAATTGCAAGTAACTACTGACGTGCCAAACTGCACCATATGGTCGAGGTACTGGGGGGCATTTTCAGATATGGTTGTTGTGAAGGAGAACCCCCAGGATTTCTCTGAGTTCCTCTACAAAGCTAAGCGCTCCATTTCTTGATCCTCTCCACAGAAAAAAACAGGTCTATATAGTGGAGGTAAAATACTATATACCTGTTGCCAGGGGGGACTGTGTGATAAAGACAGACTCGAATACGCCCATGAACAAACTAGCGTAACTGGGAGCAAATCTCATTCCCATCGTGCATCCCCTTACCTAGTGAAAAATAGAGCCCTCAAAAGTAAAAATATTATTATTTAAAATAAACATAATGGCTTCCAGAAGAAATTTATTTTGCTCATCGGGCATAGAGACATCAGCAGACAAAAATAGTTGATCGTCTTTAAACCAGGATCATGGGGTATATTGCTATATAACCC
The DNA here is from genome assembly GCA_033576535.1 of Allobates femoralis. Classification (NCBI taxonomy): domain Eukaryota; kingdom Metazoa; phylum Chordata; class Amphibia; order Anura; family Aromobatidae; genus Allobates; species Allobates femoralis. The sequence goes on along the minus strand of JARQOC010000004.1, from coordinate 522,639,030 downwards.
ACTGACTCTGCTAATTCTCACTCCAAGGTGAGAATTGGACAGTGAGTTTGAGGGAATAGACCTCTAAGCAGGCTAATCAATTGGGATGAATTCCTCAAATAGGGTTCTTCAAGAGTTAAGACCTATTTCTGTAGAAAGAGGTTGATGTAGCAGGGAAGGCTACAAGTTATAGACTCAATGCCCAATATAATGGGGCGGCCTGGGGGGTGTTGACGTCTTTATGTATCTTGGGGAGGAAGTAGAAAAAGGAGACCTGAAACCGTTGAAAATATAGGTACTTTTTTATTTCTTATTTAAAGTTCCGTTGGTATACGCCTCTTTAATAAATTCATTATATTTTATGAAGATTGGAATGGAGGGATCTGACTCCAACCTCTTAGAACAATTGTGGTCATTCAGGATCCGCCTCCCCTCCCCAAGATAGCACCCTTTATTCATTATCACTACACCACCTCCTTTGTCCGTGCTCTTGATAATGTTTTTTTTTTATTTCCACATTAGGAATTAATAGCCTGCCTCTCTCCAGAACTTAAATTATCTTTTTTTTTAGATATACAAAAGATCAAATGACCTTAAGAATAAGCTGCTGAAATATCTCTATGTGTGAGCCTTTGTGATGTAAAGGATAAAAATTATTCGAGCTTCCCTTTACTGCTACATGTAAGAATTACCTTTCTATGTTGGGGGGATCAATAGTTTTAAGGATATTAGATGATGATGATGATGGAAGAACAGAACATCTATACTTTTCTTCTATTAGAAAATGGTGCTGAATGGTTAGTTTTCTGAAAAAATAATTTACATCTGAATACAAAGTGAAAGCATTGAGAGGGGAATTGGGAAAGAAGAATAGACCCTGTTCAAACAAGGAAATCTCATCTTTAGTCAAAACATGGTGTGAGAGATTAAAAATCCCTGCGTTATTAACAGGCAAATTTTCATAGCTGAGAGAAGAGGTTAGTTGGCTTTTGTTCTCTTCAGAGTTGGATCTCAAATAGGAATAGAGCTGGTGGGCATTTCTCCCACTCCCTCTACATTCAAGTTGTCTCTTACTTTCCGGATGGTGCCCTGGGACCACCCAAAAAAGCTGAGTAATTTTTGAATTTTTTAGAATAATATTTCGGTTAAAAGAAGATGGTTTCTCCTTCCCCGTAGAAGAGATGTGAGCGTTACTCATCAATTCATGTACAGATGGTGTTAAATCCAGAAAGGATGATATACTCCTCATTAGGGGTGGAGTGGCAGAGGGAATTGGATCAGAATTGGTGTCAGTCAAGTTAATAGGAAGGGATAATGTGGATTTCATTAGTCTTTCCTTCTGAGGGGGCCTACTGATCGCATCCATTATTTCAATGGGAATTGGATGGTCAGAAGTGGACGGATTTATTTTAGTGGGTCCCTCACTTGAAGACTCATGAGGTGGATCTAGTTAAAAGGGACTCAAAGGAACAGTTTGCAATTAGGAACCCATGTGTACTGTTAAAGTAGATAAATTAGTTATATTAGTGGGATCATTATTCTGAGTGGAGGTAACAAAAGACAAATTACTTCAAAATCAAAAAGGGGTAAGGTATTAAGTGTCTCCGTTAGGTTTGACTCAGTAATGGTGATATTTTCTATCAGTGGAATTAGTGTATGGGGGGTATGTGCATGGATTGTGCCTTATTACGCTTATCCAAGTTAAGTGGAATATTTAAATCTCTATCCTTAATTTGTGAATCCACCAATGATTTTTGTCTACGTTATCACCGCCAGTTTAGCTTATGTTAAAGCCAAGAATTCTGCCAGAAGTGGTGCCCATGCTGCTCCCAGCAGTTTAACCCCTAATTGCAGCAGTCAATATTGGTTGCAGCATTTAGCTGCAGAGGGAGGAGTGCTTCCAATGTAAAGTGGGGTCATCACCATGACTATTGCCAGGCCACCCAGCTACAGAAAGCCTCACACACCATGCCAGATGCATGGTCTGTGAAGCAAGTTGTCAGTACTCTGAGTGTAGGCACTGCCATACAATCCATTTCAATGCTGGTGCATTGCAATGGCTTGTAAAAGCAATTAGATTACGTAATGTGCCATATAGTAACTAATTGAAAAACTTAAAAATAAAAATATTTAAAAAAAGACCCATAAAAATAAAGAACAGAAAATGACAAAAGCAATACAATAAATATGTATATTTATGTAAAAAAAAAAGAAATAAAATAAACATATTTGGTATTGCCGCATTCGGAACAACTTGCTCTTTAAAACTGTAATACTTAGTTAACCCCTTCAGTGAGCTGCCTAAAAATTATAATTAAAAAAATATGGCAAGAATGCTATGCTTTTTCATCTTACCAAAAAAGTGGAATAGACAGTGATTCAAAAGTTGCATGTAAAAGAAGAATTGTATCACTGAAAATGTCACCTTGTCCTACAAAAAACAGCCACCATGTGTCTCCATCAGCGCAGAAATAACATAAGTCTTAGAATATAGCAACGCAAAAAACAAATCTTTTTTCTATAAAATTGTTTTTATGGTATAAAAGCAGCAAAACATAAAGAAAGATATCAGTGTATCACTGTAATCTTATAGACCAAAGTTATTTTATTACTTTTACGACATGGTGAATGGCATAAGAAAGTTCTGCCTCACAAAAAATTGAATAGAAAGAAATCAAAAACCTTATGTGGCTCAAAATGGAATGGATATAAACTCTAACTCATCCAGCAAAAAAGCCCTCACATGACTGTTGGCAGATAAATAAAAATCTACAGCCTTCAAAATTCGATGAACCTTCATTTTGTAAAAAAGCATGCTTAGAGTGATAGTAGCCAAACAAAGAAAACTATATTAATCATATGTGATCGTAGTAATCTGACAAATAAAGCTACCTAATCACTTATACCGCAAGGTCAAAGCATAAAAATATTAATAAAGCTAATTCTTCAACTGCTGTTGATTTGCTTTATTCTGCCTCCAAAAGTTCGAAGCAAAGCATGGCTCACCTTTACCCTGCATTCTATGCTAAGCACTTCCACAGGCGATTATATTTAAATCTCTGAAAAATGTGATTCAGGCAAAATTTGCAAGTGAAAATTCACTGTAAAGAGGCAAATGGAGTCATTTTGAATTCTGGCCTCTGGTCCGGCAGTGTCCATCTATTTACATATTTTTTAGGCATTTACAAAAGTATGGTCAACGACAGTTTTGTGCACCTTCGAAAATAAGGACACTTTTTAATAGAGGGCAAACAAAGTCCATAGTAACTCTGCTGTTTAAATAATGAATGTATACATTGAGGGTTTCATCTGAATCACATATTTTGGAGGTGTAGATGGAAACCAGAATGTAAGTGCTCAGCATATAGCACAGGGAAAACTGGTGAACTGATCCAAAATGTGCTATAACCAAATTGCTACCAATAGCATTCAATTCAACCCACAAAAAAAACAAGTCCCCACCAAGCTCCGTCATCTGTTAACGGAAATATAGGGGGCTTCCACGTTACTAGTAGCACAAAGGCTCTGGAAAATTGCTATATCTACCCCCCCAAAAAAAAACTAGGAAAACCTGTGCTCCCAAATCTAATTACTCATCTGGTTTCTGTGCTCCGTAATATCTAAATTGTGGTAAACGTCCACATGTTTGGCATTGTTGTAGTGAGAAAACACACTTAATTTGGGAGGTGTGATTCTCCATAAGCATGAGCTGGACACAATTTCCAGGCACTGCAATGTACTGGGCACTACAAGGGCTTATTTGCAATTTTAAATTCTGAAACATTCCCTGCGTTTGACTCCATGGGTGTTTTCCAAAGATAAAAATCATCACTACACCATATTAGGGATGGGTGAAACTACTCGCTAGGACTCGTTACTCGGCGAGTAGTAAGGGACTCGCAGGACTCGGTACTCTGCGAGTTTCCCAGCGTTTACTCGCACGAGTCCAATGCAAATCAATTGCAAACGCTGACAAAACTAGGATTGCCATTGTCTTGCATTAGACTCGGCTACTGTGCCAGTGATAGCAGGGAAACTCGCAAAGTAACTGCTGTTACTTTGCGAGCCGAGTCCAGCTGTCTTCTCTGTGCAGGCTGCCGCAGCTCCAGGGTCCTAGAGCCTGCCTGCTCACAGAGATGATGTAGCAGTGCTGAGATTGTTCTCAGTCTGCTCATTCCCTGTGCATAGACATCTATATCTATGCACAGGGGATGTAGCAGAGAGGACATCGCGTTTTAGACTGCGTCGGACAGAAGAGGATTTTTTTAATTAAAGATGGAGTCCCTAATGGCTTTTTTTTAATTTCAAATAAAAATTTTTCTCTGCTTTGTGTTTTTTTAACCCTTTATTGGAGATTCTTAGTGGCTGGGTCAAACGTGGCCTGACATTAAGAATCTCGGGCTTAATACCAGCTTGTATAACAAAGCTGGTATTAATCCCTTTATTACCCAGTGTGCCCCCGCCACCAGGGCCGCTGGAAGAGCGGGGTTCAGCGCCAGAGGATGGTGCTTCAATGAACGCGCCATCTTCTGGGGCGGCTGCGGGCTGCAATTTGCAGCGGGGGGTGCCCAGAAAGCTTGGGCATCCCTGCGCTGCGAATTCCAGCCCCCAGCTGCTTAGCTATACCTGGCTAGACATAGAAATTGCGCAGAGCCCCACGCATTTTTTTTTTATTATTTCATGAAATTCATGAAATAATTAAAAAAAAGGGCTCCCCTATATTCTTGTGTCCGGCCAGGTACAAATAGGCACCTGGGGGTTGGGGGCAGCCCGTCGCTGCCTGCTGGATCTGGCTGGTTCCAGAAATACGGCGAAGCCCAGGTGAAATTTTTTTCTGACAAATCCATAAAACAATGTAAATAAAAGGGACTGCATCTTTATTAACCCCTGGACCATGGGCGAGGGGTTAATAAAGATGCAGTCCCTTTTTTAGGATTGTTTTATTGATTTTTCAGAAACAAAATTACATGGGCTTCGCCGTATTTCTGGAACCAGCCGGATCCAGCAGGCAGCGACGGGCTGCCCCCAACCCCCAGGTGCCTATTTGTACCCGGCCAGACACAAGAATACAGGGGAGCCCTTTTTTTTTATTATTTCATGAATTTCATGAAATAATTTAAAAAAAATGTGTGGGGCTCCGCTCAATTTCTATGTCTAGCCAGGTACAGCTAAGCAGCTGGGGGCTGGAATCCGCAGCGCAGGGATGCCCAAGCTTTCTGGGCACCCCCAGCTGCAAATTGCAGCCCGCAGCCGCCCCAGAAGATGGCGCGTTCATTGAAGCGCCATCCTCTGGCGCTGAACCCTGCTCTTCCAGCGGCCCTGGTGGCACGCTGGGTAATAAAGAGGTTAGGGCCAGCTTTGTATTATCAGCTGGCCCTAAGCCCGAAATTTATGGCGGTCACGCCAATATTAGACATGACCGCCATGAATTTCTATTAAATTGTTTTAAAAAAAATACAACACAGAGAAAAATGTTTATTAGAAATAAAAAAAAAAGCCATTAGGGACTCCATCTTTAATTTAAAAAATCCTCTTCTGTCCGACGCAGTCCAAAACGCGATGTCCTCTCTGCTCATCCCTGTGCATAGATATAGATGTCTATGCACAGGGAATGAGCAGACTGAGAACAATCTCAGCTCTGCTACATCAGGCAGCAGGCGGGCTCTATGACCCTGGAGCTGCGGCAGCCAGCACACAGAGCAGACAGGACTCTTATCTGTGCGAATTTCCCAGCGATTACTTGCACAGTAAACGAGTCCAATGCAAATCAATGGCAAAACTAGGATTGCTTCAGGCTGAAGCTTCCGAGACACATCTGTGATTTGTAAATCGCACACTACTTGCTATTACTCGCTTCCCCATTCATTAACATTGGACTCGCTAGACTCACAACGAGTAGCGAGTCCTGGGCTCGGACTAGCTAGAGTCAAGCGATTCCAAGTAATTTAGGATTCGCCCATCACTACACCATATGTGATCTCCCAGAGAGGTGTAATTTCCAAAATGTGGTCACTTCAAGGGGTTTCTGCATTTTTGGTACTTCGGAGCTCTGCAAATGGAGTTTGCAAACTAGTTTATGAAAATCTGTGCTCTAAAAGTCAAATAGTGCTTCTTCCCTCCCGAGCCCTGGAGTGTAGCCAAACAGTACTATAAAGTCACAGGTGGGGTAGAAAGTTCAGGAGAAATTGTGCAACACATTATGGGGCCCTTTTTTATCTATTCGTCTTGTTAAAATGTGAAAGTCTAAAGGTACCGTCACACGCGACAATATTGCTAGGCAATTTTACTGGCAATTTGCTGGTTGCAATGAAATCATGGACACATTTGTACACAGCAACAAAATAGAAAAATGTGTCCATGATTTCACTGCAACCAGCAAATTGCCAGTGAAATTGCCTAGAAATATTGCCGCATGTGATGGTACCTTTAAGTTAAAACAACATTTTAGTGGTAAAAATATAATAACTTTTTCTTCACCCCTCAATAAAATAAAATTTTGTTTCATGCCCCTAGATGAATTCATTGAGGGGTGAAGTTTATAAAATGCAATAATTTTTAGAAATGTTTTCTATTCTGGCACCTCAGGGGCTCTATCAAGGCAACATAGCACCCACAAACCATTCCAGCAAAATTTTAAATCCAATGTGGTGCACCTTCCCTTCTGAGCTTTGCACTGTACCTCAAATGTAGTTTTCAATCCCATATGAGGTATTGGTGTACTCAATGAAAATACACTACAATTTCTATATTACATTTTCTTCTCTTACCCGAGTGGAAATGCAAAATTTGGCACTAAAAGAACATTGTTGTGAAAAAATTCTAATCTTTTCTTTTAGGGTCAACGTTCTAAAATTCTGTTAAGCTTCTGGGAGATCTAGGTGTTCACCACACATTTAGGTAAGTTCGTTGAGGGGTCCAGTTTCCAAAATGAGGTCACTTGTTTGAGGTTTCTACTTTTTAGGCACATCAGAAGCTCTCCATGGCCTAGCATGACATCCGCTAATGATTCCAGGCAAATTTGCATTAGAAGGGTCAAATTGCACTTCTTCCCTTCCAAGCCCTGGCATGCAGCTAAACAGTGGTCTTTCACCACATATGGGGTATCATCATACTATGTAGAAATTGCACAACAATTTTTGTAGTCCATTTTCTATTGCTACGCAGTGAAAATGTAAATTTGAGGCTAAAAGTACATTTTTGTGTGAAAAGTATATACATTTTTTCTTTTCTACTCACCATTCTAAAATTCAATGAAGCTCCTGGGGGTTCATGTTGCTCACCACATGTTGTCTGTAGAAAAGTTCTGTGGGGGTCTAGTTTACAAAATGGGATACATTTTTGGAGGTTTTCACTGTTTAGGCACATCAAAGGCTCTCCAAACACGACATGGTGTCATTCAAAGATTCCGCCCAAACTTCCCTTTTAAAACTTAAATGGCCCTCCTTCCCTTCTGAGACCTGCTGTGCATCCCAACAGCAGTTCTCAGCCACATAATAAGGTATCAATGTACTTGTAAGAAGTTGCACAACAAATTGTACAGTGCAATTTATGTTACACATGTGAAAATAAAAAATTTGGAGCGGAAAGAACATTTTTATATGAAAGGTAAGTTTTTTTTTTATTTTAAAGGCTTAATGTTGTGAAATTATATTAAGCACCTGGAGTTTAAAAGTGCTCACCAGGCATCTAGCTAAGTTCTTTGAGGGGTGTAGTTTCCAAAATGGTACCATTTGTGGAGGATTTCCACTGTCTAGGCGCATCAGGGGCTCTGCAAGCATGACATGGCATCCACTAATGATTCAAACCAATTTTGTATTTGAAAAGTCAAATTGCGCTCCTTCCACTTCAAGCCCTGATTTGCTCCCAAACTGTGGTTTTTCATCACATATGGGGTATCGCCATACTTAGGAGAAACTGGACAACAAATTTTGTTGTCCATTTTCTCTTGTTACCCTTGTGAAAACGCAATATTTGAGGCTAAAATAACATTTTGGGGAAAAAAATATTTATTTTTTTCCTTCCACATTGCTTTAGGTCCTGTGAAGCACCTGAAGAGGTTGATTGGTGTTGCTTTTAGGTATTTTCCGTCTCATAGGCCTCTCAAAGTAACATCATATGTGATGTGGTCCCTAAAACAAATGGTCCTGTAAGTTTTGTTGGAAAAATGAGAAATTGCTGATAAACATTAAACCCTTCTAACTTCCTAACCAGAAAAAAAAATATCTTTTTTTACAAGCAATCCGGTTACCGGCTGCGGAGCTGCAGCCTGTGTGAAAAATCATCTGCTGCGCAACCCATAGATCTACTGTAAAAGCCTACAGGACCTCGGACAGCGCACATACTATTTGTACATTACGTTTAGTATGTGCACAGCTGTCAGAAGAGCAGGCGGCTTCATTCACAAAATTGTACAGAGCCGACAGTAGCCGGTTTACTGTACAGGGGTTTTTAACCCCTCACATGCCCACCTGAGTAGGCAGCATGTCTCTAGGGGGGTGGGCACCCCCTAGAGACATGAAGGGCACAATTATTTTTAATATTAAAGCTTTTTTCACAGATTTAACAGTTTGCTCAGCAAACTGTACGGTAACCGGATTGCTCCGGATTACAAATCCGGAGCAATCCGGTTACCGGATAGCGGCTTCAGCAATTGAGCAGCAAGCTAATTCAGCAGCAAGCTAATTGCGTTCACCACATCCAGATCTGGATGCGGTGAACGCAATTCACTGTAAATGTGTGACCCTAGCCTAAAACACAAAAGACAACAATCCCTGACAAAGTCATCTTCTGTGGGGTAATATGCATGGTAAACCTTTTCTCCATATTTTCGTATTGTTATTGGTCCAGCTATATGTTGGCAGACCAAGTGTATTTAGGGTCTAAACTACCTCTACTCACTTAGTTTGATTGACAAACACTTTTCACTGTTTTGGCTGCTAAAATCTTGCTCATGTTCAGTAAAAAGTTCAGTATCCAAAGGAAAGAGCTCACCTTCCAGTAGCCTTTTCACTGTGTAATAATAGTATAATAGTTTCTACCATCATTTTCTGCAGAAACATAGTTCAACAAGGGTACGCCTGCATATGTGTACAATATGTCTTTAGTAGAACTGGTAATTTTACCTCAATTTAAGGATGTTCTTTGTTGTCAATCACTGTGGAAGGATAATGGTAGCAGGATGGAGAGGAAAATTAATATTGATAAAGGGCAAGTCTTGTGAACCACCGCCTTATCATATTTATATTTGCTGGGAAAATGTAAAACTTTTTTAATCTCTTCCTAACAGTTGAAATGTTAGTATTTTTCCTCATTTCATCCAAAACCCACTTCTTAGCAATTCTTTCCATCAATCTGAGGGTGTTTCTAAGGGACAAGTTGCAGTTTGGCTTCATTTACTGATTGTACTGAATGTAATTAAAAAGCTTCATGTAATGTTAAATAAACACCATATTGCTATTGTTTATGGGTTTTATTTTACAGTGTTCCTTGTACAGTAAAAATTAACTGCCGACATGACTCTGCAGGTCTGCTCATTTATGGTGATATGAAGCTTACTGTACAAAGATATATTTGTGTTTATATTTTTGTGTATTTAAAACATTTTACAACATTGTAAAAAAAAAAAGTATGTGTGTCAATATTTTTTGGCAATGGAGCTTTATAAGACTTTTCTTTTACATGTCTAGCAATATGTTTAATTGATAAACAGCACCTATGGAGGGGCAGGTGGCCACCTGTATGACACATCCTGGATGTCATTAGTCACAGCTCAGGAGTCTGTGGTTTATATTAAATGTGTTTATTTCCTTTGGACTGGTGAGGGTTAATGTCTGTTTTTCTGATGCTCTTACTGGTCTTAAGATGTGGTTTTGCTGACCACTCCCACAACCCTTTAAATAGTCACATGACCCATTACTTGACGTCGTTTATAGAGTGTATGACCTTCCTGGTGTGTGGAGTTCTACTGTTGCTGCTGCTGGAGGCCTGCTGTCTAGGAGCTAAACCATTTAAGCCTTTTGGAGTCTTGCTTCTGCCTTCATTTGGTTATATCCTTTTCAAGTTACCCCATCTGTCTACCTATCCCCGTGTATTATTTCACTAGAGGTGATGTCTAGAGGACTCATTGGCCTACGTATTAGCCAGGATTGACATAGGTAACAGAAAGAAACTAGACACATGATGGCAGCAGTGGGAAGAACCTGCTTAGGGCTGTTAAGGCAGAAAGGGACAGACATAGGCCAGTCTCAGGTGGTGTCCTCAGCCACTGCTTCCTATTGTTAAAGTGCCTTCCTTCCCTTTAATATCCTGTTTTCCATTTGTGCTACGCCATGTTGCGGACATCTTTCCTGTCGGCACGTAATACAGGAACTGTTGTGTATGTAGCGGCCTCATCTCCTGAGGCGGATAAATATTTGTTTATCCAGCATATCAGACAAGAATTGTAAAGGGGTTAGCGACAAAAAGCTTTTTAATATTCCAGCAAGTCCTGTAAATAGTGATAAAAGAAACTGACCTTAGATGGGCATGATATTTTAAGCAACCAGTCCCCTTTGAGAGCTTTTGCTGAGAAATAGAGATGAACCAATTAGATGAAGATAAATTGTGCCCACTTTGTGCTGTATAGGTGTTAAACTCACCAGGTGGGGTGGATCTTCCAAGCCAAGAATTGGGTGGGCACATGGTACATTGATGTTAGTGCAACAGATAGGTGGAACATGCGGGAAACGGTGAGGAGAGCAACAGAAAACTGCAGGATGGCAAGTCGGATACTGGAAACCACTTGCAGGTGGAATGCAGGAAACATCTGAAAGGTAGAAAACATCCAGGAGACTGCAAGCAGTCTGGTGGAATGCACAAAATCACTGGTAGGCTGAAGACATGCAGGAGACTGCAGGCACACTGTGGACTGCAGGAAAACCATTGCAAAGATGCACAAAACCACTGCCAAGTGGAAGATGTTCTGGAAATTACAGGCAGGCAGTTCAAGGTGTACAGAGCAAGCAAGAGTATTAGCAACATGATAGTATTAATTTCAAGACAAAAGGATGTGTTTTGGTGACTCTTATACAGGCCAGGGAGGATTCTCACTTGGGATCATGACAGGCTATATGCAAAGCCTGATGTGTAATACAACAGAGTTTAGCTGACTGGGGTAAGGGAAGCAAGGCAACGATATGGGACAGATGTGTAACACTAGGCCTCAGGCAATGCACATAATTTCAGGGGCTTTATCAACACAAGCCTCAGCACAGAGCTAATCTGCATAAAGAAGACATCACTAACAGCGAACAAAATGACAGAATATGTTTCATGGTGAAAAGGCAATGAGTGTTATTGAGAATCTTATCTGATTCTGATTAATATTAAATAGCATAATCATCATTACAAATTTGATAGTTTTATAGTTTTTTAAGGTTATAGGTAGACTTAAGTCCATCAATTTCAGTCTAGTTTGCATAAATATTCGGTGAGAAATGAATCTTTGTTGGCACAAACATTATTGCATTTTCCACTTAAATGCTCTTTGTAATATAACAGGTTTTTAAGTCATTTTAAAAGGTTCCATAATGACTTGGCTATGAAAAATACAGCATTGAAAAAAATCTTCATACTTATTGTCATGTTTATTTTATTAGCTGTTTTATGTAGTGTTAACATTTTACATTTTTCTATAAAATGGAAGTATATTTTTAGATGTTATATTAAAAAGAATGATCGCTTTCATTTCATACTATTTGATTATATTTTAGCCCTACGGTACAATAAGTTCATGATGCTTTAAAAAGCATGATGCTTGTCAATTTGATTGCATGCAGAACAAATAGCAAAAAGAAACATTAATACAGGATCTGATACAGTTTGTACAAATAAAAAGGAAAACTTTCATATATGTTAGGCTGGCTTCACCCCACTGTTTTTGGGATCCTGTCCTGTCCGTTTTAAAAACGGTTTTGGCGGTCGATTTAAGCCATGCTGATGCGGGTCATGTGACCCATCAGCTGATCAAGTTGCCCTGCCCCTTCCCGGTCAGCTGATTAAGGTCCTCTAGCCATCAGAGATGGATGCATCACGGGACACACGGCGGACAGGTGAGCATTTAATTTTTTTATTTTTCGCCATTCCTTTATTTATTTTCAGTGTAGCAGTGTAAGTAGATACACTGCTAAAGCGAAAGTGAACAGCGCCAACACTTATCTGGCTCGGCTCCCCCAGCTCTTTCTGTGTCTGGATCCATCAAAATCCCAGATCCGGACACAGAAATGGCATCCGGAGTTTACAATCCGGGCCTGTCTGTTCCTGTGCGTGCAATCCTGCAAAAAACAGAATCCCGCAGACAGGAACAAAACCGTAGCGTGAAGCCAGCCTAAGAGTGTATTAGATTGTGTTGTGTATGTAGTATTACTGTTTGAGTGACTAATTAAGTCTTGGGCATGGGCATTTTTTTTATGTGTTCATCATGGTTTTATATTTTAGGAGAGAATCTCTACATAATGAACCAGATGGCAGCAAGCAAAGTGCTCCCACATCTTCTAAATGTGATAAAATTTGGTTAAGTGCCTCAAATTACCATTGATGGGTATACTTTGCTAAAGCCCCCAAACTCACTCGTGCATACACTATCAGCAATATATAGTGATCCCTTTCGGTTTTAGTTGACATTGGTTATTGTCGGTTTCAGTTTTTGTCAATTTTTTTCAACAAAAAATGTGCCTTGGTTTTGTTAGTTTTCATTCCCTTTTCAAAAAATATGTTCACCCTTCTTTCCCCTCATTGATGTCTTCCACACACCAAAAAGAGTGTTTTAAAAATAAAATGCCAAGTTAAATGTTTAGTTACTCTTTGCATTAGTTTTTCATTTTCATGTTATATTCCTTTCTGAGTGTTTATGATATTAACCATTATCTTTATGCTCCATAAAATATGGGGGTTTTGCATGTATTTTGAAGTGTCTAAAATGAATGAATTGATTTTACATTGTTTTCTATGGAAATAATCAATTTTCATCGGTTTTGTTTTTTGCCGATTGTTTTCAGACAGATTATCGACAAAAACCGAGTATCACTGTATACAGATGTAGTCTGTGCTGCAGGACCCCTTGCTTGTGTCCATGTAACAACTGCCGTAGAGTAGAAAAACTTGACAGAATAACATGCAGAAGCAAAGTCAATACCTGAGATGTGAGGATAATACAAAATAACCACAATAACAATACCACAAAGATAGAGTGGGGCTTAAAAGCGTGTGAAACATTCCAAATTTTCTATACTTCTGCATTAATTCTATCCAAAACTACATCAGATTGTCACAAAAGTGGATAAAAATAACCAAATCAAACAAATGAACATTTTTGAAATACAATATCCCATGTCTATGAGTGGCAAAATATGTGAACCGTTTAGATTAGAAGATAATTTGAAGGTGTAATTAAAGTGTGATGTTTTCAAGGAATGGAATGACAATCAGTTGTGAGAATCTGAATTTTTACAAAGAACTTGATTTGCTGCAAATCAATTCACGTGAATCTCAATATTAGAAAGACTGGAAATTTGTAACAACTCACGGATGAGAAGAGAGTGATAACTGTACTGACTATAAGCATTTACGCTCTATAGACGAGAGAGGGAGAGAGAGAAACCCACTGACCATATTAATTTACACACTACAGAAGAACCTGGATGATCTTAAGAACTTACACTTTACAGGAGAGAAAGAAAGATAGAGAGAGAAAACAACTGGGGTCACCGTGACGTGGTGGGATGGCTCATACATTATTTTGATTAAAAAATGTCACCAAGTAACCTATTTTTATTTTTATTTTATTTTTGTGCCCTACAGCAATTTATTTATTTACTTATTTCAGGGTATGCTCATTTTTGTTTCTTTTCTGAGGCTTGTATCAATGTGTAGAATTTTTTGGAGCATTAAATTAGTTTTTATTAAGCTTTCTGTAGTTTGTAGGTGGTTTTGACACTTGCTGGGTGTAAAATTTGGAAATAATGTTACATGTGGGAGCAGCTGGGAAGCCCAGGAAGCATAGAATGTCCTTAAAACATCTGTTTAAGAGAGCTTCTTCATATTTTTTAGGGATTTGTTTTATATTTTGTATTGTATTTATTTAATTATTATTCTTTTTGGAGAGCAAACATTTATTATTGCAGAGGGTCAGCAGCATTTGAGGTCACCTGTTCTACACCTATGTGATAGCAATTCGTATGAAAATAGCATATGTCCACGATATGCTTCACATTCATGGTCTTATTGGTTTATTCACGCTGAGGAAACTCCCCCACTCTTGCCCCTGCAAGCACTACACTTGCATATATAATGCCATTAATTTTGCATCTTCATATCTATCCCCATTAGGGTTTGCAATCCAAATTCTCTATCAGTATATATTTCTGTTAGTTTATTATGTCTATATAGTCATTGTGTATGTTCTAATTTCCTATTTTCTTAATTTTTCAGTCCCATACCTCATTTATAGTTCATACAAATCTTAACTATGTATTACATAATTAGGCTTTCAAACTTCCCTTTCTGAACAACAAATTAGGAATATGCAAAAAAAGTTACAACCATAAGGGTACCACTGACGTACAACCAGCGTGTAACTCATGCGAGGATCACATTGTAAAGAAAGCATTGGACGTGACTCCCCTGACCTAATCCTGACTGCTTCATGTATTTCTATGAAGCTGTCACACTCGATTCACAGTCTCCATCCAGTGAGGACATTACCATGCGATCTTTTCGCGAGTTTTCCACCAGTAAGACCGTGCTCTAAGTTTACATAAGTTTCACATATTCAGACCATTCAGGTTTTATTATTACATCTGAAATATTACAACATTAGGCACAAAGGCGAGTAAAGAAATTGAAGGTTTTAATAAAAGTAACTTTATAATTTGCAATGTACTGTACAATAGAGCTTTAAATTGTGATAAAATATTTCTATTTACAAGATGTTGCAAAAAAAAAATCCATAACACAATCTACTTTTATTATAACAAATTCAGACATAATTTTATTTAAGATTGTGGGGGATATTTCTCAAGTTGTTGCTCATGCTGTTAAAGGAGAGTCAAAATGCTTGATGAACAACTTATAAATGTTTCTAACAAAATATATATAATATATATAATATAATATACCGTATATACTCGTGTATAAGCCGACCGTGTATAAGCCGACCCCCCTACTTTTGCCCCAAAACCTGGGAAAACCTATTGACTCGTGTATAAGCCGAGGGTGGACCCCAGCACAGGTATACAGCCCCAGCAGTGTGGTATACAGCAGCCTCCCCAGTGGTATATACAGACCCCAGTGGTAATACAGCAGCCCCAGTGGTAATACAGCAGCCCCAGGGGCTATACAGCAGCCCCAGGGGCTATACAGCAGCCCCAGTGGTAATACAGCAGCCCCAGTGGTAATACAGCAGCCCAAGGGGTAATACAGCAGCCCCAGGGGTAATACAGAAGCCCCAGGTGCTATACAGCAGCCCCAGGGGGTATACAGCAGCCCCAGGGGTATAAAGCAGCCCCAGGGGCTATTCAGCAGCCCCAGCGGTAATACAGCAGCCCCAGGGGGTATACAGCAGCCCCAAGGGCTATACAGCAGCCCCAGAGGTAATACAGCAGCCCCAGGGGCTATACAGCAGCCCCAGGGGCTATACAGCAGCCCCAGGGGGTATACAGCAGCCCCAGGGGGTATACAGCAGCCCCAGGGGCTATACAGCAGCCCCAGCGGTAATACAGCAGCCCCAGGGGGTATACAGCAGCCCCAAGGGCTATACAGCAGCCCCAGGGGCTATACAGCAGCCCCAGGGGCTATACAGCAGCCCCAGGGGGTATCCAGCAGCCCCCTGGGGGTACCCAGCAGCCCCCTGGGGGTAACCAGCAGCCCCAAATGCTGGCACTCGCCCCCCCTTGCAAGGGCCCCCCCCGGGCGCTTCTCTTACCATCCCGGTCTTCTGATCTGCGCCGCTCCTCGGTGCTCCGACCACGCAGCTCCCGTCCTGCTACATCCGGGATCCCCGACCGTCGCGCGATGACGTCATTGAGCGACGGCCGGGGATCCCGGATGTAGCAGGACGGGAGCTGCGAGGACGGAGCACCGAGGAGTGGCGCGGATCAGAAGACCGGGATGGTAAGAGAAGCGCCCGGGGGGGGGCCCTTGCAAGGGGGGCGAGTGCCAGCATTTGGGGGCATATGCACTGCTTCCCCCTGCCACTGATTGACAAGGGGAAGCAGTGCATATATAATGAGCGGCCCGCGTGACGGGGCCGCTCATACAGCAGCCTCCCCCCGCCTCCTCCAGCCTCCACAGCCCCGGACGCAGCCCCCACCACATCACATACCGTAGTGACTCGTGTATAAGCCGAGGGGGAGACTTTTCAGCCCAAATTTTGGGCTGAAAAACTCGGCTTATACACGAGTATATACGGTATATAAAATCAAAATGCAATCCACTTTTATTACAGGAAAGCCAGATATAATTTTAAGGTTGTCTTGAGTGTTTTTTCATGCTATTAAGAGTGAGTCAAAACACTTGACAACAAGATGACAATTCATATAAATTTTACTTAAGAGTAATAAATATACAGTCAGTCATATTTTCTATAGTTAACCTATCATTTGGAAATAAAAATGCTGTATAATTCCATAATGCCACCCATTCAACATGGCTTTTGTGGATTGCTTACATTTTGAAATGACAGAAAAGTTCTTTCCCAATCATTGTCCAGTGATCAAATGGCTAATAAGAAAATGTTCCATTACTGTAGATTGCGTATTATATGTGGACTTAAATTATCATTAGTTAGCAGAACGTTCCATAGTATAATAGGCAAATGAGCTGCCAACTACTGTATGATTAAAGCGTAAGGGAGCAAACAATTGTTTAAAAGATCATTCATGCAAACAACTCTCTCATGATGTAAAGTTATCACGTAATTTGTGATGAGCGAGTATATTTGTTACTATTCGCTATTCGAACGAATAGTACGGTATTCGCATTACTCGTTATTCTGTGAGTTTTTGTGTACTCGCCTCGCTATATTCAGGTGACCTGCTCTACAGTTTTGGCGCCTTATTTTCAGCCACTAAACATGCTGAGCTTCTTAATCAATCACAGTAATGCCGCAGACATCTCGGTTGTGAAATAATAAAAAAAAATGCGTGGGGATCTGTGCTATTTCTATGTCCAGCCAGGCACAGCTAGGCAGCTGGGGACCGGAATCCGCAGCGCAGGGAAGCCCAAGCCTTTTGGGCACCCCCCACTGCGAATGGCAGCCCGCAGCCACCCCAGAAGATGGCGCGCTTATTGAAACGCCATCTTCTGGTGCTGAACCCAACACTTCCAGGGCCCTGGTGCGGTGGCTCACTGGGTAATAAAGGGGTTAGGGCCAGCTTTTTGTTATCAGCCAATATTAGACATGCCCCCCATGAATTTCTATTAAATTGTTTAAATAAAAACACAACACCGAGAAAAAATAGTTTTATTTGAAAAAGAAAAAAAAAACACACTTAGGGACTCCATTTTATTTTAAAAAAAATCCTCTTCCATCCGACGTAGTCCAATCCAAGGTTCTTCTTTAGCTCTGCTACATCTCTGGTAGAGAACATTCACCAGAGATGTAGCAGAGCTGTGCACCCGGGCGTGGGAAAGTTCATGTGAGTTCATGCAGACAAGCATGAACTCACATGAACCTGACAGCACTACTACTTCAATTGAACAGCTGACCTGAGTCAGGCCCCCATATAACTTTGTAGGGTCCAGCAGAAAGTCACTTGCATTTTCCATTGACTTACATTGTAATCACTATTCGGAACAAATACACGATTATTACAAACCACTTGTAACGAGTATAGCGATTACAAATATTATGGTACTCGCTCACAACTTGTGCTGTAGTCTAGTGGCATTTCTTATAATATTAAAATAACTCAAGCAATATATGGCTCAAATAATTATTTAAAACCAAGAGCACCCTTTAATAAGTGGACACTTGTGTTTAAGTTTAAAGGTTAATTCATGTTCTTTTTCTTAAAAAAAAAAATGTTCACGTACCCTTGCTATGTAGTATGGGACCAGAAAAAGTAAGTAGAATTTGACACCATTGCACCACCTTTTCCCCCTCCCGCCCCCCACCCGTAATCATACTCACAGGTACCAATTGTTGACACAACACACTGGGGTCATCTGATAACCCTAGAGTACAGTGCTTATAACAGAATATCAAAGTGAAAAATATTCATGTCCCATTCTGGGACTAAATTAATGACTAAATAAATGAGATAAAATGTGTAAAACAAGTAAAAAAACATACAAAAATCCCTTTTGCAAGCAAAAATGCAACATTTTTCTTTGAAAAGCAAATATAATTAGTATCACCAGAAGGACACAAACTATAAAACTGTTAAGTTATTTATTTGTCACAACAAAAAACATAAAAAATGTATAAAAACATGCCTAAAATGTGGCTTTTTATTCATATTAATACAAACAATTGAATAAAAATTCATCAAAAAGTCATGTAAAATAGAAAATGGTACAGATGAAAATGTCAAAACACGCCCTTATATAGCTTATTAGGAAAAGTAGCAAAAAAAAATAACAGCTCTCAGAATATAGTAATTCATAAACAAAACAATATTTGTAAATATTGTTTTTATTGTGTAAAAGTAGCAAAACATAAAAAACAGAATCTGGTATTGCTATAATTGTACTGACTTAAAGAATAAATCAGTCTTATCACTTTTTACTTCATTGTGACCCTCACAAAAAAAAATGCTGTATATGTATAAAACCAATTAGTGAATTGCTGGCTTTTGTTCACTATTTGTCTGAAAAATCTGAATAAGAAAAAAATTTACATACCCCCAAAAAAACAAAAATATCTTCAACCTGTCGTGCAAAAAAATAAGCCCTCATACAGCTCTGTTCAACAAACAATAAAAAAGTTATGTCTTTCAAAAAAGTGCTGAAAACAATTTTTTATGGAGATGCATTTTTTTTGTGTGATGGTAGCAAAACATATTTATATATATATATATATATATATATATATATATATCACATAAAATTTAGCAGCACACTGGTAGAGCCAATTACATGCGAAAAACTATGTTACTTGATGTTCTTATAGATCTTCTTAGAGAAAAAATTAAAACGAAAAGTTTTTTTAAAAAACTTTGATGGAATATTTTTTTTGTTTCTTTCCTTTTCCTAAAGTTCTTGCATACATGCATTGGCCAATGTATGCTTGCCCTTCAACCATGGCAAGGTGACTTTTATATTTATACTGTATAACATATATATATATATATATATAGGGTATCAGTGTAACCACAACAACTTGAAGAATAAGCCTTTTTATCACTAAAACGCATGGTGAACTGCGTTAAAATAGCAAATAATCTTATCTTGTACTGTTGTCTATTTGTTATGTGTTCATTCTCTCTGTCCAAACTTGGAATAAGGCTAGGGTCACAGTTGAGGGCTGGATGCGATTTTCCATGCGATTTTCATACTTGGATTGTGTGAAAATCGCATGGAAAAACACATCCATAGACCCCAACACAAAAAACGCATGGCTAAAGTGCCATGGTTTTTTGGATGCGTTTTTGGCTCAGCACCAAAAAATGTCTCTTGAGACTTTTTGGTGCTTTTTCAAAAACGCATGCGTTTTTGTAACATGGGCCCTATGAGAAACGCATGCGAAAATGCGTACCATGTGTTTTGGCATGCGTTTTTTAAGGCTGCTTCAGAGCTAAAAGCAAAAGTGCAGCCCAAAAACGCAGGCTGTCAAAAGCAACCTTTAAAAACGCATGCAAGTGTGACCCTAACCTAAGCCTCGATTGGCTATAGAGTAAATAATGGTTCATAGGAGGTCATTTTTTAGGCGTTCGCCGCCGCTGCGCATTGCGGCGGGCAAACACAAGCTGACCGCAAGCATCGCCCATCGTTATGTTTAACATGGGGATGCACGTGTATGTTGTCGGGTGCTGATGGCCGTGCATACTCATTGCCCTCCATGATTTGTATGCATGCAGAGGCTTGCGTACAAATCATACATTTGCGTCCGCACCGAATCTGCAACCTGTTGCATACAGGTTGCAGATTCTGTGCGCCCGGGAATGTTTGTTTTGTACGCAAGCCTCTGCATGCATACAAATCAAAAATGGAGGGCAATGATTACGCACGGCCATCCGCACCCGACCGCATACACCATGCATTCCCATGTTAAACATAGGGATGGGTTGTTCTTACGGTCGGCTTCCGTTTGTCCACCGCGATATGCAGCGGCGGCGAACGCTAATGTGAAGCCGGCCTTATGCATTGTCTCAAGACAAAAGGATACCAACTTCAATTTAAATAATTAATGATTATTCTTTATTTAACAAATCTAAAAAGGTCTAAGGACCAACATGTAAGTGAACAAAGTAGAATTGAACCTGAGAATATCAGCCGTGGAGATGAACTTTAATCTCTTTTTCTATGAATTGAATCTTGAACCAACCTATGATGTCCCTCTTTTCCACTATTGTCCTGGACTAACTTGTGAGATAAGTCACATTTGCGTTAGATGTACATATATTTGGTACATTATATGGATATGTCTCTATGTAGATTTAGTTAAGGCAAAGTCGACAATGAATGCGGGCACCATAAAAGGTGTAAAATATCTCTATTGTCAGGCAGGAATAAGTGGATTAGGGATAAATAGGAGGAATATTCTTTGATGTTCTCAGGTTCAATTCTACTATGTTTGTCCACTTACATATTGGTCCTTGGAACTTTTTAGATTTGTTTAATAAAGAATCTTTTTAAGTATTTAATTGAAATTTGTCTCCTTACAACTGCTGTGGCAGTTTTTGTAGCCTAAACCAGGAGTGGAACATTCAGAGGAAAAGTCTAAGGGCACGGACACACTCATCCGAGGACTCGGAACAGGCTGGAGCAGTGACCCTGAACGGCCTTTCTCTCTGTGCACGGGGAATGCGATGCTGCACAGAAGCACAAGCGGCTGTCATTCTCCGTCCAGACAAGGAGAAGCCGTTCAGGGTCACTGCTCCAGCCTGTTCCGAGTCTCGTCCTTCAAACTCAGATTAGTGTGTCCGAGCCCTTATAAAAACAAGTGCTCCACTTCTGTATTTAATCACCCACTGCTGGTTTTAATCAGCAACTCCTGGTTTTGGCTACAAAAACTGCAAGAGCACTCGCATAAAAATACGCTGCAAATATGCAATGTGTGAACGTAGCCTAACAGAGAAACCAAGTAAATCACAAAAACTACAAATCAGACAAAACCCCTGAATGGAACCACTGAATATAGTGCGGCAGATGAAGTTTCTTTTCACCCCATATGACCCCCTTTAAACCTTAAAATGCAATTAAACATTTTGAACCTGATTTTAACATGAACCTGAATTTCCGATACAGAATTGTCTTTGCAGTTTTACCTGCAATATATAATTTATAACACTGGGATATTATGACTGCATCAGATAATAATGTAATTTCCCACAGTCATTTACAGAGAACCTGTCACCCCCTAATGCTTTCAAAACTGAAAGCAGCGTGTATGCTGAATTCTGTGACGGTGTTTAGAATCTCTCTACCCCCCCTCCCCCCGTACACCGAAAGAAACTCTATATAAAGATCATAGTTAAGCAGTCCGATTGGTCTTATCTTTACTTGCTGCCATCGCTCTGGGCCGGTCCTCCCCACTCCATGTGTGGTCTGTCTCCTCTTCTGTGTGTGGCCTCCTCCGCTTTGGTGCCTGCGCCTAAAAATATGAAGTCTCATAGGCGCACACTGAGGACTTGGTTGGAGTGGAGCCCGGCACCAGAGCCTGCCCTGTTATACGTTATGCTATATGCAGGGCGGGCTCTGGTGCTTGTGTCACACGCATGTGTCGTTACAGCAGCCGAGCCCCACTTACACCAAGTCCTCAGTGTGCGCCTGAGTGAATTCACACACTTAGGCACTGGCGCTGAAGAGGAGGGGAGACCCACAGAACAGGAGGAGGAACACACAGGCAGGAGGTGGGGATGACCGTGTCGGTTGCGAGGAGAGCATAATCAGATAAGACCCATCAGACTGCTTAACTCTGAATTTTAAAAAGTCTTTTTTTCAGGGTATGGGGGGGGGGGGTAGTGACATGGTACACACATTCACTGAATGCAGGATACATGCTGCATTCAGTGGTGCTTTCACTTTGGAAAGCACCAAGGAGTGACAGGTTCTCTTTAAGGCTACAATTGAACTATTGTAATGTGTAGGTAGATACATTTTAATCATACCACTTTATTAGGAAATTGTTGCTGAATGACTGTAGAGGTTCACTTTAAAGTTTCAAGCCACACTATAAGGAAGTACCAAAAATGTTGTTTATTAATGTGCTCAATTACTTTTATTTGACTACTTTCTGTATGTGATCGGTTGTTTCGACATAAATAATTCTGGATACGTTGGCGGTCTGTCAGTTTCTACATGTTGTATGCCACTTAGAAGTACTCCAGTTACGAGGATAGTAATCATTGATATGCTCCTTGAGTGAACCTCATGAACTATGCATGCAATTCTAGAATCTCAAGTTTTGCAATCAGGTATAATGATGATCCTATCTATATGGTTTGCAAAACCTATATCATAAAGTTTAGTGCACGTACATGAATTTATTTCACTACAAAATCATAGTGATAACACTAACATTATGCAGTATTTTAACTTACTGACATACCGTATATATCAGAAAAGGAAACACATTTTGATAAGACAAAGAGCCAAATGACAAATATATGTCCTGTATTCCAGTAATTATTGCTTCTGCTAAATGTTTCAATGTTAGCTGTAAAACCTAAACTGAAAATGCAGGTGAAAAATAAGATAGGCCCATGGGAGCTGAGTACGATATTGGAGTGCTGTTGTTTAACATGGGTCAGCAAATATGTTTTGGAACAAGTATAAGATGAATTACAGTGGAATGATTCATCTCCACTCATATTCATTTTAACTTGTAGACAAAAAAGCAGTAAACCTTTGGCACCATTGTGGTTTTTAACTGGGTCAGTAAGGGTGTATTTAGATGGCCTTTTATAATCGTTGTATGAGTGTAACATTTGTTCAAAGAAAAAAAAAGTTTAGTATCATATTAGCCAGTTGAAAAAAGAATAATTGTTCTCAGTGGGAGAAACAAAATAATAATCTTGTAGTTGTGATACCTTTTAATGGCTAATAAAATTAAAAATTAATATAATTAATGTTACATAGCAGCAAGCTTTCGAGACATCCTATTATTATTTATATTTATTATTATAGCGCCATTTATTCTATAGTGCTTTACATGTGAAAAACGGCATACATAGACAAGTACAATAAAAATGAGCAATACAAGGCACACATAAGTACAGAAGGGAGAAAGGACCCTGTCCGTGAGGGCTCACAGTCTATGTCTCTTCCTCGGGCATGGTAAGATACTAGAAGAAACACAATTATATACACACAAAGGAGCAAATGCAAGAAGAATAAATAAACATTGGTTTTAGAAAGATAAATGTATCTTGGTAGTCTGACAGTTTTACTGCACCAATATCCTGAGGAATGGTGCCTCAGTGTGTGTCTGGAGAAAATTGTTAAGACAAAATATATATTTGTACCCCTATTGGCCAGTAGAAAGAGAAAAAAAAGTGAGAGTCTTCAGTTTTCCAATTCCCCCTGGGTTTTACTCTTGATGCTTTGGAGAAAGTTGTCCAGATTCTCTAGTGTGCCATATGTCCTCCAGACAAATTTACTCCTGTTTGCACAGAATCAAACTTAGTGAAAGAATTTTATTCCCAGACCCTACAATGTTTTTGTAATTTGAAATTGCCTTTTAATATAATAACTCTCCTGTACTGCAGAAATGTTTGGCTACAGGTAAACGAGTTTCTTTTGTCTTAATCATGTGACAATGAGCTCTCATCCTTGCTCTCAGCCTCTGACCTGTTTCACCAACACAGAAGCCCCAGCAGGACGCTATGGTCCATAGAATTAGATACACCACATTGAAAGAGGAACATGTGAATGTCCCAGGATTCTTATAGTTCTATAGTCTTGCTTTGGTAACACAGAACCAAACCTTAATTTTTTTTCTTCTAACTAAATGGAGGATACTAAAATGCACTGTACCATCTATGGAACTAAAAGATCTTCTGAATAAAGTGGCACAACTGGATAGTGACATCTTTTAACCAGATGCAAGAAAGATCATTTAATACCCAAAGGACTACGTTTAAAGAATCCAATTCGGAATACCTACAATACTCATTCACAATACCTCTGCTACAGAAGTTTAGAGAGCCTACGGAATCACCTGATTCATATTTTCTACAGCACCAAGAAAAAGATCCAAATGGAAACACAAACTTTAAGGAGCACACTTACCGATAATCTACAGCAGAAAATGCAGCATTATTATACATCACTGCAGGTATTGGTTATGTACAACAAGAAAAAGAGGCTTCACAGACTTCGGCTGAAAGCAGGATTATATTCAAACACTAACTAAATTCTTCATAAACACAACAGCATGCAGCATAACAGCCAGAAAGACACAGGAACTGTCAGGTGTGTTACTAATTTGTTATCTCACAAACTCACTAATCTAGAACTCAATGTGGTTTCCAATGGTCCTACAAAATCTCTAGACAAAACTGAACTTTATAGTGACATGGGACAATACTTCAGGAGACCTAGACTGAAGGAGTTCTTTGATGATAAAGAAGACTTGGGGCTTCTAAGCAACCAAACACGTGTCAGGTTAGAGAAACCTCTGACTGGACACCTCCTTATGGTTGCAACACCATTTTGGACCCATATATTGACTCATTCAGGCATTTGGTGCAGTCCACGATATAGGATAAAAAAGCAAAGTAGCGTCTAATGTCAGCCTACAGGAGAAATCAGGCCAATCATAGCCTTAAGCACAACAAAAGATCACTATTAAACATGCAGATAAAGGAGGCGCCATTTATCTCCTGAATACAATGGACTACATTAAAGAAGCACATAGAAAGCTGATAGATTTATGGTATTACACCAAACTGGAGAATGAACAAAGGTCAAAATATATGAGGGCGTTAAAAATAGCCATCACATGTCTGTGTACAGATTTCACAAACCTTCTGGGCTTAATACCAGAGGATCCAAAGATGGGAGTTTTCTTTATGCTTCCCAAGATTCAAAAGCCAGGTAACCCAGGGAGACCAATCATCTCGGGTGGAAACACTCACTGAAAGAATCTCAGGGTGGGTAGAAAATGTTCTTAAGCCACTGGTAAGGAAGACAGGTAGTTGTGTACAGGACATCACAGACCTTTTGAATAAGCTATATACAATAGGTCCCCTCCCCAAAAATATCATATTAGCCACCATGAATGTGGAATCTCTCAATTCTAACATCCCACATGAATATGAACTTAACGCCTGACAATTGTTCCTTAAAGCTAATAGGATTCCTTTTGAGGCTGTACTAAAACTCACCAGATTTATCCTCACACACAACTTTTTTCGGTGAGGAACTATATCTAAAATGCACCGGAACCGCTGTGGTAAGCAAAATAGTACCCCAGTGTGCCAATCTTTTCATGACTAAACTGGAAAATTACTTTTTAGCATCCTACTCCATCAAACCCTTGGTCTACTTGCATTACATCGATGCCATCTTAATAGTCTGGACCGAGTCTGAACACAACAAGAACTTGTAAAATTGAATGAGAAATTCAGCAAATTTCATTCCACTATAAACTTGAAATATTATTTAACCCCTTAAGGACCGAGTCACTTTGCAGCTTAATGACCAGACCGATTTTTGTAATTCTGACCAATCTCCCTTTATGAGGTAATATCTCTGGAACGCTTCAACGGATCCTAGCGATTCTGAGATTGTTTTTTCATGACATATTGGGCTTCATGTTGGTAGTAAATTTAGGTCGATAATTTTTGTGTTTATTTGTGAAAAAATCTAATATTTGGCGAAAATTTTGAAAATGTTGCAATTTTCAAATTTTTAATTTTTATTCTGTTTAACCAGAAAGTTATGTGACACAAAATAGATAATAAATCACATTTCCCACATGTCTACTTTACATTAGCACAATTTTGGAAAAAAAAATTTAGGATAGGAAGTAATAAGGGTTCAAAGTTCAACAGCAATTTCTCATTTTTCTAGCAAAATTTTAAAAAATCATTTTTTTAGTGACCACATCACATTTGAAGTCTCGTTGAGGGATGTACATGACAGAAAACACCCAAAATGACACCATTCCAAAAACTGCACCCCTCAAGCTACTCAGAACTACATTCAAAAAGATTATTAACCCTTCAGGTGCTTCACAGGAACTAAAGCAACATGGAAGGAAAAAATGGGCATTTTAATTTTTCCAACAAAAATTTTCTTTTAGCATCAATCCTTTCATTTTCACATGGGCAACAGGTTAAAATGGATCCTACAATTTGTGGGGCAATTTCTCCTGAGTACACCGATACCTCATATGTGATCACAAACCACTGTTTAGGTGCATGGCAGAGCTCAGAAGGGAAGGGGCGCA
Source organism: Allobates femoralis (assembly GCA_033576535.1). Lineage (NCBI taxonomy): Eukaryota > Metazoa > Chordata > Amphibia > Anura > Aromobatidae > Allobates > Allobates femoralis. Next base: position 522,612,458 of record JARQOC010000004.1, on the reverse strand, counting down.
ATTTGACTTTTGGAGCTAATTTTCCATTCAAAAAGTCAAATGGGGCTCCTTCCCTTTTGAGCCCTGCCGTGAGCCCAAACAGTGGTTTATGACCACATATCAGGTATCGGTGTACTCAGGAGAAATTGCCCAACAATTTTTAGGATCCATTTTATACTGTTCCCATGTGAAAATGAAAACATTTAGGCTAAAAGAAACTTTTTGAGAAAAAAAAAGTGGGGCTCTGCCATATTTTTGGTCCAGCCTGATACAACTTGGCAGCTACAGACTGCCAGCAACCCCCAGCTGCCTCGTACCTGGCTGCAACAAAAAATACAGCAATTCCCATTTTTTTTTTTATTTTTAGAACTAATTCTAGTGACGTGGGGCTCCGCCATATTTTGGTCCAGCCAGGTACAACTAGGCAGCTGGGGGCTGGAATCCTCAGCATGGAAAGGCCCAAGGGTTCTGGGCCCCCCATGCTGCGAATTGCAGCCCGCAGCTGTCCCAGAAAATGACGCATTCATTGAAGCACCATTTTCTGGCGCTGTACCCAGACTCTTCCTGTTGCCCTGGTGCCAGTGGCAAACTAGGTAATAAAGGGGTTAATGCCAGGTTTTTTATTGGCACTAAGCTCGAGATTCATAATGTCGGGCCAATGTTAGACCTGGCCATTAGGAATCTCTAGGAAATAGTAAAAAAATACACCACACAGAGAAAAATCTTTTTATTAGGAAAAAAAAACCAAGAAATTGTTGCGCCACACTGTGCAAATTAGCCGAAGCAAGGGTTATATAGATATGTCACTCACCTTTTCTAGTTGCGCCCCCTGCACAACTAGGTTGATGATTTGAGGTGAGATTTAACCGCAGGCATAAATCCGTTGCTACGTGTAGAGAAGCCTTTCCTTATGGAACTTCAACGTCTCTCCCAGAAATCACGAGCCAAGGGAAGGGCAGCTCCTCTGTGTTGACCAAATCCTGTCCCAGAGCTGCTCTCAAACCACACTCCCCAAAGGGAGGATTTGAGCACGATATGAAGTAAAAAGGTATGATAAAATGAGCGCTAGGGACAGAAACAGGCACTGGGCTCTTATCGAATATTACCTTTCAAATTTATTGTGAACAGTAGATGTTCCACTTGAGAAAGACACCTTTAGTGTCTAAACATGTTGTGGCGAGGAGACCTATAACATCTACTGTTCACAATAAATTTGAAAGGTAATATTCGATAAGAGCCCAGTGCCTGTTTCTGTCCCTAGTGCTCATTTTATCATACCTTTTTACTTCATATCGTTTATTAGAAAAAAAACACAACCAAATTTCGGACTCCATCTTTATTATAAAAAGATCCGACGTAGTCCACAACGAAGGTCCCATGACGCTCGATCGTTTCCGACGTAGTCTGCAACGAAGATCCCACGACGCTCAATCGCCGCTGCTACATCCAGAGACTGCAGCAAAGGAATCAACTCTCCTCTTGTTGCAGTTTCTGGTGTCATAGTGATAATGCACTGTATGGCAGATCATTGCCATACAGTGCAGAATCACTGTGGGAACCCAAGTCTCAGAGATCACATGATCTCAGAGGCTTGGATCAGGTGACCCGACGTTGCAGTGAAGTGATCTGACAGCCCCATAATGGATCACTGTGCCAGGACTGTCAGATTAGTTCACTGCAGCTTGATCCCCCTGCATCCACACAGTGAATCACTACGCCTGATCCCCCTGCATGAGGATTGAGCTGCAGAAAGCAATCTGACAGCCGGGTGCAGTGGTCTGAAAGCCCGGATCACTGTGCAGTGGATCACTGCGCCCGAGCTGTCAGATCGCTTTCTGCAGCTCAATCCACATGCAGGGGAATCAAGATGTAGAAAACGATCTGACAACTTGGGCACAGTGATCTACTGGATCACTGCACCTGAGCTGTCAGATCTCTTTCTGCAGTTCGATCCCCATGCAGGGGCATGCGGGATCAGGGATCCCCCTGCAGGGGGATGGGGGATCAGGGATCCCTCTGCAGGGGGATGGGGGATCAGGGGTCCCCCTGCGGGGGGATGGGGGATCAGGGGTCCCCCTGCAGGGGGATGGGGGATCAGGGGTCCCCCTGCAGGGGGATGGGGGATCAGGGATCCCCCTGCAGGGGGATGGGGGATCAGGGGCCCCTCTGCCGGGGGTTGGAGGATCAGGGATCCCCCTGCAGGGGGATGGGGGTTCAGGGATCCCCCTGTAGGGGGATGGGGGATTAGGGACCCCCCTGCAGGGGGATGGGGGATCAGGGGTCCCCCTGCAGGGGGATGGGGGATCAGGGGTCCCCCTGCAGGGGGATGGGGATCAGGAGCCCCTCTGCCGGGGAATGGGGGATCAGGGATCCCCCTGCAGGGGGTCTTACTGGACGTCGGGTCCGGAAGGATGAGATGGCGGCGGTGAGAGGAGGCGACAGCAGGAGGAGGTGAGCGGGAGGCAGTGGCACTGGTGACGGCAGATAGAGGTGAGTGGAAGGAAGCGGCGGGAGGAGGTGATCACCAGGTCGGTGATCACCTCCTCCCGTCCGTCACCGGTACTGTGATCACCGGCGGTGGTGGGGGCCGGAGACAGCGGGGGACAAGAGGGATGAGCGGGGGGGTGGACACAGCAGGGGACAGGAGGGATGAGCGGGGGGGCCGGACACAGCAGGGGACAAGGGGGATGAGCGGGGGGATGCAGACACAGCGGGGAGGAGACCGGTAGGGAGGAGAGTGGGCACAGGAGCAGTGGATAGGCAGCGGGGATGATTGCAGGAGTCGGGCACAGCTGACATTCAGCATTTCCCTGCGCGATCATGATGTGATCGGTCAGTCAGATTGTCTGACGGATCACTTCCCTCTGAGTGTGGGGACCACTAAAAAGGGTCCCCACACCTCTGCCCCTGACTCTCAGCTGTCACTGACAGCTGTTAGATTTAAGATGTCACTGTTTGTTTACAAGCAGTGACAGTTCAAAGCCATGACGAGTTTAGCCGTCATGATGCGGGAACTGACATCTTTTCATGACGGCTAAACTCGTCATTGGTCGTAATCGGGTTAATGTGTGAATAGTGCCATATTCAAAGTGCTACTTTACAAGTGCAATATAATGAATTTGACCAGATTTAATATGATGCACCTGGTCATATCACATCACTGCTGTCTGATAATCATCTGATCTCCATCTTCCCACACGTATGTTGCTTTCTGAAATATTCTCCATACTCCTGCATACTGACTGAATCCTCTTCCCTCCTCCATTTCTATGTAAGCTGGTGTGTTCCTTGCTCATTCATACTGACTGAATTATTTTCCCTCCTGCATTTCTCACTAAACTGGTATGACTTCCTTGTACTCAGCTTTCCCAATTCATCTGACCGCCTCTATGTGAAGTGCATATTACTTTAACCTGGTATGACTGATTTCCTACCCAACTTTTCCATGATCTGCTCCATTTCTCCTTCAGCTTCTCTACCATCAGATCTCCTGTCTTCTGTCAAGATCACATCTCACCACCTGCACGCTTGACTGACTCCCATCACACCTGATTACCAACCTCACCACAGTCTTTATCCCAACCCCAACACATCTCTTCAACTTATCACTAATTAACTGTGTCTTCCCCTCATCCATCAAACATGCCTCGATCACACCCATTCTCATAAAGCTCTTCCTTGACCAATCCTCTGTGTCTAGCTATCAACCCATATCACTTCTCCCTTATTCCGCAAAACTGTTGGAACAGCATGTCCATCTTGTACTGTCCTTCCACCTCTCCTCATGCATCATCTTTGTCCAGTTACAATCTGGCATCCTACCACATCACTAAACCAAAACTGCCCTTACTAAAGTCACCTGCTAACCGCCAAGAGCAAGTAACAATACTCTGTCCTCCTCCTGGACCTGTCTTCTGCTTTTGACACAGTGGACTCCTCCCTTTTGAAACAGATTCTCTCATGCCTTGGTATCACAGACTTGGCACTATCATGGATCTCTTCATATCTAACAGACTGGACATTTAGCATCTCCCTCTCCCACACGATCTCCTCACCTCACCCCCTATCTGTCAGTGTTCCCCAAAGTTCAGTTCTTGAACCCCTACTTTTCTCTGTCTACACTTTCGACCTGGGACCACTCATAGAGTCCCACGACTTTTATCTCTATGCTGATAACAAACAGATCTACCTTTCTGGACCTGAAATTACCTTCTTAGTAACCAAAATCCTGCAATGTCTGTCTGCTACTTCATCTTTATTTTCTGCTTGATTTCTAAAACTGAACATTGACAAAACAGAATTCATCATCTTTCCCCCATCTCATTCTATCTCCCCACCAGACCTATCCATCAAAGTAAATGGTTTCTCATTTTCTCCAGCCCATCATGCTCACTGCCTAAGAGTAATTCTTGACCCCACACTTTCTTTCACAGCACAATTCCAAGCCCTTTCTACCTCCTGCCAACTCTAATTCAAAATTATTTCACGAATCTGTACATTCCTTGACCAAGAAACTGCGAAAACACTCGTGCATGCCCTCATCATTTCCCGTTTTGACTACTGCAATCTCCTACTCTCTGGCCTCCCCTCTAGCACTCTAACACCTCTCCAAGTTACCATAAACTCTGCTGCCTAACTAATCCACCTGTCTTACCGCTACTCCCCAGCTTCTCCGTTCTGCCAAGCCCTTCACTGGTTTCCCATTGCCCAGAGACTCCAGTTAATAACCCATATCATGACATACAAAGTCATCCACAACCTGTCCCCTCCATACATCTGTGACATGATCTCCTGGTACTTACCTACACGTAACCTGTGATCCTCTCAAAAGCTCCTTCTCTATTCGCCTGTTATCTCTTCTTCCCACAAACGCGTACAATATTTTTCCCATGCATCCCCCATACTCTGGAACACCTTGCCAAAACAAATCAGATTTTCGCCTGCCCTGGAAACCTTCAAAAGAATCTGAATACCCCCTTCTTCCAACACGCTTATAACCTGCAGTGATCCTCAGTCCACTAAACCACTGCACAACCAGCTCTTCCTTCTCATAGGGATCAGCGACTACTGAAATATTCGTAACCGCTATACTCATAATGAGTACTTTGTAATACTCACATATCCCTTCCGAATAGCAAGTAAAATGCAAGTCAATTGGAAATGCAAGTAATATTCTGCTGGACCCTACAAAGAGGTCTGAAGAAGCTCATTGGGAAACGCGTTGGGCGTCCCAAACCAGTCTGACTGGGATCCACATATACAATGGATAAGCAAGACTGAATCTGGGTGAAAATAGTCACAGCATCTGCTCATTAAGCATCTTGAGAGTAACATCTCTTGACATATGCAGTATACTTTTGCTTGACTACCTCTGATGGTTTAATACTATGAGATATAACTGCTATTTATATTATGTCATTCTAGAGAATCTTGTGTACCATTTTGTTAAAATTGTGTGGACCCTTAAGTCAGTTTATGGTGCTACAACCTCCTGTTATTCCTGATTGATCCACTATTTTAATGTTTGTAATTATGCAACAAACTTTGATGGCCACATCATCAAGTGCACTGATAGGCTTATCTTGTTGCTGTCTATTTGGGCTGAAACTCTCCATTCTTTAATAAACTGTGTTTGAATGAAGGTTTTGGAGAGGCCCTTTTATAATACATTATAATCCACATGTTTTTCAACTGAGAATATTAAAGAGGTCTGGGGGTCTGAGGAAAAGGCTGAAATGGATGATAAAGTGATGAAACTACCGTATATACTCGAGTATAAGCTGACCCGAGTATAAACTGAGGCCCCTAATTTTACCCTCCAATACTAGGGAAACATATTGACTCGAGTATAAGCCTAGGGTGACAAATGAAGCAGACTCTCATCATGGTAAATGGCCCCCCATTACTGGTATATAGCTCTCCCATCACTGGTATATTGCACCCTCTTCACTGGTATACAGCCCCCCACCCCCATCAATGGTATACAGGCCCCCATCAGTGGTATACTGGCCCCCATCAATGGTATACAGGCCCCCATCAGTGGTATACAGGCCCCAATTAGTGGTATACAGCCCCCCAATAGTGGTATACAGCCCCGTATTAGTGGTATACAGGCCCCATCAGTGGACAGCTCCCCATTAGTGGTATACAGCCCCCCATTAGTGGTATACAGCCCCCCATTAGAGGTATAAAGGCCCCCATTAGAGGTATACAACCCCCCATTATTGGTATACTGCTCCCCATTAGTGGTATACAGCCCCCATTAGAGGTATACAGGCCCCCATTAGTGGTATACAGGCCCTCATTAGTGGTATACAGGCCCTCATTAGTGGTATACAGGCCCCTATTAGTGGTATACAGGTCCCCATTAGAGGTATACAGGCCCCATTAGTGGTATACAGCTCCCCATTAGTGGTATACAGGCCCCTATTAGAGGTATACAGGCCCCCATTAGTGGTATACTGCACCCCATTAGTGATATACAGCCCCCATTAGAGGTATACAGGCCCCCATTAGTGGTATACAGGCCCCCATTAGAGGTATACAGGCCCCCATTAGTGGTATACAGGCCCCCATTAGAAGTATACAGGCCCCCATTAGAGGTATACAGGACCCCATTAGAGGTATACAGGCCCCCATTAGTGGTATACAGACCCCCATTAGAGGTATACAGGCCCCTATTAGTGGTATGCAGGCCACCATTAGTGGTATACAGGCCCCCATTAGAAGTATACAGACCCCCATTAGTGGTATACAGGCCCCCATTAGTGGTATACAGGCCCCCATTAGTGGTATACAGGCCCCATTACAGATTACAGCCCCCCATTAGTGGTATACAGGCCCCTATTAGTGGTATACAGGCCCCCATTAGAAGTATACAGGCCCCCATTAGAAGTATACCATTAGTGGTATTGTTAAAACATGAATATCTTCATTAATATTTACTTCAAATACTGGGTATAGTTATCAAAGAACTAGTATATTAATTTATTCGTATATACATATCTGCTGATATATTTAGCTTACACAAGCCGACAAGTAGAAGGATATGGCCATACATAGCTGCAACATATACAGGCTATACATATAGCTAAAGATTGCATCATCCCAGAATTGTCTAGAAGTATCCATGTATAGTAAAAACATGTCGCTGTCACTCTATAAGAATGAGCTATACCATGGGTGGGGGGGTCTCCCTGCTGATGGTCTTCCTGCTGGGAACTTTTTCACTGCTGGAAGACAGAAGACAAATGTGACACTTGCTCAAGCTGAAACCCTCTTCAAGACATCAGCTCTGGACATGCAGGAACCCTATGCCTTGGAGAGATGGATACCCCAAGACCAGTTGACAAACTCAAGGAAGCAAGTATGACAAAGACTCATAAAGGATAAATGGACTATTTTTCTATAACTACCTGAATAGGTTACTTTACTGTGATGCCTTTTATTGTTGGTTCATTTTGACCAATAAAGCCAGCAAGAGATTATTATATGCTTCTACGTCTTTTCTCAATAATTGCACATGATGATAAGCACGATAATTATTTACGCATAGCGGTATTTAACAGGTATACAGGCTCCCATTAGTGGTATATAGCCCCCCTCACAATTTGGTTTCTCAAGTCCTCAGACAGTTCTTTGGTCTTCTTTCTTTTGTCCATGCTCAATGTGGTACACACAAGGACACAGGACAGAGGTTGAATCAACTTTAATCCATGTCAACTGGCTGCAAGTGTGATTTAGTTATTGCCAACACCTGTTAGGTGCCACAGGTAAGTTACAGGTGCTGTCAATTACACAAATTAGAGAATCATCTCATGATTTTTCCAACAGTGTCAATACTTTTGTCCACCCCCTTTTTTATGTTTGGTGTGGAATTATATCCAATTTGCCTTTAGGACAATTCTTTTTGTGTTTATACATTGAAGACAAATTAAATGAAGATAATAAGACCAAAGAATTTGTGATTGCAATCATTTTTTGGAAGAAACAGTATTATCTGACAGAATTGCAGGGGTGTCAATACTTTTGGCCACAGCTGTATGTAAGGCTAAATAAACAAAATAATAAAAAATCTCTTTTAGTGTCTGTTCACATGTAGTGTTTTGGCTATTACAATTGGAAGGGCCATTTTGTAGGTCCATCTGTCATATATAATTTTTAGTTAGATATTCCCCAGCACTTTACAAAGCCAGGTAGAATGTTCCCATTGATATGTTAATCTTTAACCTGAGGGGACTCAGGTGTCCATGTAACATACATTTTGGAAGAACTGCTGTTACTTATACCTTTGTGCGGTCCCTTCCTCATTGAGACTTTGAAAGTGGGATACATATTCAATAGCAGTTTACAATGTGCCCATTGTGGCTTGGAGCTTTACACTCCTCTTCATGCCACGCAACCTGCATGTCATTCTGTGGCCCTCAATTCAAATTTTCAAAGGGCCTGCAGGTGTCAGGAAACCTGAGATTGGAGAGGGCGCAGAGGTAGCCCAGTAATATACATTTTGGAGGAACTGCTGTTACTTATACATATGGGTGGTCCCTCCCTAATTGAGACTCAGATAGTGGAATACATATTCCATAGCAGTTTACAATGTGCCCATTTGGGTGTTTGGCTCTACCTTCTTCTTCCCGCCACACCACCTCCACGTTATTCTGCATCCATCAATTCAAGTTTTCAAAGGGTTTGTAGGTGTCAGGAAACTTGAGTTTGTTGACAGCCCTCAGGTAACCCTGTAACATACGTCTGTATAAATTTAGGAGGGCTCTCTCCTGTACATTTGAGCGTACCCTCACTATTCATATTCTACATTTCTCACTCTCTCATTTAACTTATTTAGGGGCAGAGATTACAGAGAAGTGCAAGTAACAAGAAGAGAGCAGTGACTGCAGCCTGAGAGCCTCAGCTGTGTCTTAAGTGTGTGAACTGAAAAAATAAAGCTGCTCTACTTTATTCAGCTCAAATATATCACTTGTGCAAATGAATGATCAAAGGACATATGGTGTCCCCCTCTAAAATGGGTTGGAGAAGCTTCTGCATATGGCTCTGAAATTTTCATTGGCAATATTTCCCATGTTGAATGGAAGACAAGACTTGTTGATACTTTAGTACTTGGTCTGGTGCAGAATTTTCATCGGATTTGAAAAAAATTACTCCTAGGGGCCATGTCCTAAACGCAGGAACACACTATGACAAGTGCCTTTTATAACAAACATTATCTATGTGGGACTACTGTAGTAGTTGTGGCTCTCAATTCAAGTTTTCAGAGGGCCATCAGTTGGTCATCAACAGTCAGTGTAAATTGCTATTCAATATGTATCCCCTATCTCAGTCACAATGTGGGACAACCCATGACAAGGGCCTCCAATGACATATATTAGTTTGGTAGGACTACTGTCCTTTCCTGTTTTCTCCACTAAACAATGTGTATTGTGCTTCAAAAAAATTAGCCCTATGGGCTGTTATGGCTGATGCAGGAAGGAAAGTGGTTTCTATGGGAAGCAGTGGAATATTATTAGTATAAATCAACATTTTTGGTAAATTTAGGTTGGTTTGCTGTCATCTGGAGGGATTACAAACTGTGGAAAAATCCAGTCCTTGCTGAATTTAATCAGAGTAAGTCTGTCTGCATTTTCGTGAAGAGACGTGTGTGTTTATTAGTGATGATTGCCCCAGCGGAACTGAAAACACACTCTGACATCACACTGGCAGGTGGGCAGGCCAGCACCTCCAAGATATATAAGGAGAGGTGGGCCAAGTGTTCAGCTTGGACATCCAATAATTAAAGGGAACTGAAGCATCAACAAGGATGCAGGTATGGTCACTTAAGTACCCCTTGACCATGTTATTCAACTTCTCCCTCCTTGGCATTGTTACAGGCACAGGTAGCCCTTGATGATTTGCTGGTTTATTGAAAATGTCCTAGTTTGTGCACATTTTCCCCTACCTCTGTTGGGCCTGGTGTGCGTGTCTCTCCCCATCAATCCTTGCAATTGAAAAGAGTCGGTACCTCTGCCACCAGCGTTGTCTGGTAATGTTTTCAGCAAACGTTCTACAATGGCCCTCTTGAATGATTTCATTTTGCAACCCTTTGGTGACTCCAAAAGTAGAGAAGAAAGTTTCTCTTTGCACCATGGGTCGAGACAGGTGGCTAACTGAGAGGGGGCGTGGCCTGCAATGTGAGGTAATCAGATCTTGGAGCTCATGTGCCCTCAGATAAGCAACAGAGATAGTTGCCTTTTTAAAGGCTAAGTTTCACTCACACAGCAACTGGACTAGTTAGATGAACTTTCCAGGATTATTTTGAGCCACTTGGGAGCCATATTGGAGGTGATTTCACTTCAGCACACCGTTTGAAGATATGAGCCCTCAGGGAGATCTAGGGTGCCATTTTGGATTGGTGTTTCCCTCATCCCCTTACCACAGTTACTCTTTATTGTCTATAGAAAAGCGACGACTGGGTCCTTACAGCTCACCGCTGTTACTGTGAGACCTTCCACATCTGTACTGATGAGCCTACTTCATATTTTCCTGATTTAATTCCTTTAGTCAGGAGAAACAGGCTCTATTTCGTCGCTCCCACCATACTAATCCTTATAATTGAGCTGGCTCTTTCCTAATCTCTTTCAACTAAATACGCTCTGCCCTGACATCGCACCCATAAGAGAGGAATTTCCGTCTTTTGCCTTTATTGCTGCTAATTGGTATACCAGGGTGAAGGGACTATTTGCTGGTACAAGCTGTGAAATGGTGCTGGTTGGCAGAAGGATCTATATCAGCGCAAGTAGTTCCTCTGAAGATCTGACATCACTCTGGGATATATCAGCAGAGGAGTGGGGAGATTGGTAATAGGGAGATCTTTAATCAAATGAGATCGGCGGATCTCCACCGGACCCAAGCTTTACAGACTCCAGAATCCAGTTTCCAGCTTTTTAATAGACAGGGTTATTAATTACATATCCCTAGGCTTAATGAGCAGTGTTTAACTAGGCTGGCATATTGGTGATGGAGGGGGAGGTATTGGGATATTTACTACAGGGGAAATGTGCGAGTCCTTACTAGTATGTAGTGCTATATGCTTTATATTAAGTCATATTAACATGTACTGCGCTACAACCTATATATAAGGGGCGCTATAGAAAGTATTGTAGCACTGTGAGGATTGTTAGGATTGTATTTAGAGTTTTCTTTCAGACTCTCTTGTTTCTGCTATATGCTTTTTATTAAGTCATATTAACATGTACTGCGCTACAGCCTATATATAAGGGGCAATATAGAAAGTATTGTAGCACTGTGAGGATTGTATTTAGAGTGCTCTTTCAGACTCTCTTGCTTATGCCCGGTTTCCATGACTATAGGTGTGGCTTCATAAAGGGTATCTGCCTCTACATTGGTTTGTTTAGTTAAGCTAATTTACTCTAATGTTAACCCCATATTTATACATAACCGGTTGTCCTGTGATGTGCATCTGGACAGTGGAATTTTATAGAATACCCTACACATAGTTTATGTATAATTACTAATTTGCTAATATATATACTATTACTCTAGAAACTTAAGGACTCACTTAAACTGGAGATCTCAATTCCCTTTTATATCTCTATAGAGAGGGTTGGTGCAAGTTTGTATGAGCATCTGCTTTATGGTAAGTCATAATAATATGTACTGTCCTGCAGCCTAAATATAAGGGGTGCTATTGAAAGAACTGTAGTACTGTGAGGATTGTATTTAGAGTTCTTAAATCTTCATATAGCTCTGGATTGTAGGTGGTTACTATATTAAATTGTGGTTTCTCTGGACGCTTATAACAGACATTACTTGACTTTTAATATTTGGGGATTGAGTTTCCTGGAGACTACTATCGTCACACGAAGCTCTATACGGCGTTATTTTCTTCTAAATCCTCAAATTTATATACTATTTAGTGTCACTTTTTTACATATAAAACAAAGCATTAAATATGCCTCCTAAAACTAAACTCACTTCTAGTGTCAAGCATGCCAATTTTGTAAGGTCTGCCGTAGCCAGTAAGTAGAGTAAGATGGAAAAATACAACATCTGCTCAATCTCATGGGGATCCTCTCCATGACAAGGGACTGACAAACAAACTAGAGGATACAGAGGTCCGGAATCTTTCTTCGGAGGAATCAATGTCCTATGAGTGTTCTCAAAAAACAAATAAACGTAAGTCCTACTCTAATACAAATTTGCCTAAAGATTCCATTTTAGATTGTGATTCCTGGCATACTCAAAGCCTGCTTAGACAGAGGTTTAGGGGGTAACCCACAGCGGATACTCCTTTATTAAATTCCAGTGAGGGCCAACCATTGAACAAGGAGTTCTTTCTAAATCTCTTTAGGGAATTCAAGGAATCACTGAGAGTTGACCTTAATGAGCAGTTCGATGACTTGCGCATTTTGTTGGCCTCCATTGCGTCCAAGGCTGAAAATAATGAAAAAGCAGTAGCTAATTTGACGGAGGAGAATAAGGGAGTTAAACATGAACAGGACATGATGAGGAAAGAAATAAAAACTTCAACAGATAAATTAATTGATAGAGAAGATAGAGACAGATGTAGCAACCTTAAATTTATGGGCATTAATGAAAAGGTCAGGACCCCAGAACTTATTGTTTACATGAAAACTTTGCTTAAGAAGACGCTCCCCTCCTTACCGGATATTGAGTTCTCGATAGAGAGGGCTCATAGAATCCCAAAGCCGACCTATCTCCCGGAAGAGATTCCGAGAGATATTATTGTAAAGTTTACATTTTACCAGACTAGGGATTTGATAGTGAATTACCTCAAAGGGAACAAAACTTTACCATCACTATATGGCAAAATAATTTTTTTCTGATATTTCAAAAGAGACAAAGCTAAGGAGAAGGGCCCTTAAACCTATTACCGAAATCCTTCAGGCTAAGGAAATAATTTATCGTTGGGGGCGCCCTAATACTAGTGTCATTTTCTCATATGGGCAGATATCGATTATGATTGAGGAAAAGGGAGGGTGGTATGATGTTTCTTAAAGACCTTCAGTTACACAATACTTGATTTTAGATTTATAGGCTTATATATCCATATTTACCTTACTGAAATTTTGGTCCTAGCTGGAGCACTGAAGGCCAAACTTTTAGCCCCATTGGAAGTTTGATATCGGTTCCATTGAACCATTCCGCTTTGTGCCAGTCTTAACTGGAATTATTATTTTTTTTTCTCTCTATTTTTAGGAATACAGATTTGCTTTCATTCATAGTGGAATACAGGGGCGTAACTATCGGCATAGCAGACCTAGCGGTCGCTTTGGGGCCCGGCGCTTGTGGGGGGCCTGGACCCAGCGCCGCTACACTGCTATCCGGTCAGCTGCGATAGCTTTTGTGGCCGTCAGGTGGGGCCCCCCGGCGAGGTGGATGCCGCCGCGACACGTCGCAGCTCCTATTCAAAGCGGCCGCTGTCGCCGCTCTCCACCGTGCTCCTTCGGGTCTTCATGCTTCTTCCTGGTTGTGACCGGCGGGCGCAGGCAATGACGTCATTGCCTGTGCGCCGGAGGAGGAAGCATGAAGACCCGGAGGAGCGCGGTGCAGAGCGGCGACAGCGGCAGGGATAAGTATAATGATGTATTCCTTTACAGGTGTATACCACCACTGGGGCCTGTATACCACCACTGGGGCCTGTATATACCACCACTGGGGCCTGTATATACCACCACTGGGGCCTGTATATACCACCACTGGGGCCTGTGTATACCACCACTGGGGCCTGTATATACCACCTCTAGGGCCTATATATACCACCACTGGGGCCTGTATATACCACTGGGGCTGCTGTATATACTGCTGGGGCCTGTATATACCACTGGGGAGGCTGCTGTAATACTGCTAGGGCCTGTATATACCACTGGGGAGGCTGCTGTATACCACTGTGGCTGCTGTATATACTGCTGGGGCCTGTATATACCACTGGGGAGGCTGCTGTATACCACTGGGGCTGCTGTATATACCACTGGGGAGGCTGATGTATACCACTGGGGCTGCTGTATATACTGCTGGGGCCTGTATATACCACTGGGGAGGCTTCTGTGTACCACTGGGGCTGATGTATATACCACTGGGGAGACTGCTGTATACCACTGGGGCTGCTGTATATACTGCTGGGGCCTGTATATACTACTGGGGAGGCTGCTGTAATACTGCTGGGGCCTGTATATACCACTGGGGAGGCTGCTGTATACCACTGGGGCTGCTGTATATACTGCTGGGGCCTGTATATACCACTGGGGAGGCTGCTTTATACCACTGGGCTGCTGTATATACTGCTAAGGCCTGTATATACCACTGGGTAGGCTGCTGTATACCACTGGGGCTGCTGTATATATTGCTAAGGCCTGTATATACCACTGGGTAGGCTGCTGTATACCACTGGGGCTGCTGTATATACCACTGGGGAGGCTCCTGTATACCACTGGGGCTGCTGTATATGCTGCTGGAGCCTGTATATACCACTGGGGATGCTGCTGTATTCTACCACTGGGGAGGCTGCTGTATACTACCACTGGGGAGGCTGCTGTATACTACCACTGGGGAGGCCTGTATACCACTGGGGGGGCCTGTATACCTGTGCTCGGCTTATACATGAGTCAATAGGTTTTCCCAGGTTTTGGGGGCAAAAGTAGGGGGTCGGCTTATACACGGGTCGGCTTATACACGTGTATATACGGTAAACTGGGTGGCGTCAGACTGTTAACACCGATTCGGTAAGGGGGTGTGTCTTGAAGGGGGGCGTGTCATTGGGGGCATGTCTTGGAGGGGGCCCCGTTCAAAAGTTTGCTATGGGGCCTTGCCAGTTCTAGTTACACCCCTGGTGTAATATAGTTATTGGTTAATTGTTGATATTCTGACATGAGTAAACATCACCATAAAAATGTCATAACTAAATGAATCCGCCATAAACCCAATGAGATTACAGTTTCTTGCAAGAATAAAACAGTATCAATATGACGAATATACTGTATTCACATCTTTTAATGTCAATGGGTTAAATTCCCCCCTAAAGAGATTCATGATTTGGAAGGAAGATTCAAAACAAAATATAGACATAATAGGTTTACCGGAAACAAAATTTGCTAAAGAGAAAATCACAAAATCCGAGAATCAATTTTGTCCAAATTTTCTATTATCCTCCAACATAAAGAAGAAAGCTGGTGTTGCGTTCATTATCAAAGATTCAGTTAGTTATGAAAAGATACAATGTATAGAAGACATGGAGGGTAGATTTTTAATATTAGTGTGTGTAATCAATAATTCCCCTTGTACGCTAGTGAACATCTACGCACCTAACAAGGACCAGATAAGTTTCTTAAATAAACTAATCAAGATTATTAGGGAATGCCAGAAAGGATCTTTACTAATATTTGGGGATTTTAATGCTATTCCTAACTTAGACTAAGATTCTTCAAATAAAGGCAGACATTTAGGCATCACTAGACCCATGGTTTAATAGAGAAGAGTTGTACGATGCATTTTGATGCTTAAATTCCTCATCCATAGAGTACACTCATTACTCTAATACTCACAAATCATTTTCGAGAATAGATTTAGTAGTCTCTGACATTCATACTCTTCAAAAAATTAAAAAAGTGATAATCCATCCAAGATTATGGTCTGATCCACTCCTCTGTCACATTTGAGATTATAAACAATTATAAATTAACTAAACCATGGAGAGCTAATCCATTTCTTTTCTCTCACCCAGGTTACAGAGAGGAGGTCCAGACTGCACTAGATGATTATTTTAGGGAGAACGATACAGAAGATATTACTATTATGACATTATGGTCTGCCCACAAGGCAGTAATAAAAGGAAAGTTGATAGAACTAAATTCGACACTTAATAAATCGAAAATAAAAAAGACTGAAGAGATAATAACAAACATTAAAGAAGTAGAAACGTTCAAAACCTTATTTCCACCAGATGAGGTCCACAGTAAAATCTTAGACCTCAAAATCAAATTAAAAACAATACTCACATCTGAGAATAATACATTTATTCTTTCCTTGAAGTCGAACTTTTATCATAGTATGAATAAGCCGAATAAGTTCTTTGCTAAAAGGATAAAGAAAACAAAAATCCTACAACTAAAAAATAAAGATAATAACATACTTAAAAACCCCAAGGACATCTCAATAGAATTTGAAAAGTATTATGATAATTTATATAATTTAAGAAATGTTGCCTCAGAAAAGTCACCTACAGATGCCTCTTAGATAACATATAACTGCCCACTCTATCTGAAGACGAAATAGCTAATCCTAACTCCCCATATCCTGAAGATGAATTGAACACCGCGATAAAAGCAATTAAAAATAAATCTCCAGGACCTGATGGTCTACAAAATGAATATTTTAAAAAATGTTCACCTACTTTGATCTCCTATCTTACGAAATTAATTAATATCATCTCAACTACTTCATATATGCGTTCAGAATTACAAGAAGCCATAATCACAGTGCTCTACAAAGAAAAGGGAGATTAAGACCTAGTTGGCAACTATAGGCCCATCTCCTTATTAAATACGGACATTAAACTCATAGCCAAAGTATTAACTGCAAGCTGTAATACCAAGATTGATCCACAAAGATCAGGTGTTTTATAGCCAATAAAAGCACTGAAGACGCGACTAGAAGAATAATAAATATTCTAAATCACGTACAAAAGTCAGGGACCCCAATGTTGTTTGTTGCTATTGATGCTGAAAAAGCATTCGATATTGTGCAATGGAATTTTCTGTTCCATACGCTTGACAAATTTGGGCTTAGTGATAACATCATTAATATTAACCCCTTCCCGACCCTTGGCCCACCGTTTGGGCCATGAAAACAAGTTCGTTCCCGACCTTTGGCCCAAACGGTGGGCCATGGAATGATCGCGCTCCTGCGGCGCGTGTGAGGGGGGTGACTCAGGTGTCACTGTACATAATGCACAGTGACAACCTGTAGTTCACCCCACGGGGGGGTGGATTAACCCCCCCGTGCCTAGGGCCCCTCTGATTGGCAGTGAAAATCTGTCTCTGCCATTCAGAAACAATGGAATATTTCACTAATGAAAATTGGTGGAATATTCTGGATCTGGGCTGGCCTGATGCATATAGCATCAGGCATTGGCTGGAGGTATGTGTGTCCCCCCCCTGGATCTGATTGGGGCTAGTGTCCATGTGACGCTAGCCCTCCAATCGGCTATCAAGGGGATTGTTTATAATCTGCCGCCGACCGACCCCGATCCGCAGCACCGACCCCGATCCGCCGCACCGAGACCGATCCGCCGCCGCAGCCGCCACAGCCGCCGCCACCGATAACCTCTTTCCCTGTCTCTGTAGTCCCTCTGTGCGCCGCCTGTCCCTGTCTTCTCTTTCCCTCTCTCTTGTTGTTCCTCTTCTCTTTCCCTCTCTCCCCCTCCCTCCTGCACATCCCCCCCTCTCCCCCTCTCCCCCGCACATCCCCCCATCTCCCCCCCTCCTTCCCCCATCTCCCCCCCTCCTTCCCCCATCTCCTCCCCTCCATCCCCCTCCTCCCCTGTGCTGTGCACTGACCGGCTGGTGCTCGTTCTGCCAGCCGGTGTAAAGTGATTTACAGGCAGCAGTTGCACCTGTGATCACCCATCCCCCGCCCTGTCCCAGTGATCACCCACCCTGCTACTGCCCCCCTTATTCATCTCCCCCCCGCTGCTGGCTCCTTAGCTCCCTCTTGCACCTGCACGCTTGACCGCCTGCTCTCCTGCGCCCCGTCCGCTCGAGCGCTCGCCGTCCGCCCAGCCCTCGCCATCTGCCAGAGTGCTCGCCGTCCGGCCTAGCTCTCGCCGTCCGCCCTCACCCTTGCCGTCCACCCTCGCTGTCTGCCCTAGCCCTCGCCGACCGCCCTAGCCCTTGCCGTCCGCCCTAGCCCTCGCCGTCCGCCCTCGCCGTCCAGCCTCACCCTCGCCGTCCGCCCTCGCCGTCTGCCCAGCCCTCGCCGTCTGCCCGGGCGCTCGCCGTCCGCCCTTGCCGTCCGCCCTAGTCCTCGCCGTCCGCCCTAGTCCTCGCCGTCCGCCCTAGTCCTCGCCGTCCGCCCTAGTCCTCGCCGTTAGCCCTCACCGTCCGCCCTAGCTCTCGCCGTTAGCCCTCGCCGTCTGCCCAAGCGCTCGCCTTTCTGCCCGAGCGCTCGCCGTCCGCCCTTGCTGTCTTCCCTAGCCCTCGCAGTCCGCCCGGGCGCTCGGCGTCTGCCCGAGCGCTCGCCGTCCGCCCTCACCCTCGCCGTCCGCCCTCACCCTCGCCGTCTGCCGGGGCGCTCGCCGTCCGCCCTTGCCGTCTGCCCTAGTCCTCGCCGTCCACCCTAGTCCTCGCCGTCCGCCCTAGTCCTCGCCGTTAGCCCTCACCGTCTGCCCTAGCTCTCGCCGTTCGCCCTCGCCGTCTGCCCGAGCGCTCGCCTTTCTGCCCGAGCGCTCGCCGTCCGCCCTTGCCGTCTTCCCTAGCCCTTGCCGTCCGCCCTAGCTCTCGCCGACCGCCCTAGTCCTCGCCGTCCGCCCTAGTCCTCGCCGTCCGCCCTAGTCCTCGCCGTCCGCCCTAGTCCTCGCCGTCCTCCTTAGTCCTCGCCGTCTGCCCGAGCGCTCGCCTTTCTGCCCGAGCGCTCGCCGTCCGCCCTTGCCGTCTGCCCTCGCCGTCCGCCCTAGCCCTCGCCGACCGCCCTCGCCGTCCGCCCGGGCGCTCGGCGTCTGCCCGAGCGCTCGCCGTCCGCCCTCACCCTCGCCGTCCGCCCTCACCCTCGCCGTCTGCCGGGGCGCTCGCCGTCCGCCCTTGCCGTCTGCCCTAGTCCTCGCCGTCCACCCTAGTCCTCGCCGTCCGCCCTAGTCCTCGCCGTTAGCCCTCACCGTCTGCCCTAGCTCTCGCCGTTCGCCCTCGCCGTCTGCCCGAGCGCTCGCCTTTCTGCCCGAGCGCTCGCCGTCCGCCCTTGCCGTCTTCCCTAGCCCTTGCCGTCCGCCCTAGCTCTCGCCGACCGCCCTAGCCCTCGCCGTCCGCCCTAGTCCTCGCCGTCCGCCCTAGTCCTCGCCGTCCGCCCTAGTCCTCGCCGTCCTCCTTAGTCCTCGCCGTCTGCCCGAGCGCTCGCCTTTCTGCCCGAGCGCTCGCCGTCCGCCCTTGCCGTCTGCCCTCGCCGTCCGCCCTAGCCCTCGCCGACCGCCCCTCGCCGTCCGCCCGGGCGCTCGGCGTCTGCCCGAGCGCTCGCCGTCCGCCCTCACCCTCGCCGTCCGCCCTCACCCTCGCCGTCCGCCCTCACCCTCGCCGTCTGCCCGGGCGCTCGCCGTCCGCCCTAATCCTCGCCGTCCGCCCTAGTCCTCGCCGTCCGCCCTAGTCCTCGCCGTTAGCCCTCACCGTCCGCCCTAGCTCTCGCCGTTAGCCCTCGCCGTCTGCCCGAGCGCTCGCCTTTCTGCCCGAGCGCTCGCCGTCCGCCCTTGTCGTCCGCCCTAGCCCTCGCCGACCGCCCTAGCCCTCGCTGACCGCCCTAGCCCTCGCCGTCCGCCCTAGTCCTCGCCGTCCGCCCTAGTCCTCGCCGTCCGCCCTAGTCCTCGCCGTCCGCCCTAGTCCTTGCCGTCCGCCCTAGTCCTCGCCGTCTGCCCGAGCGCTCGCCTTTCTGCCCGAGCGCTCGCCGTCCGCCCTTGCCGTCTGCCCTCGCCGTCCGCCCTAGCCCTCGCCGACCTCCCTCGTTGTCCGCCCGGGCGCTCGGCGTCTGCCCGAGCGCTCGCCGTCCGCCCTCACCCTCGCCGTCCGCCCTCACCCTCGCCGTCCGCCCTCACCCTCGCCGTCTGCCCGGGCGCTCGCCGTCCGGCAGCAACTGGGGCCTGTATACCACTAGGGGGCCTGTATACCACTAGGGGCGCCTGTATACCACTGGGGGGGCCTGTATACCACTAGGGGGGCCTGTATACCACTGAGGGGCCTGTATACCACTGGGGGGCCTGTATACCACTGAAGGTCCTGTATACCACTGGGGGGGCCTGTATACCACTAGGGGGGCCTGTATACTACTGGGGTGCCTGTATACCACTAGGGGGGCCTGTATACTACTGGCAGGCCTGTATACCACTGGGGGGCCTGTATACCACTGGGGGGCCTGAATACCACTAGGGGGGCCTGTATACCACTGGAGGGGCCTGTATACCACTAGGGGGGCCTGTATACCACTGGGGGGCCTGTATACCACTGGGGGGGCCTGTATATACAACTGGGGGAAGCCTGTATATATCACTGGGGGGCCTGTATATATCACTGGGGGGGCCTGTATATATCACTGATGGGGGCCTGTATATATCACTGGGGGGCCTTTATATACCACTAATGGGGGCCTGTATATACCACTGGGGGGGCCTATATATATCACTAATGGGGGCTTGTATATACCACTGGGGGAGCCTGTATATACCACTGAGGGGGGCTGTAACCTCTGATGGGGGGCCTGTATATACCACTGATGGGGGGCCTGTATATACCACTGATAGGGGCCTGTGTATACCACTGAGGGGGGCTTGTATATACCACTGATGGGAGGCCTATATATACCACTGATGGGGGCTGTAACCTCTGATGGGGGGGCCTGTATATACCACTGGGGGGGCCTGTATATACCACTAATGGGGGCCTGAATATACCACTGGGGGAGCCTGTGTATACCACTGAGGGGGGCTGTAACCTCTGATTGGGGGCCTGTATATACCACTGATGGGGGCCTGTATATACCACTGATGGGGGCTGTAACCTCTGATGGGGAAGAACTGTATACCAGTGATGGAGGTCCTATATACCAGTGATGGGGGATTATATACCAGTAATGGGGGGGCCTTTTATCATGATGAGAGGGGCTGTATACCATGATGAGAGTCTGCTTCATTTCCCCCCTAGGCTTATACTTGAGTCAATAAGTTTCCCTAGTTTTGGAGGGTAAAATTAGGGGCCTCTGCTTATACTCGGGTCGGCTTATACTCGAGTATATACGGTATACCTGACAGACGAAATAGATGAAAACAATTTTCATAAAACTATGACGGCTATTTATAAGAGCATCTCTTGTGTTTCCCTGATTGAAGCACAGTACAAGACATTAACAAGGTGGTACTTCATGCCACTGAAACTTCACATGATAGCTCCGTGTAACTCTGACAAATTTTGGAGAACCTGTGGTTCGGTAGGGAACATTATCCATGTCTTTTGGTCTTGCCCGCAGCTTAAAGTATATTGGGATGCAGTTCAAGACCTTATAAATAGGGTGACCAACTTAAACATTACTTTGACCCCTGAACTTGCATTATTTTTTTGAATATAGGAGATATTCCCGCGAGGAACAGACCACTAGTCGCACATATTTTATTGACAGCAAAAAACTCAATTGCTTCTTACTGGAAACAGGCATAGGTACCCAATATCTATGAGCTCATAGAAAAGATAACTACTCATAATATTTTGGAATTTTGCTTTGCACGCAGAAACAATACACAAGACAAATATAGTATGAAGTGGTCGGATTGGCTAAGAACCTTTACTCCAGTTGATTCTTAACCCATTTGCATAGACAACATTTATCCTCAGGACGGAGACATTAAAAAAAATAATACTAAATCTCTTGGGCATATGCGAGGGTCTTGCATCAGACACTTACACATGAACTGAGCCATGTGGGCCAAGCTGCAAAAGGCAAGTGTTCTGAATCTCCAACAGTAGGACAAGTACCCATCCTCTCCACACACTGACTCACCTCCTCCTCCATCTCCTCCCCTCCAGCCCATCCTTGCTGGACAGACATGAAGCTTGGGTTAGGAGTCCTCTCTGTAGCATTGTGAGTCCCCTCAGTAAAACAGAAATGTAAGTAATCTCCCAACTCATCCTCCTCATCTTCCTCATCATCACCCAATGCTGCCTCAAAATATTGGCTGGGCTGGGTAGTATCATCCATTGGGAAATCTTGCTCAATAGCCACTTGCTGGGCACTCAAAGCTTCTTCTTTGAGATTATTCAGTGATTGTTTAAGCAGACAGAGCATCAGGATGGTTACACTGATAATAAGCTGATCACCACTCAAAAGCTTACTGCAGTACTCAAACTTCTCAGGAACCTTACAAATATCAGCGATCCACACCCACTCGAGAGATGTTATGTGTGGTGGCTGAGTCTCCATCTGAAGGGCATGTTGAAGCTGGAACTCTGCTATTGCCCTCTGCTGCTCACTAATCCTTGCCAACATATGATGAGCTCCACTGTAAAAGACAGGTTGCAAGTGAGTCAGTGACTTGGCAAATTCAAGCACTTTCGCAGTGATGCAAGACAAGCCAAAGTGGTAGAGGAATGGCAAAAATGGGAGTTAATACGGCACACCTTCTCAAGTAGGTATGGCAAGTCAGCGTATGTTTTGAGAAATTTCTGAACAACTAGGTTCAGCATGTGAGCCATGCATGGCACGTATACCAGCTTGCCAACCTTTAAAGCTGCCAACAGGTTGCACCCATTATCGCAGATGACCAGACAAGGTTGGAAGTGCAGAAGAGAGAGCCACTTCATTTCATTTCATTTCAAAAATTCTTTTTATTGTTTTACAAGATATTAAGATGATAATCAGATAATTACAGAATAGGAGAATTCAGCTTGTGACAATCAATGAAAAAATGATTAATTAATTCCAAACATATGTTTAACTACGGTTATTGTCAAACTATTTAGAGAAAGTTAAGCACAAGAAGATGGTGAGAAAAAAAAACAGAAGAAAAAAAAAAAAAATATGTGAAAGAGGAAAGGAGGATAAGAAGAAGAATAGAAAAGGGAATAATAGGTTAGAGGGGAAGAGAGAGGTGGGGAGGGCGGTTCAGAGGGTGGAGCCTAGAGGATCATTATTGGTTAAATGTGGTGAGGGGTCAAGATTAAGGTACTATGAACGTCTTTTTGAAGAGTACCCAAGCTCGCCAGTGGTTACTAACAGATGCCTGTGTATGGTTCACCGAGGCAGCCAGTTTTGCTACTAGATACAGTTGGTCAATTTTATCAATTAACGATTGAAGAGTCGGAATTTGAGGAGATCCCCATACCGTTGGTATAAGAAGTTTCGCCGCAGCTAGAATTGTACATATTAACACAGAGAACTCACCATGGGAAGTGTCTAGGGGTAGATTCAACAGGACAGCTTCAGGGGATAACTTGATATTTCGTTTAGTCACATCTCTGATCAGGCGAGTTATCAGATTCCAGTAGGGAATCAGGGATGGACAATTCCACCAAAGGTGTATGTAGTTCCCGTTCACATCACCACAGCGCCAGCAATTCGGAGGGAATTGTTTCTTCCATTTGTGTATTTTCTGCGGATCAGTATACCAGCGGGAGAGAATTTTGTAGGAGTTCTCTTGTACTTTGATGCATTTAGTCGGGCCATGTGAGTGGGTGTAAATATATGAAATCTGTTGAGGTGTAAACTTATAACCTAAATCTTTTTCCCAGCAATGTATATAGGCTCTTTTCGTAGGTACATCTCTATCTAAAATACTTTGGTAAATGGTAGAAAGGATCTTAGTAGGTCTGATCTGTCTTGCACAAAGCGTTTCGAAAGCCGTGGGGCTGCGGGTGAGCGCCGTATCGAATCGGATGTTGTGCAGGAGTGATTGTAGAGTCTTATATTGGAGGAAATTAATAGATTCGAGGCCAGGTATTTTGTGCAGAGTAGACAACGGGAGAAGAGCTCCATCTGCGTATAAATGATCCGCTGTTAGGCTGGCAAGTAGTCCAGTGCGGTGTTTGCTGGGGTTGTATAGTAATTTTGATCTCGTTAGTATATCCAACAAGGTAAGGAGAGGAGTTGATGGGGGTATCAGGTATGTATGTATATTGGTCCATACTCGTAGGAGTGTGCTTGTGAGAGGGTTAAGTTGGCTTTCAGATGACTTGTCATTGCAGTGCGTCAGTAGGAGGGGGCGGAGGAGCTGTGGGGATAATTTGTTTTCTATATCAATCCATAATTTATTGTGTGTGTTTCGTATGATATCAACAGAGCGTGATAGGACTGCTGCGTGGTAATAGATTCTAATATCTGGTGCGCCCATTCCTCCTTTTACTTTTGGGAGAGAAAGAGTGCGGTAATTTAAACGGTGTCTCTTATGTTTCCAAATATAGGCGTAAAGAATAGAATTGACCTTGCGTAAATAAACATTAGGGATTTGTATTGGTAACATAGAGAAGAGGTAAGTAAATTTAGGCAGGATGAGACTTTTGAGAATATTCTTACGACCCATCCAGGATAAGAAAGGGTCACGCCAAGTTTTCATAGTGGCAGTTACTTTGTCTAATAAAGGAGGGTAGTTGAGAGAGAAAAGAGATTTATGAGATCTACTAATTTTTATGCCTAGATAAGTGATGTGCGATTTAGCCATGAGAACGAGTATGAGGTTTTTAATCTGGATAATAGTGGTAGTGGGACGTTCAGGTCTAAGGCCTCCGATTTCGATGTATTTATTTTAAAATTGGTAAGGGCGCTGTAGTTGTCAAATATTTTTAATAAGGGGGGGAAGCTTTTAGAAGGATTAGTCATGAATATGAGTAAATCGTCTGCGAAGGCAGCCGTTTTATGTTGCGTTTCTCCTAGTGTGATGCCGTGAATCCTCTTATCTAGCTGAATATCGATCAGCAAGGGTTCCATTGCTAAGATAAATAATAGAGGGGACAGTGGGCAACCCTGTCTCGTGCCGTTGTGTATGGAGAAGGTATCTGTTAGGGAGCCATTAATGTTGATGCGAGCGGTTGGGCTGGTGTACATTTTTAATATCGCCGCCACTAGTTGGGTCGGGATGCCGAATCCAAGCAACGTCTCTTCTAAGTATAGCCAGTCCACCCTGTCGAAGGCCTTTTCAGCGTCCGTTCCCAGGAGGACTAGTGGAATTTTCTGTCTGTTGGCATAGTGGGTAAGGTGTAGTACCTTTAGTACGTTGTCCTTCCCCTCCCTTCCCCCCACAAATCCAGTTTGGTTTAGTGAAATTTTATCCGGTAGGTAGGCAGCTACTCGACGAGCGATCATACTAGCGAAAATTTTTAAATCAACATTTAGTAAGGAGATCGGTCGGTAGCTGCTACACATTTCCCGGTCCTTCCCTTCTTTGTAGATTAGGGATATTTTTGCTTCTAAAGTTTGGGCCGGAAATCGGTCTCCTTGCAATATGGAATTATACATATTCAGCATGTGTGGTTGGAGAATCGAGGGGAACGATCTGTAGTATGCACAGGGAAGTCCATCCGGACCCGGCGCCTTGTTGGGGGGGCACTTCGACAGGGCGGACCGGAGCTCCTCTAGGCCAAAGGGCTTGTTTAGAAGCAATTGCTGTTGAGGGGTAAAGCTCGGGAGGCTTAGGCGGGATAAGTAATGTTTGATTTTTTGCCTTCTGGCCGCCTCTTCTGTTTTGGTTTCTTTGGGGCGTAGGTTATATAGTTGTGTATAATAGTGTAGAAACGCTGTTTCTATTTGGTTATAATTAGTTGTGGATCGTCCCTCCGCCGTTTTGATGGAATGTATGGAGGTGTGGGTTTGTCTCTGTTTAATTCTAGAAATCATCAATTTCGAGGCTTTGTCACCGTGAACGTACATTTTAGTGCGCCATGAAGCGAGCCATTTTGCCGTTTGTAGGAATAGGATGTCTTTAAGTTGACGCCTTTTAAGGGTTAGTAGTTCCATTATTGGGGGGGTGATTAATTTTTTGTGTTTTGTTTCTAGGTCAGAGATTTCCTCATATAGCAGATCGAGCTGTTCCTGTTGTTGTTTATGAATGTATGCTGTGATTGAAATGAATTCTCCTCTGACCACAGATTTGTGGGCTTCCCAGAGCGTCGGCACCGTAACCTCACCATTATCGTTTTGAGCAAAATACTGCTCTAGTGTTTTGGTTATGCGAGAGAGGGTGGATGGGTTGTCAAGTACCGACTCAGTGAGTCGCCACGATCTATGAGTAGGGAAGGTCTTATGTAATGTCAGTGTCATCGTTACGAAGGAGTGGTCTGAGAATATGTTAGGGTTAATTTTTGTTGATCTCACTTTGGCTAGGGTGTTTTTGGAGACAAAGAAGTAATCTAGTCTATGGTAAGAGGCGTGTGGGTGTGAATAAAAGGTGTAGTCACAATCATCTGGGTGTAAGTATCTCCATACATCCAATAGTTGGAGCTCGTGAAGTTGGACTTTGATTTTATTGAGATCACCTTGTGAGTAAGTGCTTTTCTTTGTTGTGGTATCTATTAGCGGGTTTAGCGCAATATTAAGATCTCCCCCTACTATCAGTGTGCCTTCACGGAAATCTCCTATTTTCTTCAGAGTCGAATGGAGCCATTTCAGGAGTTTTTTGTTGGGGGCATATAGGCAACAAATTGTAACCAAATTGCCTGCTAGTAGACCTTTGAGAAAAATATAGCGGCCGTTAGTGTCAATTAAATGTTCTCGAGTTTGGAAAGGGATTCCTTTCTTTATAGCAATCGAGACCCCTCGTGACCGGGGCTGTGGCGATGTGGCATGGAACCAGGTATCATAGTGTGACCTGTCAAAGTTAGGTAATTTTTCAGGGTAAAGTGAGTTTCTTGTATCAACAGCACATCTGCCGCATGTTTCTTAAGTAGGTCTAGAGTGTGTCTCCTCGGTATAGGGGAGTTTAGCCCCTTAGCATTGAGCGTAGCAAAGGTAAATACCTTATGTTGAGACGCCATCATTGGGTGGTTGATTCCAGATAGGTGTGTATATGATTCGAGCGGTCCTCGACTCCAGCCTCATGACCGGGAGGGGTGGTTGGGTGGGAAGGAAGGAAAGAAAGTAGAAAAGTAGTGAGGGAAGACATAAGAAAAGAGAGATACATTAATAACATTTCCATTGCAATCATGTACAACATGTCAAGCGATCAGTGACACAACAACGTGGACCATATGGGGAGGATCGTTGATGGTTCCACGATAGCCAAATAGTACCTGCTGTGGTATTAAGTAGTTGGGGTGAGGAAGGGGAGGGGCGGGTTCCACTGTGTAGTGGAGGAGTATCGGGTGGGGGAAGGGGTCAATGGTAGTCAGTATGTTAGGGTACTTATACAGTAACTATGGAAACAGGACTTCCGAGGATCTAGAAGTCAAACATATTACAAACCAAGGATATAAACTAACATTACTGTAAAACGCAGTATAACCTGTATAACAAAAGGGTCCTTCTCATAGGAATGACTGGGTCTCACTCTTTATTCAAGTAAGGCCGCGTGTAGTGCAGTTAGTCTGTCTATCAAAGAGGCATAGATTAGCTGTGCATTAATTAGGGTTTCAAGTGTCGTGGTGGCATGGGGTGGGGAAGTGAACGGGGGGGATAAGGAAGGGAGGGGGGACAAAGGGGGGAGCTGGGTGGATGGGTGATAGGTAAATGCAAGGTTAAGGGAGTGAATTGTTAGGTTTTAAGGGTATGGGAACTCAATATTGGATTAGTAACATTCCAATCAAGGGCGTGTAAGGCTGATCCATGGACAAAGTGTTAAAGAATAGTCAGCTAATATGCGGGCGACAAAGAGTCCTTCATATCCTAGAGCGAAGACATCAGGTCGTCTCTACTCCATCCTTTGGCGGTGGTGTTTTGGACATCTTTTTCCGTAGACGCTGTGATTTCGGAGTTCCAGCGACTTGCCATGGGGGGGTGACTTGGAGGGTTTCTGTAAAGAGGCTGCGTGGAAGGTTTCTAGATCAGGGTAAGACTGTAGTTCTATGCTGAGTGATTGACAGACGCCTCTGATGTCCTCAGACGTCCTGGCCGTTAGTTTCTTTTCACCAGCTGTAATAAAGATGCCGAAAGGGAACAGCCAGCGGAAGCGATAGCCTTTTTGTGTCAAGATGTCTGTGAAGGGTTTAAGCAAGCGTCTCTTCTTCAGGGTTATGGCAGAGATGTCTTGGAACAATTTCAGTTGAGAGTTCTCATATTCAATAGTCTCTGCCTCCCTGGCTCTCCGTAAGATAAGTTCTTTTGTTCTGTAGTCTAGGAAGCGACACAGTACATCGCGGGGAGGGTCATTTTGGTTTGGCTTAGGGCGTAGTGTTCTGTGAACTCTAATAATCTCCATGTCTTTAGGGTCTTCCTCCCGTAGTAGCTTATTAAAGATTTCATTCACAGCTGAGGGCAGGGCTTCGAACGCGATTGATTCTGGGAGGTATTTTATGCGGATATTGTTTCTACGCTCACGATTCTCGTGATCCTCAAGAGTGGAATGGATAGCGTGTATTTGAGTCTCGTGAGCATTTAGGCAGTCCAGTAATTTATTTGTTTGTGTCATCGTGGTCACCTGGTCGCTTTCTACTGATCCCAGCCTATGACCTTGTTGAGCCAAGTCTAATTTTATCTCAGCTAGTTCTTTGCTGATCGGTTCTATGGCTTTCGTCAATATACGCTTAATAAAAGAGCGGGTGACCTTATTATCTTTAGGGTCCATTTCTGTGTCCGAATCGCTCTCAACGTCGGAGTCGGACTCCTCAGCCATCAGTCGGAACGTACGTTTGGTGGATTTGGGATGGGTCGTGAGGTCAGCTTGTTTTGAGAGGAATTTATCCACATCGGCCTGGGTAACCGGATTAGTGGGTTTAGATGATGTTCGGGGAGTTTTAATGTTTGTTTTCCCCATTTTTAGCTGTGGTTCTGTGGAATGTTCTTTTAATCGATCTTTATTGTGCCTCCCCTAGGCCACACGTCGTTAACTAGGTAGACATGATGCACATTGCTCGTGACAGCTTAGAAAATGTAGTCACTTTGCAGTAAGTAGGCAACGTTCCTTAGAGCGCCCGCTCTCTCTGACGGTGAGAAACGGGACAGCTTGGCAGGGGTTAATACTGCTCCAGGGGCTTGATAACTCAGGGAGATTTACCCGTACTATATTGTGGGTCAGGATCCAGAAGGTGTCGGGGTGCAGCACTCCAGGAGGGGGGATATGAAGGCCAGTACAGAAATTAGAGTGGCTGTTTATTATGTTCAGACAGCAGGGGAGGAGGGCACCCTTTGCGTCTGTGGGCTTCTGCCTCCACTGACCTGGGCCTGCTTTGTGAGTCTCTCAAGTGAAATATTGCCTCTGTCTCCGGGTCTCTGGCCACCGCGTCTCCCTGCAGAGGGGCAGCACCAAGACAGCTGCAGGCAGATAGACTCTGATGTTTTGCAGTTGTTTGTATAGTGGCCCAGGATTTAGCTCAGGCCTCACTAGCCCTCTCTTGTGACCTTTTACTGGTGCTCCTGTTTTGGAATCTTTACTGGGCTGTGCGATTCGGCTGCCAGCCTTATTATACAGTAGCCTGCAGGTAGTCTTATGCGGGCCCTGCTTATTGTATACACCGCCTGTGCCTCTCTGCTCTGGCGGCGGCACCGGAGGTGAGCGCGGGTCCCCGCTCCCTTTGTGAACTGCTCCGCTCCACGCCTGCTGCCTCTCCCCTCCACCGCCGCCGACCCGGCAGGCGCAGCGGGTGGTCCTCCTTGTTTGCTAGGGCACCCGGTGGGGATGAAACAAGCCGCGCCTGCCCCAGGGGGCCACGATGGGTCCGCCACACTCCACTTACCCCCTCCGTCTCGGGCGCCTTTGTGCAGCAAGGAGCTGTTGGAGGCGATGTGTCTCAGGAGATCCGGCACACACGTGTCCTCACGGCCGCCTCCTCCCTCACTGAGCTCGGAGGCCGTCCGCGCCTATGTCCCGGATCGCAGCAGCAGCAGCGTGGTGGTAAGGTCTGCGTCTTCCCTCCGGTCCACAGTAATGTGATGCACGGAATTCGCCCGGCAGGTTCTCCTCAGCAGCAGAGTTCCTCAGCAGTAGGGCAAGGAGCAGTGGGGGGGGAGGCCTTGTCATGCACCCCACGAGGTGCTTCTCTGGCGATCTCCCGGTCCAAAGTTGGTTTCCACAGGACTGCAGGGTCTCAAATGCAGGATGGATCCAGGGATGATGCCTGTGGGTGCTCTCCAGAGCAGGATGGCGTCAGATTGTAGCTAGAAAACATGAGCGCAATGAGATGCGACCTCTCTATGCGGCGGCCATCTTGGATCTCCAGAAGAGAGAGCCACTGATTGGTCTGTTCTGTTATGCTTTACCACAGCTCTGCTGTAGTGTGTGATTTCTGACCTAAACAGATCAGCTTCAGTAAAGCATATTGACACTTTGTAGATGCACTTCTGCACATGTCCTAGCATGAGAGTGATGGAGAGGTTAATTCAGCATAGGATGAGGAGCAAGAGGAGGAAGGGAGACAGGAAGCGGCATATGATGAGACGGAAACCCAAATAGAAGTTTGTCCTGCTATTTTGCCATCAGTAGGATGTGTGATGTTCCAGTTTGTGACTTTGTCCCACCCTCCACCAGGTTCACCCAGTGTGCCATGACAGAAATGTATCATCCCTCTCCACAACAAATTATCCAGGTGTCTGTTCTTAGGTGGATCTTCCCAATTACAGCTTTGGTGAGAGCACGGTTCAGATTGTTTAACATATGCTTTTGTAATGTGGGAATGGCACACTGTGAAAATAATGCCGGCTGGGAACAGAGTATCATGGGGCAGCCACAGCAAAAAGATCACAGAGACACTGTGTTCCCACAAGCCTAACAAGCAACATCTCACGGCCTAGCAATTTGGCAATGTGCTAGTTTAGTATTTGTGTCTGTGGATGCATTGCTGAGTATTTACACTTCATTTCCAAGCTCTCAGGCAAGGACAACTGGACGCTTTGCCGGGACGAGGAAGTGGATGTGGTTGATATTTGCTGTGTCTGTGCAATTGCAGCTTGTGGGCAGGATGTATGAGCACCTGCTTACTGGACAGCAGATTGCGAAGGATGTAGCACAGGTGACAGTGGTTTGACTGCAGACACAGATATAATACCCTGGTGCTTCACCTACTGGGGTGCTTGGATGTCATGTGGTTCCGCATACTGGTGGTGCTCAGGTTGCCTTTCCCTGGCCTCTGCTCAACTTGGTATGGCAGATTATACAGATTAAAATGTTTTTCTCTGAAGGACTTTCAGAAAAAACTTCCACACAGCTGCTGAACTCCCACTTGGCCTTGACTTGGGCCACAGGTGGGGTGCTCTTGGAAACAGTTGACCCAGTTCTCCATTTGGGCAAAACCCTTTGTGCCTGTGTTGGTGCTACATAGCCATCTTTGTGTTACTGTGCTGGCTATGCATGTCAATGTTCCAGGTCAGAACACTGGCTCATAATCGACCATCTCATCTTCCATTTCATCCTCCTTTCTAGTTGAGATTTTAAGCTAACCTGATGGCAAATGTATGTCATCATCATCAGCCTCCACCTCTGGAGACAGTAAATCAGGTTCCTTAATCTGGCTTTCTTCTAGCCGTAGGTCCTCAAATACTTGTGCATCAATGCATACCACCTCCTCATGTCTTTCTTCAAAGCTGCACAGTGAGCAGCCAGAGCTAGCCAAAGGATACGTGTAAAACAGATCCTCACTGTTGCCAAGCGTTGGGTCATATGTCTCCAGGGACTAATGATGGGGTCAGGTAGGAGGACCAGGTTGAGGGCCTGTTGGATAGGCCAGCCTCCTGTGTATTAAGAGAACACTGTGTGGTTGTGGAAGATTTGGTGCTCCTTGATAAATGTGTATAGGCTTTGTCTGCCATCCAAGACAGAATCTGCTCTCGCTCTTCTGGCTTCCACACACCTTTATGTTCCAGACCTGGAAACTTTGACATAGTGAATGTATCAAGCTTCCTCTTTGTTTGGGAACAGCTTTGGGGAATTTTTGATCTATCTATAAAGGGTGACTCAGTGTCCTTTTGAGATGGAGTATCCTTTTAGCCTTGGCTTTTATACTGAATTCTAGGCTGGTCCATTATGGGTTTTATATATCATTAACTCATATCTGGCCAGGAAAGGATCTTTATTTATCTGTTAGATGATCATTATCCCTGACAAGTGTAAAATGCTCTTCAATATGAGGCGGTCGACAGGGTAGGGGGTACTCGGGAACCGGGGCTGATGGCGGCTCTGCTGGGGGATCACGGCTGGCCGATCCTCGATCCCGTGCCCTGGACCCTCAATGGCGGAGAACGGTGGGGGAATAAGGGGATTGTTAACATGACGCCACCTATGGTACCTGGTAACGGGTATACCAGCGCTGCAGCTGGCTGCTGAGGTGATGGTGAGTGCAGCAGAGTGTGGTACAGCTCCCCACAGATGGAGATTTACCTCAGGGCAGTGGGGATGAATGAGGGGAGTAGTAGTTAAGTTTTTGCTGACAAAGCAGTGAATTGCGGCGGTTAGACAAGAACACAGACACACAGGGATTATTGTTTTCGGTATCTTTTACTGGTGACAAGGTAACAGGTACAGGCCAGAGAAATAACCAAGTCCCCAGTGCAACTTGGGACTTCCACCTTAGAAAGTTATGAGGCCTCCTCTGTCTTTGTGCTCTGTGGTGTGAGGTAAGTCCTGCCTGAGTCTGAACCCACCGCTTCTTCTCCCTCTCTGGGTTTTGTCCTAAACTGGCAATGAGGTCCTTCTGCGCGGTCCCTGTTTCTCCTATGGTCCCTGGTCCTATACTTGGTCAGTTTAGTGTCTCTTACTTTGTTCTCCTCAGGGCTGAACTCCTCCTGAGTCTTCCGGGCTTTTGCTGTGGCAGTAAATGCTGGCAGCGTCGGATTCCGGTGTCCGAGTGTACTAAGGGGCTGTAGTAACCAGTTCCCTTTTCTTAGTTCCCTTCTTTCTCCACTTCCCTCAAACCCTTTCCCTAGGGTGCGCGCATCGGTCAGTGGTCCCTGGTCCTGGGCCTGGATCTCTCCCAGCGACCAGCTCTTCCATCTCCTCTCTCTTCCCTCTCATTGCAGACTGACTTCTGGGACTGACTAACTCCTCCCCTCAGGCCTGGATGTTCTTAAAGGGGTACTGACTTAAGGCAGCCAGTACGGCTCCCCCTTTAGGTCTGGGGTGGAAGGTGTGCTGTGTTAACCAAGGTATAATTCCCTCCTTGCACCCGTGGATCCTGTGGCAATCCCCCGCAGGGGTGCCACAAATATGCTTTCTAATATGATCATATATCAGTTAAAGGCTTTCGTATAGTTATATAAACTTCTTGAAAAAGTATTCTTATGAGCTTATCCTTTAATTCAATTCCATGTTCTATCACATCCTCACTAGAGATGAGCAATGTTCGATTCGAAATGTTCACCAATCTCAAATTCGAGCTGTTTGGGGCGATGTTCGAGTCATTCGACGAATGCGAACAATTACCTTAAATTCGGTAGTTCGAGGTTATTTTCAATAGCAGTTCGTTCACCAAAAGGACCCTATAAAGTGGTCTGGGGGCAGAGGAAAAGGCTGAAATGGGGGCATGATTGTTTAAAACCCGGCAGTAAAAAGCCACCGTCTTTTAAACAATCATTCAGCCCGATCCACTGCCCCCCGCTGCCTTCCATCCAGATCCTAAGTTAGAACCGGGCGGGGAGCACAGAACCAGGGAGCGGGGAGCAAAGGACCAGGGCGGGGAAGCCAGCGGCGGAGAGGAGACTTCACCGCCGGCTTTCCTGCTCTGTGCTGCTCTCCATGCTCCCTGATGCCCCCTCCCCACTGCCTGGATCTGCTCCCCCCGCCCAGTCCTAACTTAGGATCAGGCGGGGAGGTGGCGGGGAGAGCAATGAGGGGGCATCAGGGGGCGGGGAGCGCAGCACAGAGCAGGAAAGCTGACAGTGATTCACCGCTGGCTTTCCAACCGGTTATTTCAAATGATCAGCTGATGCAGATCAACTGTTCATTTGAAGTAGCCGCGGTGCTGGCAGGGAAAGGTTCATGTGAGTTCATGCAGCATGAACTCGCATGAACTTTCCCACGCCAGGGTGTCGCTCAGCTCAGCTACATCTCTGGTAGAGGTTCTCTACGAGAGATGCAGCTGAGATAAAGAAGAAAACCTCATTGGACTGCATCGGACAGAAGAGGAATTTTTTAATAAAGGTGGAATCTCAAAGTGTATTTTTTGTTTTATCTCTAACTAGATGGCGGCCCGATTCTAAAGAATCGTGTAGTCTAGAATCCATATATAGTTTATTTACTAATAGTTAGGGGAGTGCGGTGAAATGAATTGTGTGTATACATGTGGCTCAGTGGGTAGCAGAGTATACGGTGGCTCAGTGGTTAGCAGTGAGTGCGGTGGCTCAGTGGTTAGCAGTGAGTGCGGTGGCTCAGTGGTTAGCAGTGAGTGCGGTGGCTCAGTGGTTAGCAGTGAGTGCGGTGGCTCAGTGGTTAGCAGTGAGTGCGGTGGCTCAGTGGTTAGCAGTGAGTGCCGTGGCTCAGTGGTTAGCAGTGAGTGCGGTGAGATTGGTCAGCACAGTGGCGTGGGCAGAGTGGGCAGGGCAGCGCCGTGGGCAGAGTGGTCAGCACAGCGCCGTGGGCAGAGTGGTCAGCACACACATACATACATACACACACACACACACACATGCACACACACACTCTGCTATAGTTAGCACCGACCCTGCATCTTCCCCACCGGCTGGATCCTGAGTTGACATGTCGCTGCCCACGGACAACTGGATCCAATATGGCGTTCGGGAAGTTTGGGGAGACTTCTTGGACGCTATATTGGATCCAGTAGTTCAGGGGTGGCGACATGTTGACTGAGGATCTAGGCGGCTGATGCAGGGCCGGTGGTAAGTATAGCGAAGTGTGTGTGTGTGTGTGTATGTGTGCGGACAAAGTGAGGGAAGTGTGGACAAAGTGAGGGAAGTGACTACATACACACATATATACACATACTGTACATTGCATATGGAGGGGTGAGGAAAGCGGAGGCTGGAGGGGTGAGGAGGGGTGAGGAGAGCGGAGGCTGGAGGGGTGAGGAGAGGTGAGGACAGGGGAGGGTGGAGGGGTGAGGAGAGGTGAGGACAGGGGAGGCTGGAGGGGTGAGGACAGGGGAGGCCAGGGGAGGGTGGAGGGGTGAGGAGAGGTGAGGACAGGGGAGGCTGGAGGGGTGAGGACAGGGAGGCTGGAGGGGTGAGGACAGGGGAGGCTGGAGGGCAGAGGATAGGGGAGGCTGGAGGGCAGAGGACAGGGGAGGCTGGAGGGCAGAGAACAGGGGAGGCTGGAGGGCAGAGGACAGGGGAGGCTGGAGGACAGAGGACAGGGGAGGCTGGAGGGCAGGGGACAGGGGAGGCTGGAGGGCAGAGAACAGGGGAGGCTGGAGGGCAGAGGACAGGGAGGCTGGAGGCAGAGGACAGGGAAGGCTGGAGGCACAGGAAGGGGAGGCTGAGGGCAGGGACAGTGGAGGCTGGAGGCAGAGGACAGGGGAGGCAAGGCAGGAGCGAGGTGGAGGGGAGAGCGGAGGCTGGAGGGGAGAGTGGAGGCTGGAGGGAAGCGAGGCGGGAGGGGAGAGCGGAGGCAGGAGGGGAGAGCGGAGGCGGAGAGCGGGGCTGGAGGGGAGAGCGGAGGCGGGAGCGGAGGCTGGAGGGGGGAGCGAGGCTGGAGCGGAGAGGCTGGAGGGGAGAGCAGAGGCTGGAGGGGAGAGCTGGAGGGGAGAGCGAGGCTGGAGGGAGAGGCGGGAGGGAGAGCGGAGGCGGGAGGGGAGAGGCGGAGGAGAGCAGAGGCGGAGGAGAGCGGAGGCTGAGGCGGAGGCTGGAGGGAGAGCGGAGGCTGGAGGGCGGAGGCTGGAGGGGAGAGCGGAGGCGGAGGGGAGAGCGGAGGCTGGAGGGGAGAGCGGAGGCGGAGGGGAGAGCGGAGGCTGGAGGGGAGGCGGAGGCTGGAGGGGAGAGCAGAGGCTGGGGGGGAGCAGAGGCTGGAGGGGAGAGCAGAGGCTGGAGGGGAGAGACGGAGGGGAGAGAGAGCTGGAGGGAAGCGGGAGGGGAGAGCGGAGGCTGGAGGGAGAGCGGAGGCTGGAGGCGGGGCTGGAGGGGAGAGCGGAGGCTGGAGGGTGGAGGCTGGAGGGGAGAGCGGAGGCGGGAGGGAGAGCGGCGGAGGGTAGAGCGGAGGCTGGAGGGAGAGGCTGGAGGGGAGAGCAGAGGCTGGAGGGGAGAGACTGGAGGGGAGAGCAGAGGCTGGAGAGGAGAGCGGAGGGGAGAGGCGGAGCGGGAGGGGAAGCGGAGGCGGAGGGGAGAGCGGTGGCTGGAGGGGGAGGAGGCTGGAGGGGGAGGCGGGGGGGAGGGGAGAGGCTGGAGGGGAGAGCGGAGGCATGAGGGGAGGCGGAGGCTGGAGGGGATAGCGGAGGCTGTAGGGGAGAGGCTGGAGGGGAGAGCAGAGGCGGAGGGGAGAGACTGGAGGGAGAGCAGAGGCTGGAGGGGAGAGGCGGAGGGGAGAGCGGAGCGAGGGGACTGGAGGGGAGAGCGAGGCTGGAGGGAGAGCGGAGGCTGAGGGGAAGGCGGAGGGGAGAGCAGAGGCTGGAGGGGAGAGACTGGAGGGAGAGCAGAGGCAGGGAGGGGAGGGGGGGGAGGGGAGGAGGCTGGAGGGAGAGCGGAGGCTGGAGAGAGGCGGAGGCTGGAGGGAGAGGAGGGGGGGAGGGCTGGAGGAGGGGAGGCTGGAGGGCAGGAAGGAGGCGGAGGCGGGAGGGGAGAGCGGAGGGCAGGGGAGGGGAGGTGGAGGGAGAGCAGGGGAGAGCTGGGGAGGGGAGGCGGAGGCTGGAGGGAGAGGGAGGAGGCGGAGGCTGGGGAGGGGAGAGCAGAGGCTGGAGGGGAGAGCGAGGCTGGAGAGGAGGAGGCTGGAGGCAGGGAGGGGAGAGAGCTGGAGGGGAGAGCGAGGCTGGAGGGCAGAGGTGGAGGGGAGAGCGGAGGCTGGAGGGGAGAGGCGGAGGGGGAGGGCGGGAGGCTGGAGGGGAGACGAGGCTGGAGGGGAGAGGACTGGAGGGGAGAGCGGATGGCTGGAGGGGAGAGGGAGGGTGAGGACGGGAGGAAGGCTGGAGAGGGAGGGCGGAGGCTGGAGGGGAGGAGCGGAGGCTGGAGAGGGGAGGCGGAGGCTGGAGGGGAGAGCGGAGGCTGGAGGGGAGAGGCTGGAGGGGAGAGCAGAGGCTGGAGGGGAGAGACTGGAGGGGAGAGCAGAGGCTGGAGGGGAGAGGCGTGGAGGGGAGACGAGGAGGAGGGGAGAGGCGGAGGGAGAGCGAGGCTGGAGGGGAGAGCGGAGGCTGGAGGGGAGAGGCTGGAGGGGAGAGAGCGAGGCTGGAGGGGAGAGACTGGAGGGGAGAGCGAGAGGCTGGAGGGAGAGGCGAGGAGGGGAGAGCGGAGGCGGGAGGGAGAGCGGGCTGGAGGGGAGAGCGGAGGCTGAGGAGGGGAGAGGAGCTGGAGAGGACAGGGGAGGCTGGAGGGAGGAAGACAGGGGAGGCTGGAGGGCAGAGGACAGGGGAGGCTGGAGGCAGAGGACAGGGGAGGCTGGAGGGCAGAGGACAGGGGAGGCTGGAGGGCAGAGGACAGGGGAGGCTGGAGGGCAGGGGACAGGGAGGCTGGAGGGCAGAGGACAGGGGAGGCTGGAGGGCAGGGGACAGGGGAAGGCTGGAGGGCAGAGGGACAGGGGAGGCTGGAGGGCAGAGGACAGGGGAGGCTGGAGGGCGGAGGAGACGGAGGGGAGGTGGAGGGCAGGGAGGAGGGGAGGCTGGGGAGGGGAGAGGGGAGGCTGAGGGGAGAGGGAGCAGGGGAGGGCGGGAGGAGCTGGAGGGGAGAGCGAGGCTGGGAGGGGAGGCTGGAGGGAGAGCGGAGGCTGGAGGGGAGAGGCTGGAGGGGAGAGAGGAGGCATGGAGGGCGAGAGGCTGGAGGGAGGAGAGCGGGGCTGGAGGGGAGAGCGGAGGCGGGAGGGGAGAGCGGAGGGAGGGGAGGAGTAGAGGCTGGAGGGGAGAGGCTGGAGGGGAGAGCGGAGGCGGGAGGGGAGGGCTGGAGGGGAGAGGGAGGCTGGAGGGAGAGGCTGGAGGGGGAGAGCGGAGGCTGGAGGGGGAGGGGAGGCGGGAGGGGAGAGGCTGGAGGGGAGAGCGGAGGCTGGAGGAGAGAGCGGAGGCTGGAGGGGAGAGCGGAGGCGGGAGGGGAGAGCAAAGGCTGGAGGGGAGAGTGGAGGCTGGAGGGAGAGCGGAGGCTAGAGGGGAGAGCGGAGGCGGGAGGGGAGAGCGGAGGCGGCAGGGGAGAGCGGAGGTGGGAGGGGAGAGGCTGGAGGGGAGAGCGGTGGCTGGAGGGGAGAGCGGAGGCTGAAGGGGAGAGCGGAGGTTGGAGGGGAGAGCGGTGGCTGGAGGGGAGAGCAGTGCTGGAGGGAGAGCGGTGGCTGGAGAGGAGAGCGGAGGCTGGACGGCAGAGGCTGGAGGGGAGAGCGGAGGCGGGAGGGGAGAGCGGAGGCTGGAGGGCAGAGGCTGGAGGGGAGAGCGGAGGCTGGAGGGGAGAGGCTGGAGGGGAGAGCAGAGGCTGGAGGGGAGAGACTGGAGGGGAGAGCAGAAGCTGGAGGGGAGAGGCGGAGGGGAGAGCAGAGGCTGGAGGGGAGAGGTGGGAGGGGAGAGCAGAGGCGGGAGGGGAGAGGCTGGAGGGGAGGGCGGAGGCTGGAGGGGAGAGCGGAGGCGGGAGGGGGAGAGCGGAGGCTGGAGGGCAGAGGCTGGAGGGGAGAGCGGAGGCGGGAGGGGAGAGCGGAGGCTGGAGGGGAGAGGCTGGAGGGGAGAGCAGAGGCTGGAGGGGAGAGACTGGAGGGGAGAGCAGAGGCTAGAGGGGAAAGGCAGGAGGGGAGAGCAGAGGCTGGAGGGGAGAGGCGGGGAGGGAGAGCAGAGGCGGGAGGGGAGAGGCTGGAGGGGAGAGCGGAGGCTGGAGGGGAGAGCGGAGGCTGGAGAGGACAGGGGAGGCTGGAGGGGAGAGGACAGGGGAGGCTGGAGGGCAGAGGACGGGGGAGGCTGGAGGGCAGAGAACAGGGGAGGCTGGAGGGCAGAGGACAGGGAGGCTGGAGGGCAGGGACAGGGGAGGCTGGAGGCAGAGAACAGGGGAGGCTGGAGGGCAGAGGACAGGGGAGGCTGGAGGACAGAGGACAGGGGAGGCTGGAGGGCAGGGGACAGGGGAGGCTGGAGGGCAGAGAACAGGGGAGGCTGGAGGGCAGAGGACAGGGGAGGCTGGAGGACAGAGGACAGGGAAGGCTGGAGGGCACAGGACAGGGGAGGCTGGAGGGCAGAGGACAGTGGAGGCTGGAGGGCAGAGGACAGGGGAGGGCAGAGGGCAGAGGGGAGAGCGGAGGTTGGAGGGGAGAGCGGAGGCTGGAGGGGAGAGTGGAGGCTGGAGGGGAGAGCGGAGGCGGGAGGGGAGAGCGGAGGCAGAGGGGAGAGCGGAGGCGGGAGAGCGGAGGCTGGAGGGGAGAGCGGAGGCGGGAGAGCGGAGGCTGGAGGGGAGAGCGGAGGCTGGAGCGGAGAGGCTGGAGGTGAGAGCAGAGGCTGGAGGGGAGAGACTGGAGGGAGAGAGCAGAGGCTGGAGGGAGAGGCGGGAGGGGAGAGCGGAGGCGGGAGGGGAGAGGCTGGAGGAGAGAGCGGAGGCTGGAGGGGAGAGCAGAGGCTGGAGGGGAGAGGCTGGAGGGGAGAGCGGAGGCTGGAGGGCGGAGGCTGGAGGGGAGGCGGAGGCGGGAGGGGAGAGCGGAGGCTGGAGGGGAGAGCGGAGGCGGGAGGGGAGAGCGGAGGCTGGAAGGGAGACGGAGGCTGGAGGGGAGAGCAGAGGCTGGAGGGGAGAGCAGAGGCTGGAGGGGAGAGTAGAGGCTGGAGGGGAGAGACTGGAGGGGAGAGCAGAGGCTGGAGGGGAGAGGCGGGAGGGGAGAGCGGAGGTGGAGGGAGGAGGCGGAGGCTGGAGGGCGGAGGCTGAGGGGAGCAGAGGCTGGAGGTGGAGGCTGGAGGGGAGAGCGGAGGCGGGAGGGGGAGAGCGGAGGGGGAGGGTAGAGCGGAGGCTGGAGGGGAGAGGCTGGAGGGAGAGCAGAGGCTGGAGGGAGAGACTGGAGGGAGAGCAGAGGCTGGAGAGGAGAGGCGGGAGAGGAGAGGGAGCGGAGGGGAGAGCTGAGGGCATGGGAGGGAGAGGCGGTGGAGGGGAGAGCGGGAGGCTGGAGGCGGAGGCTGGAGGGAGGGCGGAGGCTGGAGGGGAGAGGCGGAGGCATGAGGGGAGGCGGAGGCTGGAGGGGAGAGCGGAGGCTGTAGGGGAGAGGCTGGAGGGAGAGCAGAGGCTGGAGGGAGATGGAGGGGAGAGCAGAGGCTGGAGGGGAGAGGCGGGAGGGGAGAGCGGAGGCGGGAGGGGAGAGGCTGGAGGGGAGAGCGGAGGCTGGAGGGGAGAGCGGAGGCTGGAGGGAGAGGCTGGAGGGGAGAGCAGAGGCTGGAGGGGGAGACTGGAGGGGAGAGCAGAGGCTGGAGGGGAGAGGCGGGAGGGGAGAGCGGAGGCGGGAGGGGAGAGGCTGGAGGGGAGAGCGGAGGCTGGAGGGAGAGAGGAGGCTGGAGAGGACAGGGGAGGCTGGAGGGGAGAAGACAGGGGAGGCTGGAGGGCAGAGGACAGGGGAGGCTGGAGGGCAGGGGACAGGGGAGGCTGGAGGGCAGAGGACAGGGGAGGCTGGAGGGCAGGGACAGGGGAGGCTGGAGGGCAGAGGACAGGGAGGCTGGAGGGCAGAGGACAGGGAGGCTGGAGGGCAGGGGACAGGGGAGGCTGGAGGGCAGAGGAGAGGGGAGGCTGGAGGGCAGAGGACAGGGGAGGCGGGGCAGAGGACAGGGGAGGGGCGGAGGCTGGAGGGGAGGGCGGTGGCTGGAGGGGAGAGCGGAGGCAGGAGGGGAGAGACTGGAGGGGAGAGCAGAGGCTGGAGGGGAGAGGCTGGAGGGGAGAGAGGAGGCGGGAGGGGAGTGGCTGGAGGGGAGAGGGGAGGCTGGATGGCAGAGGCTGGAGGGAGAGAGAGAGGCTGGAGGGGAGAGGGGAGGGGAGGGAGAGGCTGGAGGGGAGAGCGGAGGCTGGAGGAGAGAGCGGAGGCTGGAGGGGAGAGCGGAGGCGGGAGGGGAGAGCAAAGGCTGGAGGGGGAGAGTGGAGGGCTGGAGGGGAGAGCGGAGGCTAGAGGGGAGAGCGGAGGCGGGAGGGGAGAGCGGAGGCGGCAGGGGAGAGCGGAGGTGGGAGGAGAGGCTGGAGGGGAGAGCGGTGGTGAGGGAGAGCGGAGGCTGGAGGGGAGAGCGGAGGCTGGAGGGAGAGCGGTGGCTGGAGGGAGAGCAGTGGCTGGAGAGAGAGCGGAGGCTGACGGCGAGGCTGGAGGGGAGAGCGGAGGCTGGAGGGAGGGCTGAGGCTGGAGGGGAGAGCGGAGGCGGGAGGGGAGAGCGGAGGCTGGAGGGCAGAGGCTGGAGGGGAGAGCGGAGGCGGGAGGGGAGAGCGGAGGCTGGAGGGGGAGAGGCTGGAGGGGAGAGCAGAGGCTGGAGGGGAGAGGCGGGAGGGAGAGCAGAGGCGGAGGGGAGAGCTGGAGGGAGAGCGGAGGCTGGAGGGGAGGAAGCGAAAGGGGAGGGCGGAGGAGGGAGAGGACAGGGGAGGC
Source organism: Allobates femoralis (assembly GCA_033576535.1). Taxonomy (NCBI): domain Eukaryota; kingdom Metazoa; phylum Chordata; class Amphibia; order Anura; family Aromobatidae; genus Allobates; species Allobates femoralis. Next base: position 522,570,994 of record JARQOC010000004.1, on the reverse strand, counting down.
TGGAGGGCAGAGGACAGGGGAGGCTGGAGGGCAGAGGACAGGGGAGGCTGGAGGGCAGGGGACAGGGGAGGCTGGAGGGCAGAGGACAGGGGAGGCTGGAGGGCAGGGGACAGGGGAGGCTGGAGGGCAGAGGACAGGGAGGCTGGAGGCAGGGCGGGGATGGAGGCAGAGGACAGGGGAGGCTGGAGGGCAGGGGACAGGGGGCTGGAGGCAGAGGAGGGGAGGTGGAGGGAAGGAGGAGGCTGGGGGAGAGGACAGGGGAGGGGGAGTGGGGGGGGGGGTGGCTGGAGGGGGAGCGGAGGCAGGGGGGGAGGGAGGGGAGAGCGAGGCGGAGGGGAGAGGCTGGAGGGGAGAGAGGAGGCGGGAGGGGAGGGGAGGGGAGAGGGAGGGGAGGAGAGGTGGAGGGGAGAGAGAGGCTGGAGGGGAGGGGAGGCGGGAGGGGAGGGGGAGGGGAGGGGAGGCTGGAGGAGAGCGGAGGCTGGGGGAGAGCGAGGCGGGAGGGGAGAGGTGGAGGGGAGGAGTGGAGGGGAGGGGGGAGGTGAGGGGGAGAGCGGAGGCGGAGGGGAGAGCGGAGGCGGAGGGGAGAGCGGAGGTGGAGGGGAGAGGCTGGAGGGGAGAGCGGGGTGGAGGGAGAGCGGAGGTGGAGGGGAGAGGGAGGCTGGAGGGGGTGGGGAGGGGAGAGCAGGGCTGGAGGGAGAGCGGAGGGAGGCGGAGGTGAGGGGAGAGCGGAGGCTGGAGGGGGAGGTGGAGGGGAGAGCGGAGGGGGGGGGGAGGGAGGGGGAGGGGAGGGGGGGAGAGGGAGGCGGGAGGGAGAGCGGAGGTGGAGGGGAGGGCTGGAGGGAGAGCAGAGGCTGGAGGGGAGAGCGGAGGGAGAGCAAGGCGGGAAGGGGGAGGAGCGGAGGCGGAGGGGAGGCGAAGGCTGAGAGGAGGGGGGCTGAGGGGAGAGCAGGGGAGGCTGAGGGCGAGGCAGGGGAGGTGAGGGCAGAGGACAGGGGAGGCTGGGGGCAGGGGACAGGGAGGGCGGAGGGCAGAGGGAAGGGAGGCTGGAGAGGAGAGTAGGAGGGGCTGGAGGGAAGAGCGGAGGCTGGAGGGGAGAGGCGGAGGGGAGAGCGAGAGGCGGGAGGGGAGAGGCTGGAGGGAGAGGGCGGGTGGGCTGGAGGGGAGAGCGGAGGCGGGAGGGGAGAGAGACTGGAGGGGAGAGCAGAGGCTGGAGGAGGAGAGGCTGGAGGGGAGAGCGGAGGCGGGAGGGGAGAGGCTGGAGGGGAGAGGGGAAGCTGGAGGGCAGAGGCTGGAGGGGAGAGCGGAGGCTGGAGAGGGAGAGGGGAGGCTGGAGGGGAGAGCGGAGGCTGGAGAGGAGAGCGGAGGCTGGAGAGGAGAGCGGAGGCTGGAGGGGAGAGCGGAGGCTGGAGGGGAGAGCGGAGGCGAGAGGGAAGAGCGGAGGCGGGAGGGGAAAGCGGAGGTGGGAGGGGAGAGCGGAGGTGGGAGGGGAGAGGGAGGCGGGAGGGGAGAGGCTGGAGGGGAGAGTGGAGGCTGGAGGGGAGAGCGAAGGCTGGAGGGGAGAGCGGAGGCTGGAGGGCGAAGGCTGGAGGGGAGAGCGGAGGCTGGAGGGGAGAGCGGAGGCTGGAGGGGAGAGCGGAGGTGGGAGGGGAGTGCGGAGGCGGGAGGGGAAGGCGGAGGCTGGAGGGGAGAGCGGAGGCTGAAGGGGAGAGCAGAGACTGAAGGGGAGAGCGGAGGCTGGAGGGGAGAGCGGTGGGTGGAGGGGAGAGCGGAGGCTGGAGGGTGGAGGTTGGAGGGGAGAGCGGAGGCGGGAGGGAAGAGTGGAGGTGGGAGGGGGGAGGCTGGAGGGGAGAGCAGAGGCTGGAGGGGAGAGCGGAGGCTGGAGGAGAGAGGCTGGAGGGGAGAGCAGAGGCTGGAGGGTAGAGCGAAGGCTGGAGGGCATAGGGGAGAGCGGAGGCTGGAGTGAAGAGCGGAGGCTGGAGGGGAGAGCGGAGGCTGGAGGGGAGATCGGAGGCTGGAGGCTGGAGGCTGGAGGGGAGAGCAGTGGCTGGAGGGGAGAGCGGAGGCTGGAGGGGAGGGCGGTGGCTGGAGGGGAGAGCGGAGGTGGGAGGGGAGAGACTGGAGGGGAGAGCAGAGGCTGGAGGGGAGAGGCTGGAGGGGAGAGCGGAGGCGAGAGGGGAGAGGCTGGAGGGGAGAGGGGAGGCTGGAGGGCAGAGGCTGGAGGGGAGAGCGGAGGCTGGAGAGGAGAGCAGTGGCTGGAGGGGAGGGCGGAGGCTGGAGGGGAGGGCGGAGGCTGGAGGGGAGAGCGAATGCTGGAGGGGAGAGCGGAGGTGGGAGGGGAGAGCGGAGGTGGGAGGGGAGAGGGAGGCGGGAGGGGAGAGGCTGGAGGGGAGAGTGGAGGCTGGAGTGGAGAGCGGAGGCTGGAGGGGAGAGCGGAGGCTGAAGGGGAGAGCGGAGGCGGGAGGGGAGAGCGGAGGTGGGAGGGGGGAGGCTGGAGGGGAGAGCAGAGGCTGGAGAGGAGAGCGGAGGCTGGAGGAGAGAGGCTGGAGGGGAGATCAGAGGCTGGAGGGTAGAGCGGAGGCTGGAGGGCAGAGGAGAGGGGAGGCTGTAGGGCAGAGGGGAGAGCGGAGGCTGGAGGAAAGAGCGGAGGCTGGAGGGGAGAGCGGAGGCTGGAGGGGAGAGCGGAGGCTGGAGGGCGGAGGCTGGAGGGGAGAGCAGAGGCTGGAGGGGAGAGCGGAGGCTGGAGGGGAGAGGCTGGAGGGGATGGCGGTGGCTGGAGGGGAGAGCGGAGGCGGGAGGGGAGAGACTGGAGGGGAGAGCAGAGGCTGGAGGGGAGAGGCTGGAGGGGAGAGCGGAGGCGGGAGGGGAGAGGCTGGAGGGGAGAGGGGAGGCGTGGGGCTCCGCGCAATTTCTATGTCTAGCCAGGTACAGCTAAGAAGCTGGGGGCTGGAATCCGCAGCGCAGGGATGCCCAAGATTTCTGGGCACCCCCCGCTGCAAATTGCAGCCCGCAGCCGCCCCAGAAGATGGCGCGTTCATTGAACCGCCATCCTCTGGCACTGAACCCCGCTCTTCCAGCGGCCCTGGTAGCGATGGCACGCTGGGTAATAAAGAGGTTAGGGCCAGCTTTGTATTATCAGCTGGCCCTAAGCCCGAAATTTATGGCGGTCACGCCAATATTAGACATGACCGCCATGAATTTCTATTAAATTGTTTTAAAAAAAACACAACACAAGGAAAAATTTTTATTAGAAATAAAAAAAAAAGCCATTAGGGACTCCATCTTTAATTAAAAAAATCCTCTTCCGTCCGACGCAGTCCAAAACGCGATGTCCTCTCTGCTACATCCCCTGTGCATAAATATAGATGTCTATGCACAGGGAATAAGCAGACTGAGAACAATCTCAGCTCTGCTACATCATCTCTGTGCACAGACATTCATGTCTGTACACAGGGAATGAGCAGACTGAGAACAATCTCAGCTCTGCTACATCATCTCTGTGCACAGACATTCATGTCTGTACACAGGGAATGAGCAGACTGAGAACAATCTCAGCTCTGCTACATCAGGCAGCAGGCGGGCTCTAGGACCCTGGAGCTGGGGCAGCCAGAACACAGAGAAGACAGGATCTTATCTGTGCGAGTCAGCGATTACTTACAAAGTAAACTAGCAATGCAAATAAATGACACAACTAGGATTGCTTCAGGCTGAAGCTTCCGAGACACATCTGCGATTTGTAAATCTCACACTACTCGCTATTACTCGCTTCCCCATTCATTAACATTGGACTCGCTAGACTCACAACGAGTAGCGAGTCCTGGGCTCGGACTCGCTAGAGTCAAGCGATTCCGAGTAATTTAGGATTCGCCCATCACTAGAGGTACCAAATACCGTAGGGTGAAAATTCCCCATTGGTAGGTAGGTGGAAACCGATGAGGGAAAGTTTAGCTTCCCCTACAGCAAGGGTGGGTAAAGTCCGATCCCCGGGCCAAATCCAGCCCGCCATGTTACCTGATCTGGCCCGCGGCCACTTTGCTCATTTTGTGACGTGGGCTGTTTAAATCCTCAGAGGTGCGCGCCGGAATTGTATCCGATGTGCAACATTGCCAGCATGTGAGTAATTCTATGTGGCAGGAGCTGCTGCTCTCTCCAGCTCTCTGCTAAAGCATCCAACGATTGCAATCCTGCCGGCATCTTAAGTACACAATCCTTTCCACCTGCAGGAGGTCAGTAAACATAAACATGTCAAAATAATTAAAATAAAAGTGTCTGTTCTGTGCTACTTGATGATCTCCGGGCTGTGCAGGGATGAGGAGTGTCAGTAGCAAAAAAGATCTGCATCCAGCAGCAGCACAGCCAAGGGAGGGAGATAAAAATCATGTTAAGCCATGTTAAAATCATATATATCCATATTGATTTTTATCTGCCTTCCTTTGGATGTGTTGCTGGATGCAGCTCCTTTTTGCTCTGGCCCTGTGTACCCATGTGTCGTATGCCTCAGGCTCCGTGTACCTGTGTGTCGTACGCCTCTGGCCCCGTTTACCCTTGTGTCGTACGCCTCTGTCCCCATGTACCCTTTGTGTCATACGCCTATGACCCCGTGTACCCATGTGTCATAAGCCTCTGGCCTCGTGTACCCTTTATGTCATACGCCTCTGGCCCCGTGTATCCATGTATCATACACCTCTGGCCCCGTGTACCCTTTGTATCATACGCCTCTCTCACCGTGTACCCATGTGTTGTACGCCTCAGGTTCCGTGTGCCATACACCTGAGACTTCATGTACCCGTGTGCCAAACACCTTAGGCTCTGTGTACCCATGTGCAATATGCCTCAGGCACTGTGTACCCATTTGCTGTATGCCTCTGGCCCCATGTAGCCGTGTGCCATATGCCTCCGGCTCAGTGTATCCATGTGTCTTACGCCTTAGGCTCCGTGTTCCCAAGTGCCGTACGCCTCAGGCTCATTGTACCCATGTGTCGTATGCCTCGTGCTCCGTGTACCCATGTGTCGTATGCCTCTGGCCAAGTGTACCCATATGTCGTATGCCTCTGGCACTGTGTGCCTGTGTCATACACCTCAGGCCCTATGTACCTGTGTGTCGTACGCCTCTGGCCCGTGTACGCTTTGTGTCATACGCCTCTGGCCCCGTGTACCCATGTGTCGTACGCCTCAGGGTCTATGTACCTGTGTGTCATACGCCTCTGTACGCGTGTGTTCAAAGCCTCTGGCCCCATGTACTCTTTGTATCATACGCCTCTGGCCCCATGTACCCTTGCGTCATATGCCTCTGACCCCATGTACCCTTGTGTTGTACGCCTATGACCCCGTGACCCAAGTGTCATAAGCCTCTGGCCCCATGTACCCTTTATGTAAATAATGGTTGGTGGCCACTTATACTGCTCTTAACTGTTCTCTGTCTCCTCAAGTTGACTATACCATTATTGTAAATAAGCCCCTGTACTTTGTGTCACCCCCACCTCATTGTTAGATTGTAAGCTCTTATGAACAGGGCTGTCATTATTTTGCTCTAATTATTGTATTGTATTATGCTTTTTATTATTTTGTATAGTTTTTTGTATTGTATTGTATTTTGTAAAAACTGTTTCTTATAATTGTTTAAACATGAACTTTGAATTATGAAGCGCTGTGGAATATGTTGGCGCTATATAAATAAAGATTATTATTACTGCTTTAGATTTAGCAAGCGCACTAGCACCATATAAATTTGGCTGATGTTGACCACACAAGTTAAGCTGTGACCTCAAAAATACTGGGGAAAAGGACCAGTGTCTGCTTTGTACCGGATAGCACAAAATGCTAGTACTGCTTTGGATTTGGCAAGCACAATAGAACCATATAAATGTTATCTGGTGTTGACAGCACAAGCCAACCTAACTGTGACCCAAAAAATAGCAGGGAAATAGGACTAGTGTGTTCCTTGTACCAGGCAGCACAAAATGCTAGTACTGTGTTGGAATTTGCAAGCGCACTACCACCGTGTTAATTTGGCTGACGTTGAATGCACAAGCCACCCTAACTGTGACCCCAAAAATAGTGGGGACAAAGAAACAGTATGTGTTTTGTACCAGGCACCATAAAAAGGTAGTACTGCTTTGGATTTGGCAAGCGCACTATCACCGTATAAATTTGGCTGGTGTTGATGGCACCAGCCAAGCTGACACCCCAAAGATATTGAGGAAAAAGGACCAGTGGGTGATTTGTACCAGGCAGTTCAACCTCCCTCTCAGTTTACATAGTAGATGAACCTGATGACAATTGTGTCTCATCATCATCAGCCTCTACCTCTGGAGACAGGCAGCACAAAATGTTAGTACTACTTTGGATTCGGCAAGTGCATTACAACCGTATAAATGTGGCTGATGTTGTCGGCACAAGCCATCCTAACTAACCCCAAAAATAGCAGGGAAAAAAATGACCAGTGGGTGCTTTGTACCAGGTAGCACAAAATGCTTTAACTGCTTTGGATTTGGTAAGTGCACTATCACCATAAAAATTTGTCTGATGTTGATGACACAAGCCAAGCTGTGATCTCCAAAATATTGGGGGAAAAGGACCAGTGCATGCTTATTACCAGGCATCACAAACTACTAGTACTGCTTTGGATTTTTCAAGCACACTATCACCGTATTAATGTGGCTGATTTTGACAACACAAGCCAACCTCACTGTAACCCCAAAAATATTGGGGAAAAAGGACCAGGGCGCAATTTGTACCAGGCAGCACACAATGTTAGTACTGCTTTGGATTTGGAAGCGCAATATCACTGTATCAATTTGGCTGATATTGACGGCACAAGCCACCCTAACTGTGACATCAAAATATTGGTGAAAAAGGACCAGTGCATGTTTTGTACCAGGCATCACAAATTGCTAGTATTGCTTTGGATTTTCCAGGCGCCTTAGCTATAAATATTGATGGCACGAGCCAAGCTGTGACCCCAAAAATGTCAGGTAAAAAAAAGAGTTTTTTAACAAGAAACAGCACAAAATGCAACTACTCTGTGTGCTGGAAAAAAAGAGCTCTAACATGAACTGTTGTAATATGGGTACTGGAACAACAGTTTATCTCTCCCTCCCTATACTGTGACCTTGTTCAATCATTTGAGCTCTAAAAAGAGCTATGGTATTCTAGTACTATGGAGGTAATGAAATGCTTCTTTAAACTCTGTGCCTGCTTGATAAAGTATTTCTCCCTACACTACACTGATCTAATATACACTACAGGTAGTGCTGAAAAGGGCTTTTGTGTTATAGATGCCTGAAACACTCTCCCTACATGCTGCTCTCTCTCCATATGCTACTACAATGCAGTTTCCGGATGCAATGCCTCAGAAGCTGACGCATTGCATAAACTGAAGATAATCTCGCCCCAGCCTTGCCAGAGGTCTTCCCATGCTGTGACACACTTGTGATAGATGCACAGTGTATATAATTGTTCTGCTTGTTCCCCCATTTAGCTTACTTTTGCAGCTCCTTAGCCCTTACTAGGACCATTTAAAGTCATTTTACAGCACTAAGTTTGAGTCCCCATTGACTTATATGGGGTTTGGAGTCCAAAGTCAAGTTTGGTTAAAGTATGGGTCCTGATTTGGACTTTTTTTTTAAAAGTCCAGTTGAACCCAGTGAACCTGAACATCAACGGATCCACTCATCACTAGTTAGTTATAAGTCAATCAGTCAATTCATAAATAGGACTTGTTGTTATCAGAACATGATAACCCACAAAAATAACACAGTTGATACATTTTTGAAGGATTGAAATGTTTGACTCTTGCGTCTAAGTAACACAATCCGTTATAAACAGATTTAGACTCAAAGATAAAACTAGAATTAATGAGAACTAATTAACTCTACTAAGATTCTTTTTCTCCACCTTATTGATTAACTTTTATCAGTCTGCACATCATTTAATATTGCATTTTTCTCTTTTTGGGTTGTTTACAAATTATATCATGAAACTATTGACACTCTTTGGATCTTATAGTGCGTGATCTTGTAAATGCTTACTTGAGCCAAGTAGTTGAGTACTCCTTGGTTACTATTTAGTTGTCTGGCGCCCCACTGATCGGGATGCCATGGAGGGGTACTGCACCCAAATAAGAGTGTGTGGTATTCCTGTGACTAAGGGAACTGGGATGGTAAAAAGGGACCCTTACAATACCCATTCATGCATATCCTGGAGTAGAGGACCGTGGGTGAACCCGCAAAAGGGAAGATCCAGTCCTGTGGGAGGAGTCAGCTGGGTAGAAAAAGTATATGGGTGGGTTGACAGTTAGTTAGTAGGAGAGAGAGTCGAGTGGAGGACAACGAAGGAGAAGGTTGTCGTGACAGGAGAGAGACCCTAAGGGCACCAGGAATTATGGTGCGATCGAATCTTGACCCGGTAATGCCGACCAGAAGGGTCTTTTCCTGGGCAGAGGACTGGCTCTGGACACGGTGCGGGAGTTTATCCCCGAGCCATTAAACAGGAGGCCCCGAGCTTCTTTAGGAAGCTACGGACGAAAGACCCGGTGTATAACTCAAAAAGGCACACCAAACTGGGGTCAGGGGAACCTAAAGGGAAGTCGCCCACCAAAGATCCGTGGGAGCTGACTCGAGGCTCTGCGTGTTGAGGCGCCGCACGGTTGTGAAGAGAGGTTGAGCGCACTGAAGGGACCAGCAGGGAAAGGCAAGCATACCACCGAGAGTCCTGAGTGAATCATCCCAGTTCCCTTGTTACTACCCAGGCCAGGTCTATCTGCTTTAAGAACTTGCAAGCAAACCCGATTAGAGTTAATGACTGGTGTGACGTACTTTAGTTCCCTCATCTGAGGAGCCGCACACTGCTGCGTTAAAAGGACAAGTGACAAATCCATGTGGTAAGCTGCCACTCTGTAAAAACTATTACAACTGCCCCAGGCGTTCTGCTCCACCTACGGGGAGCGTAACAATCTGGCTACCCTACCATCAACTTGGAGGTCTGACCCGCAGCCCCGGTAACCATACCGGAACCGTAGGTGGCGTCACAAACTACTTTTATTTTTATTATTTTTACTGACTTTTAGCGACCACCAGGGCCATGGCACCGGGCATAGGCCCCAGTGACATCCCCTGTGATTTAACGCCTGGGACCGAGTACCCCACAGCCCTGGGGCAGGTCAGGTTCTGGCGTCATGAGCAGGATCCCGTGCCCGTTACAACGGGTACTGTGTGCCTTGTACTGTGTTTTAAAGAGAGTTCTATTGATGGACTCCAAAATGGTGGAGTCAGAGACTTAATTTTAGGTGCAGGCCCGCGGGCGTGCCTCAGCCCTCCATTGAGAGAGGGCCCTGCAAGAGGTGCATAACCCCAGACCTGCCCCAATTGCCAAGGAAAAACCAAGGGGGCGAGTCTGAGTCTGGACTGTCCCTGCCAGGGATTATAAGTGGCGGCAGGAAGGGCAAGGCATAAGGCGGTGAGTTGCTGAATTAGGAAAAGGGAAAAGGAAGGCGGCTCCCCAGACAAATCACTCCCAGGATTCCAGATACTGAATCAATGGTATGGCAACCAATCTCAATAATCCAAAACAAATGAGGTGGATCTAGCGTACATTCTGCTTATTTAATGTGTTTATTGACATATAAATAAAAACATCACAACCCCGTGGGGTCCCGCTATACTCGTTTCGGGGTCCTCACCTTAGTCGTTAGCACAGTGAAAAAACATAAGACACTTTTTATATGTTATACAAAGACCACTACACAGATGTGAACAATTACAATTAAATTATAGGGATGGGTGAATCCTAAACTACTCAGAATCGCTAGACTCTGACGAGTCTGAGTCCAGGATTCGTTACTCGTTGCGAGTCTAGCTATTCCAATGTAAATAAATGGGGAACGAGTATTGCAGCGATTCCTCTGCTGCCGGACCCTATAAGGGGTCTGGCAGCAGAGGAAAAACCTGCAAATCCCCATGTAATTCTTTTAAAGCCAGCGGCAAAAAGGGTTGCCTCCGCCGATGCTGCCGCAGACTCGCTCCCCAAGTCTCTCTGCTAGTGATGGGCGAATCCTAAATTACTCGGACTCGCTTGACTCTACCGAGTCCGAGCCCGGGACTCGCTACTCGTTGCGAGTCTAGCGAGTCCAATGTTAATGAATGGGGAAGCGAATAATAGCGAGTAATGTGTGATTTAAAAATCGCAGATGTGTGTCGGAAAGCGCTCGCATTGCCGTGTCGGAAGCCCCACTGGCAACTGTATTTTGCTGCTGTCTCCGAGGCCAACGTCGCATGTGTTGGAGGCGAGGCAAGCGACTTTCTGCAGCAAACCACATGCTTTGTGCAAACAGGAAATAAGCCGACTCGAGCTTCCTGGCTGGACGCGCATAAAGTCACAGCGAGGAAGCATGGCTCCTGTCGACACCCTGCAATTAATTGCTCTGGTGGAGGCTCGGCCCCTGCTTTGGCTGCCCACTGACCCTGCATATGGGGATAATGTCCAGCGGACTACGGCCTGGAGGGAGATCGCACAGAGCGTTTTCCCAACGTTTCATCGTTGTGGCCATGATGTGCAGAGCAATATGGGTGAGTTAAATGTGTTCACACGTTATATTGCATTTACCGTATATAGTCGTGTATAAGCCGACCCGTGTATAAGCCGACCCCCCTACTTTAGCCCCAAAAAAGTGGGAAACCATATTGACCGCCATTCTTGTATACAGCGGCTATCACTGTTAGACATCCCCCCAGCAGAGTATACAGCTCCACCTGCAGAGTATACAGGCCCCCCCAGTGTGTATATATGCCACCGATATTAGGGTATACAGCCCCCCCGTGGGTACACAGGTCCCCCAGCACTGGCTATACATGGCCCCCAGTGATTATACAGGGCCCTCATAGTAGGGTCTACAGCCCCCCCGTGGGTATACAAGACCACAGCAGTGGGTATACAGGGCCCCCGTGGGTATACAGGGCCCCCGTGAGCATACAGGGCCCCCATAGTAGGGTATACAGGGCCCTCAATGTGTTATAATGCGCCGTTGCATGGTTGCCTATATTTGGATGGGTTCACAATAGTACACTTAGTTTAAGGGCTGTTCCTGGCTCTGAAGGCCAGGGGGTTGGGTGTATATAAATACCACTAATGAGCGGAGTCTGGTGCCCGCACTATTACATTCTCTATGCATTGACATGTGCCCTGCCCCATTTGTGATTGTGGCCACGTGAGCTCAATGTCCGTAATGCTGTTGATGATGTTCCACACTGTCGTTTCCATGTGCCTTGTATACACATTTCACACACAACATGATTAAAATGTTATTGTTGATTTGTACACATACTTTTAGTGTTTCAAATGTTAAAGAGGTCTAAACCCGGTTTGAAATCATTTCACAGTTGACCACATTATGAAGCGCTGGAGGAGCTGCCGCGACCAATTTAAGCGGCAACACCGGAGGATCCTGGAGGGGGGCCCGGAAGCTGGTCACGGCATAATATATTGCCACTATGAACGGCTGTCATTTCTGGAACCGGTGGCCCGTATGCCAAGGTATGTGTCTGCCGCACTGTTGTTTACTATTATTGTTATTATTATTTTTTAATATAGCGCCATTAGGTTCCATGGCACTTTACATGAGGATAAGGGTTAACGACAAAAAACAGTCCATGAAGACAATCAGGTCATACAGGTACAAGAGGAGAGGACCCTGTCCACGAGGGCACACAATGTACGTATGAAGCTCTATAATGAGTGTGCTGGTTTACATACCCACACAGGGGTTTGTTTCTGCCATGGTGCAACACAATTCTATCACCTTTGGCAATGATCCAGGACATACACATTTATAGTCACATTGTGACGTTTGGACAAATAAGCAATGTTCTGCAGGGTGGTCAGACACAATGTTCCGTGACCTCACAATTAGCTATTATTGTTGGCATGTTTGTGGAACAAAGCCATGTTCTTCCCTCCAATGGCCTCTAAGGTCTGTGGCCCTGTCTGGTTTGCCTGTCATAAGCCTCAGTTGTATCAGTTCCTAATGGCCTCGACTTGCATAAGGGCCACATACATCCCTACACATTTAGTTGTGGGTGTTTTTTTCGGCAAAATAACGTTGCAAGGATATACCCCTTTTGCACTAAACTGTTTGTACACCATCCCAGATTGCTGACACATTCACACACATTTCAGAACATACCCTGTATCACTACAAATATGTGTGGTTCAGTTTTCCCATGGGTTTATTTGGGGCTGCAAGGTGATGGTGTAGATATTAGGGCCCACATGTGAATTGTACTTTTTTTGTCGTTAACTCATGGCCACATTACGAATCCTCCGGAAAACATAGCGTATTAATGCTGTATTAAATCAAACTAAAGAGGGCCATATTTTAAGTGCAACAGCCTTTTATGTCCAAGGTCCTTTAGGAAACCCGAGGTTTGTCCTTGCTGTTCCCGTTTTTTGGTTCGGCCCCGTTGGAGTAACTAAAACTGTCCATCTGTGCATACCACCTTGTTTGGCACCAACGATGTGTGACCTGCTGCTCAAAGACAACCCCATACTCTATGTCCATTACAGTCGTTTCAAATCCCAAGCCATCTGTTTGTTGTGTTTTATTTACCAAGACATTCCTGATTAGCATACATGGCAGCAACAAGGAGTGTAGGCCACTAACGGCAAATGCTCATGTGTCACCTATGCTGCAGGACTCCATTTCCTGTCTTGCTCACCTGCCCTATAGATCTGGGTTATGTGCATTGAGACCAAGGCCGTCCACACTGTGTGTTTTTGTGTCCATCTGATGGCAAAGAACCCTGAATAATGTGTTTGCCTCACAGTGTCAGGCTATAGCTTTGTCCACATAAAGTTTCCACAAAAAGTCAAAACATTAGTTGTGGCCACTAATATGTCTTCAAGTGACTACATAGCTGTCCTGCCTAAGTCATGGCACAGTGTAATAGTGCAGACTAATTTTAAAATTTGTAATGTAATGGCAAAAAATCGTGGAGCAACAGTACCCACACATACAATATAGTTTGAGGCATGAGCCAAAAATGTCATTAATTTATTTGCTGCAATTCCATCTTAAGGGCAACAATGAAAAGACACAGAATACACAGATACACTGAGTCAAAAAAGCGTGCACATGTTATGTTTGGCCTATGGTTTTGTTTCCAAAGGCAACCCATTCACCAAATGTTTTTTATATTTACCCACAGAGCTGCTCACTTTCGGAGGCGGCGTTGGAACCCGCCACCACAGCTGCCTGAGGAGGGGAGGGAGGCCCCTCAACCCCCACCAGATGAGGAGGAGGGAGTAGCACCACCACCACCACCGCCACCACCACCACCGCCGCCGCCACCACCACCACCGCCGCCACCACCACCACCACCACCACCACCACCGCCGCCACCACCACCACCACCTTTGGGGCCGCAGATACAAGAAGAGGAGGATGAAGGGCCACACCAGCGCCCTCCAGTGCCGACTGCCAGCAGCAGTGTGGGGAGTCACTGGAACCCCAGCAGCCCTGCTCTGATCCCGGGGGCACCACAAGACCGCAGAGGACAGTGTAGTGCTGACTTTGCCCGCAGTCTCATACCGTTCTTGGATGACATTCCATTCGAGAGAAGACTGCGGGCATGGTCAGCAATACACATTGTCCTCGATGCGTGTAGGCCCCCAAACCATCCTGGGCAGGTGTTTGATTTTTTGGAGGAGTGGCGGCTCAGCAGATCTAACATCCTGGACAGGGCCACACCCCGGGACAGGTATGTTGCGACCCAGAGGTGGTGTCCAAGAATCAGTGGCCTACCAAGCCAAGGCCAACCGGCCCAGATGCCCCAGCCTACAGGCTTCCAACCACTGGGTGAGGTACTGCATGGGGCCCTGGACCTACTCAACGACCAGGGTGATGGTGCCACGTTACAGCCAAGGCCGGAGGATGCGGCAACCTTCCACCAGCTGTAGACCCCTTCTTTTTTTTTTGTTTATTTTTTGTTCCTGTGCATTGCACAATTTCTTTGTTATGTTATTATTTTTTTTTACTAAGTTTAAACCCCAAAAAAAAAAAAAAAAAAAAAAAAAAAATTCTGACATCTTTGCCATTATGGCGAAATAATACCCAGTTGACAAAAACTGCTTTGTGTCTGTCTTTTTTGAGGGAATGGATGTGTAGGTTTTTTTTGTGGGTGGGCTTAAAGTCATCATCATTAGCAAGTACTTTACGGCCCGCATGGCGCATGAAGGCACCTTGGTTATTATGTGGAAAATCATGACTGCACATACAAATGTTGCTTACAAATAAATAGTGCCTGTGTTTGTGGGGGGTGACTTAATGACTCGGTATGGCAACAACACTGGGAACACAGATGCGATAGGCTGGGACGTCTACTTGCAACAGAGCGCGTCTACGCGTTATCTCCGTAGCGTACAGTGGGACCCTTCGCCATGCTCCAGCAGGATCTTAGTACAAGCCACGTTTTCGATGCAGGCATAGGCCTGTTGCCACAAAAAATTAGCCCAAGGGGCGAGATCAACTCTATTTGGAAGTTGAGGAGGGCGCGTGGCCCATACTATTTGCTTGTCCTGTGAGCATAGTACAAGCAACGTATTCGATGCAGGTATAGGCTTGTAGCCTCAAAAAATTAGCCCAAGGGGCGAGATGAACTGTATTTGGAAGTTGAGGAGGGCGCGTGGCCCATACTATTTGCTTGTCCTGAGAGCATAGTACAAGCAACGTATTCGATGCAGGTATAGGCTTGTAGCCTAAAAAAATTAGCCCAAGGGGCGAGATCAACTCTATTTGGAAGTTGAGGAGGGCGCGTGGCCCATACTATTTGCTTGTCCTGTGAGCATAGTACAAGCAACGTATTCGATGCAGGTATAGGCTTGTAGCCTCAAAAAATTAGCCCAAGGGGCGAGATCAACTCTATTTGGAAGTTGAGGAGGGCGCGTGGCCCATACTATTTGCTTGTCCTGAGAGCATAGTACAAGCAACGTATTCGATGCAGGTATAGGCTTGTTGCCACAAAAAATTAGCCCAAGGGGCGAGATCAACTCTATTTGGAAGTTGAGGAGGGCGCGTGGCCCATACTATTTGCTTGTCCTGTGAGCATAGTACAAGCAACGTATTCGATGCAGGTATAGGCTTGTAGCCTCAAAAAATTAGCCCAAGGGGCGAGATGAACTGTATTTGGAAGTTGAGGAGGGCGCGTGGCCCATACTATTTGCTTGTCCTGAGAGCATAGTACAAGCAACGTATTCGATGCAGGTATAGGCTTGTAGCCTAAAAAAATTAGCCCAAGGGGCGAGATCAACTCTATTTGGAAGTTGAGGAGGGCGCGTGGCCCATACTATTTGCTTGTCCTGTGAGCATAGTACAAGCAACGTATTCGATGCAGGTATAGGCTTGTAGCCTCAAAAAATTAGCCCAAGGGGCGAGATCAACTCTATTTGGAAGTTGAGGAGGGCGCGTGGCCCATACTATTTGCTTGTCCTGAGAGCATAGTACAAGCAACGTATTCGATGCAGGTATAGGCTTGTTGCCACAAAAAATTAGCCCAAGGGGCGAGATCAACTCTATTTGGAAGTTGAGGAGGGCGCGTGGCCCATACTATTTGCTTGTCCTGAGAGCATAGTACAAGCAACGTATTCGATGCAGGTATAGGCTTGTTGCCTCAAAAAATTAGCCCAAGGGGCGAGATCAACTCTATTTGGAAGTTGAGGAGGGCGCGTGGCCCATACTATTTGCTTGTCCTGTGAGCATAGTACAAGCAACGTATTCGATGCAGGTATAGGCTTGTAGCCTCAAAAAATTAGCCCAAGGGGCGAGATCAACATTTTTAAAATTTATGCAAGGCACTTGAGCCAAACTATATGTTTTATTTCAGTTTGAGAAATGCCCACAATGCAGGCATAGGCTTGTTGCCTTAAAAAATTCAGCCAAGAGACTGTTTTGGATTGTCTGACATAATTCAACGGTCAAAAAACATCACAAGTGCATGCATTATTAAAGTAACATTACTGACACTGATTGTGTAGTTTTGTTGTCATGCAGCAAGTGTAGCAGGAACATTATTTATCCAATCTTCTTAGCAGAGGGACATTGTTTATCCTTTGTGTAAGAAGAGGACATAATGTTTAAACCGCACTGAGCCAAACGTAACAAATTTGAAAATGTCCCTCTAGGTTTGGGTACTCTCGTCTGAAGGGGTTAAGAACTTTGATGATATCCAGTCCTTGTTAAACTTAATGAGAGTGAGTCTGTCGGCATTTTCTGTAGTCAGCCGTGACCTTCTATCAGTGACAATTCCCCCAGCGGCACTAAAAACACGCTCTGATGTCACACTAGCAGCTGGGCAGGCCAGCAACTCCAAGGCATACAAAGACAGCTCAGTCCAAGCGTGAAGCTTGGAAACCCAGTAATTAAAGGGTACAGAGGGGTCGGTTAAGAAGCTGGTAGTGTCACACACATACTCGTTCAACATGTTTGACAATGTTTGTCTCCTAGACAAGGGGACCGTAGGCACAATCCGTTGCAGATTGGAAGGTCTGTTGAACATCGCCCAGTTGGTGGACATCTTACCACCACCTCTTCTTGACAATGTGGCAGTTTGTGTTCGAACCAAAGGCTGCTGTGGCAAAGAGCTGCTTGTTCGTGGTATAGCGGAGTCAGATGGTGAAATTGACATTAAATTGTCAACCACCACACTTTTGAAATAATCCATCGTTAAGCCCCTTGGTGACTGCAACAGCAGCGATGGAAACTTGTCTTTGTAGCGTGGGTCAAGGAATGTTGACAACCAGTAGAGGTCGCTGTCATAGATGTTAATGACGCGTGGATCCTGGGACAGACATTGAGACATGAAGTCAGACATGTGTGCTAGGCTACAAAGACTCATGTCTTCTGTGTCACCAGACTGATGAACAATAGGCATCATGGTCTCAAAATCGGTCTCCGCCTCCTGCTCTTCAGCCCACCCATGCTGTACCGACATAAAACTGGGGTTGGGAGTTCCATCAGGGTGCACCTCAGTACCATGGAGAAATAAATCGTCTTCATCTTCCTCATCACTGTTTTGTTCTGCAGCCAATGTTGCCGGCTGAAATTGGCTTTGCTGGCTCTGATCCTGGATGTTAAAATGTGGATCCATAGCCCTCTGCTGTGCCCTCAATGATTCTGTTTTAAGATTCAGGAGAGAATCTGTAAGCAAACACAGCATGGGGATGGTGAGACTAATAATGGACTCATCACCGCTGACCAGTTTTGTGCAGTAATCGAAGTTCTCTAGAACCTCGCAAAGGTCAGCGATCCAGACCCACTCCATCGTACCAATGTGTCTTGTATTACTTCCTGGGTGACGGGCATGTTGCAGCTGATATTCCGCTATAGCCCTCTGCTGCTCATTGAACCTAGCCAACATATGGAATGTAGAATTCCATCGTGTGGGCATGTCGCAAATTAATCTGTGTTTGGGCAAATTAAATTGCTGTTGAAGGGCAGATAGATTTGCAAGTGCCGTTGATGAATGTCGGAAATGTCCGCAATTTCTACGCACCTTCTCTAGTAGATCAGATAACTCTGGGTAATTTTTCAAGAATTTCTGAACTACAAGATTCAGTACGTGAGCCATGCAAGGCACGTGTTGAAGTTTACCGAGCTTTATTGCTGCAACAAGGTTTCGTCCGTTATCACTGACAACAAGACCTGGTTGTAGTTGCAGTGGGGCCAGCCACTCATCTGTCTGTTGTTTAACACCTTTCCACAGCTCGTTTGCAGTGTGAGGTGTGTCACCTAGACAGATGAGCTTAAGAAGAGCCTGTTGTCGCCTGGCTGATGCAGTACTGCAAAGCTCCCAACTTTGACGTGATGTGGCGGACAAATCAGCAGTGGTCAAGGAAGTTGAAGACGCACATTGTGTTGTAGAAGTATATGAGGACGCGGACACCCGGAATGATGCTGTGCCCGCTATTCGTGGAGTTGGTAGGATCGCAGATATTCCACTATTACACTTTGGGACACTCTCGACAAGGTTGATCCAGTGAGCTGTCAGGGATATGTATCTGCCCTGTCCACAAGTACTTGTCCAGGTATCAGTTGTCAGGTGAACTTTTCCGCTCACAGCATTTGTCAGTGCACGCTTCAAGTTGTTAACCACGTCCAGATGTAGCGCGGGTATGGCAGTACGTGAAAAAAAATTGCGACTGGGGACAGTGTATCGTGGTGCTGCCACAGCCAACAACTCCCTAAAAGCCTCAGTATCAACAAGCCTAAATGGCAGCATTTCTACAGCTAACAGCTTAGAAATTTGCGCTGTCATTTGTCGAGAAAAAGGGTGTGTGGATGGGTGCTTCCGCTGCCTCTCATACAGCTGTGGAACAGACAACTGGACATTTGGCGCAGACTCACAAGTCACTTGACTACTGTCATATCTCTGGTCTAACGCAGCTTGTGGTGAGATCGTATGAGTAGGAGCTGCTGCATGAACAGTAGATGGTGAAGGACGATTCTGAAGTGGCATAACGGTGTTGAGGTCAGAAGGCCCTGATGTCGAACCCTGATGGGCCAACCACTGACTTGGGTGCTTAAGAGTCATGTGTTTTCGCATACTGCTCGTGCTCAAGTTTACTTTGCCCTGGCCTCTGCTCAGCCTGGCATAGCAGATGTTACATATAACCACATTTGGTACTGATGGGCTATCTTTGAAAAATTTCCAGACAATGGATGTTCGTCCTTTAGGTTGTGGTGTAGGAACTGAAGGATGAGTCTGGCCAACACAAACTGTAGACACATTTTGGCCAACTGTTCTTAAAGTTGGGGCAACAGTTGGTACAGTTTGTGCAACAGTTGACACAATTTGGGCTACTGTTGTCACAGCTTGGATTCGGGATAAAGGAGTAAGCCTGGGTGCTTTAGGCGGTGGTAAATAACCACTTTCCTCCTCCTGGCTGCTCTGTTGGCTCTGCATGTCAAGTGTCCAGGTTGGATCAGTGGTCTCATCATCCACCCCCTCCTCCTCAAAGTCATCTGGATAACGTGACTGGTCAGGCTGGCCAGATGAGATGTGTGTCTCATCATCATCATCATCCTCCACCTCCTGAGACGGTCTATGGCTTTGTTGAAAGGGACGTTCTTCAGGACGAGGTGAATCCAAACTTTGTCCATAGATGGAATGTACGTCTGGTTCAAGTATCTGTTCAGGCAGTGACAAAGAAAGGTCCGGTTGTCTGAATGGCTGATAAGAACCAAATAAATCTTCCGAATGCCCAAGTTCACGGTCTAAATTTTCCTCCGTCTGGCGATGGCTTGAGGAAATAGGAAGATTTTGTGGATTAGATGACCCCGCTTTGTCAGTAGCGGCACTTGAATATGGTGTCAAGGATGATTGTGTGCTGCCAGAACCCGTGGTTGAGGTCTTGTCAGCCATCCAAGATGTTATTTGGTCTTGATCTTCCGGCCTCAAGACACGTTTCGGTTGAGTACTGGGAAATTTAGACAGCAGGAAGGTGGATCGATCAATCCTTGTCTGTCTACTTCTACCAGTGCCTTGTTGTTCACGACTGCTAGGGCCCCGACCTCGTCCCTGTCCCTTTGCAGACTGGTTTTTGGGAATCTGGTGTTTTTGGGACATTGTTGACAAATGCACAGCCACCGAGATGGAGTTAGGTGTTGATGCAGGCGTCACTTACTGGCGGGTTAAGTGTGTGCTACCACTTGGCAGTGAAGCACTACACTATTCCCTGAAAAAATTAGAAAGTGCGCACAGCCACCGAGATGGAGTTTGGTGTAGCTGCAGGCGTCACTTACTGGCGGGTTAAGTGTGTGCTACCACTTGGCAGTGAAGCACTACACTATTCCCTGAAAAAATTAGAAAGTGCGCACAGCCACCGAGATGGAGTTTGGTGTTGCTGCAGGCGTCACTTACTGGCGGGTTAAGTGTGTGCTACCACTTGGCAGTGAAGCACTACACTATTCCCTGAAAAAATTAGAAAGTGCGCACAGCCACCGAGATGGAGTTTGGTGTAGCTGCAGGCGTCACTTACTGGCGGGTTAAGTGTGTGCTACCACTTGGCAGTGAAGCACTACACTATTCCCTGAAAAAATTAGAAAGTGCGCACAGCCACCGAGATGGAGTTTGGTGTTGCTGCAGGCGTCACTTACTGGCGGGTTAAGTGTGTGCTACCACTTGGCAGTGAAGCACTACACTATTCCCTGAAAAAATTAGAAAGTGCGCACAGCCACTGAGATGGAGTTTGGTGTTGCTGCAGGCGTCACTTACTGGCGGGTTAAGTGTGTGCTACCACTTGGCAGTGAAGCACTACACTATTCCCTGAAAAAATTAGAAAGTGCGCACAGCCACCGAGATGGAGTTTGGTGTTGCTGCAGGCGTCACTTACTGGCGGGTTAAGTGTGTGCTACCACTTGACAGTGAAGCACTACACTATTCCCTGAAAAAATTAGAAAGTGCGCACAGCCACCGAGATGGAGTTTGGTGTTGCTGCAGGCGTCACTTACTGGCGGGTTAAGTGTGTGCTACCACTTGGCAGTGAAGCACTACACTATTCCCTGAAAAAATTAGAAAGTGCGCACAGCCACCGAGATGGAGTTAGGTGTTGATGCAGGCGTCACTTACTGGCGGGTTAAGTGTGTGCTACCACTTGGCAGTGAAGCACTACACTATTCCCTGAAAAAATTAGAAAGTGCGCACAGCCACCGAGATGGAGTTTGGTGTAGCTGCAGGCGTCACTTACTGGCGGGTTAAGTGTGTGCTACCACTTGGCAGTGAAGCACTACACTATTCCCTGAAAAAATTAGAAAGTGCGCACAGCCACCGAGATGGAGTTTGGTGTTGCTGCAGGCGTCACTTACTGGCGGGTTAAGTGTGTGCTACCACTTGGCAGTGAAGCACTACACTATTCCCTGAAAAAATTAGAAAGTGCGCACAGCCACCGAGATGGAGTTTGGTGTAGCTGCAGGCGTCACTTACTGGCGGGTTAAGTGTGTGCTACCACTTGACAGTGAAGCACTACACTATTCCCTGAAAAAATTAGAAAGTGCGCACAGCCACCGAGATGGAGTTTGGTGTTGCTGCAGGCGTCACTTACTGGCGGGTTAAGTGTGTGCTACCACTTGGCAGTGAAGCACTACACTATTCCCTGAAAAAATTAGAAAGTGCGCACAGCCACCGAGATGGAGTTTGGTGTTGCTGCAGGCGTCACTTACTGGCGGGTTAAGTGTGTGCTACCACTTGGCAGTGAAGCACTACACTATTCCCTGAAAAAATTAGAAAGTGCGCACAGCCACCGAGATGGAGTTTGGTGTTGCTGCAGGCGTCACTTACTGGCGGGTTAAGTGTGTGCTACCACTTGGCAGTGAAGCACTACACTATTCCCTGAAAAAATTAGAAAGTGCGCACAGCCACCGAGATGGAGTTTGGTGTTGCTGCAGGCGTCACTTACTGGCGGGTTAAGTGTGTGCTACCACTTGGCAGTGAAGCACTACACTATTCCCTGAAAAAATTAGAAAGTGCGCACAGCCACCGAGATGGAGTTTGGTGTTGCTGCAGGCGTCACTTACTGGCGGGTTAAGTGTGTGCTACCACTTGGCAGTGAAGCACTACACTATTCCCTGAAAAAATTAGAAAGTGCGCACAGCCACCGAGATGGAGTTTGGTGTTGCTGCAGGCGTCACTTACTGGCGGGTTAAGTGTGTGCTACCACTTGACAGTGAAGCACTACACTATTCCCTGAAAAAATTAGAAAGTGCGCACAGCCACCGAGATGGAGTTTGGTGTTGCTGCAGGCGTCACTTACTGGCGGGTTAAGTGTGTGCTACCACTTGACAGTGAAGCACTACACTATTCCCTGAAAAAATTAGAAAGTGCGCACAGCCACCGAGATGGAGTTTGGTGTTGCTGCAGGCGTCACTTACTGGCGGGTTAAGTGTGTGCTACCACTTGGCAGTGAAGCACTACACTATTCCCTGAAAAAATTAGAAAGTGCGCACAGCCACCGAGATGGAGTTTGGTGTTGCTGCAGGCGTCACTTACTGGCGGGTTAAGTGTGTGCTACCACTTGGCAGTGAAGCACTACACTATTCCCTGAAAAAATTAGAAAGTGCGCACAGCCACCGAGATGGAGTTTGGTGTTGCTGCAGGCGTCACTTACTGGCGGGTTAAGTGTGTGCTAACACTTGGCAGTGAAGCAGCACACTATTCCCTGAAAAAAATTATTAAGTGCGCACAATTAGTCGCAGAAGTAGGTGGCGTACGTGCTATTTGCAGCTAGGAGAGCAGCAACGCACTGTTCTGCCACAGACAAAATAACGCTGAAGGGGTTTTTAGGACCCAAAATCTATCAGCTGGCAAAAAATTGTAAATAGTACCTCAGCTAAGCCTCTCACTTCAGCTATTAGAACAGCTGAGTGAGTAAGCGAAGCTATGAGGTCGCTCCTGTGAACACTATAAAGGCTGCAGCTCCCTGCTTCCCTGCCTGCCTAAAGTGTCACAGTACACAGTACTCCTCTGTCCTCCTGCTAGCTCTCACAAGAGCTGTTTGGGGTTAATATAAGGAATCTTGAAGTTCCCTACACTCACTGACAATCCCTATGATCTGCTCCAGAATCTACCTCACCCTGTTCTAGCTCAGATCTTCAGAGAAATGTGCTCAAAATGGCGGTGGCAAGGCTTATATACAGCCTTGCCTGTCATCGATGACATAGCCATCACGATGGACAGAAGCCAATCATAGTAATGCCACAAGAAGAGGGCTGTGGCATTACTGAATAAGATTGGCTAACATCCTTGTCCATCTTCACAAGTTTGTCTGACCTAACACGCTAGGCTGTCTCGGAAGATTTGTCGGAACATAACAGATTCTGTATTCGCGAGTCCCGAATACAGAATACAGGACTCGGATTCGTAGACTCGCTAGGATTCGCTAGGAGTCGCTACGACTCGCTCGGAATCGCTACTTACAGCGGGTATCCGTGAAGCGGTGCCATTCTCTAAACGATTTGGGGGAGATTCAAGCTACATAGCGATGTGATAGAGCGAGTCTCGCTAGTAAAACTAGGATTCCCATTTAATTGCATTGGACTCGCTACTTTGCGAGTCCTCGCTGGGAAACTCGCCGAGTAGCGAGTCCTGCGAGTCCCTTACTACTCGCCGAGTAACGAGTCCTAGCGAGTAGATTCGCCCATCACTACTCTCTGCTTCTGTTTCTGGAGATTCCCGAACGGTGACAGAAGCAGTGAATAAATTAACTTCCGTCACCGCTTGGGAATCTCCGGAGGCAGAGCGAGTCGGGCTGATAGCAGGGTTCAGCTCAAGTCATAATGATCTGAGCTGAACCCTGACTGTTTAGTCAGTCCTCAGCTCTGCTACATCCCTGTGTGTCTATGCACAGGGATGTAGCAGAGCTGACATTACGTTTTGGACTACGTCGGACGAAAGAGGATTTTTTAAATAAAGATTTGTCTTCTGTTTTATTTCTAATAAAATTATCTTTCTCTGTGTTGTGTTTTTGTTTTATATTGATTACTGGAAATTCATGGTGGTCATGTCTAATATTGGCGTGACCGCCATAAATTTCGGGCTTAGGGCCAGCTGATAATACAAAGCTGGCCCTAACCCCTTTATTACCCAGTGAGCCACCCGCCAACAGGGCCACTGGAAGAGCGGGGTTCAGTGCCAGAAGATGGCCCTTCAATGAACGCGCCATCTTCTGGGGTGGCTGCGGGCTGCAATTTGCAGCGGGGGGTGCCCAGAAAGCTTGGGCCTCCCTGCGCTGCGGATTCCAGCCCCCAGCTGCTTAGCTGTACCTGGCTGGACATAGATGAAATAATAAAAAAAGGGGGCTCGCCTATATTCTTGTGTCCAGCCAGCTAAAAAAGGGACTGCATCTTTATTAACCCCTCGACCATGGTCCAGGGGTTAATAAAGATGCTGTCCCTTTTATTTATATTGTTTTATGGATTTTTCAGAAAAAAAATGACGTGGGCTTCGCCGTATTTCTGTAACCAGTCCGATCCAGCCGGCAGCGACGGGCTTCCCCCAACCACCAGGTGCCTATTTGTACCTGGCCGGACACAAGAATATAGGCGAGCCTCCTTTTTTTATTATTTCATGAATTTCATGACATAATAAAAAAAAAATGCGTCGGGCTCCGCACAATTTCTATGTCCAGCCAGATACAGCTAAGCAGCTGGGGGCTGGAATCCGCAGCGAAGGGAGGCCCAAGCTTTCTGGGCACCCCCGGCTGCAAATTGCAGTCCGCAGCCGCCCCAGAAGATGGCGCGTTCATTGAAGCGCCATCTTCTGGCGCTGAACCCTGCTCTTCCAGTGGCCCTGGTGGCGGGTGGCTCACTGGGTAATAAAGGGGTTAGGGCCAGCTTTGTATTATCAACTGGCCCTAAGCCCGAAATTTATGGCGGTCACGCCAATATTAGACATGACCGCCATGAATTTCCAGTAATCAATATAAAAAAAAAACAGAACACAGAGAAAAATAATTTTATTAGAAATAAAACAGGAGACAATTAGGGACTCCATCTTTATTTAAAAAATCCTCTTCCGT
Organism: Allobates femoralis; assembly: GCA_033576535.1. NCBI lineage: Eukaryota > Metazoa > Chordata > Amphibia > Anura > Aromobatidae > Allobates > Allobates femoralis. The sequence continues at coordinate 522,546,439 of JARQOC010000004.1, read as the reverse complement.
CTGACGTAGTCCAGAAACGCAATCTCAGCTCTGCTACATCCCTGTGCTTAGACACACAGGGATGTAGCAGAGCTGAGAACTGACTAAACAGTCAGGTTTCAGCTCAGGTCATTATGACCTGAGCTGAACCCTGCTGTCAGCCTGACTCGCTCTGCCTCCGGAGATTCCCGAGCGGTGACGGAAGTTAATTTATTCACTGCTTCTGTCACCATTCGGGAATCTCCGGAAACAGAAGCAGAGAGACTCGGGGAGCGAGTCTGCGGCGGCATCGGTGGAGGCAGGGGTAAGTAGCCGGCCGGTCCGGCACACTCACACCTCCCCCCCAAGCCCACCCCTGGTCAGGACTCAGTGGGGGAAGTGGCAGTGAGCACATTTCACTGCCGGCTTCCCCGCCTGAGTCCTGAGTCCCTGCACCTACTCCCCCCGGTCCTAACTTAGGATTGGGTGGGGAGGCTGCGGGGGAGACGGAGGGATGGTGGATTCGCTACTGTGCGAGTAATAGCTTGGAAACTCGCAGAGTACCGAGTCCTGCGATTCCACTATTACTCACAGAGTAACGAGTCCTAGCGAGTAGATTCGCCCATCCCTAAATTGAAACCAAACACATTTTAACCCTTTCCAATCTTTACAAGAGAAACCATTGGAACCACACAGCACAATTCAGTTGTACATATTAGGGGAAATTATCCATATAATTAAGGCGGCCGTCACACGCTTCAATTTAGTGATCGATATTGTCAGCGATCACATGCACGAGCGATCGCTAACAATATCGTTCACATCGCTGGTGAGCTGTCACCAGGGCCGCACCGTCCATTGGACAGTGTGAGCCCTGTCATTCAGGCGGCAGCCGGCAGGGGGAGCGGCTGTGCAGAAGGGGGCGGCACCTCATGCACAGAGCCTCCCCCTGTCATGGCGCCGGCCGCTCATCCCGCTCACCGCAGGTAAGCGGCGGGCAGCGGGGGGACACGCACACAAGGGGCGGCAGCCCCAGGCTTCAAAAGCACCCCCCCCCGGTACTCGCGGCAGCGGCCGGCAATCACTGCCGCGGCTCAGGCGGCAGTGGCGATCCGGTCACTGCAGAAGGGGCGGCAGCCCCAGGCTCCACCATCACATCACAGTTAGTTAGTAGGAGAGAGAGTCGAGTGGAGGACAACAAAGGAGAAGGTTGTCGTGACAGGAGAGAGACCCTAAGGGCACCAGGAATTATGGTGCGATCGAATCTTGACCCGGTAATGCCGACCAGAAGGGTCTTTTCCTGGGCAGAGGACTGGCTCTGGACACGGTGCGGGAGTTTATCCTCGAGCCATTAAACAGGAGGCCCCGAGCTTCTTTAGGAAGCTACGGACGAAAGACCCGGTGTATAACTCAAAAAGGCACACCAAACTGGGGTCAGGGGAACCTAAAGGGAAGTCGCCCACCAAAGATCCGTGGGAGCTGACTCGAGGCTCTGCGTGTTGAGGCGCCGCACGGTTGTGAAGAGAGGTTGAGCGCACTGAAGGGACCAGCAGGGAAAGGCAAGCATACCACCGAGAGTCCTGAGTGAATCATCCCAGTTCCCTTGTTACTACCCAGGCCAGGTCTATCTGCTTTAAGAACTTGCAAGCAAACCCGATTAGAGTTAATGACTGGTGTGACGTACTTTAGTTCCCTCATCTGAGGAGCCGCACACTGCTGCGTTAAAAGGACAAGTGACAAATCCATGTGGTAAGCTGTCACTGTGTAAAAACTATTACAACTGCCCCAGGCGTTCTGCTCCACCTACGGGGAGCGTAACAATCTGGCTACCCTACCATCAACTTGGAGGTCTGACCCGCAGCCCCGGTAACCATACCGGAACCGTAGGTGGCGTCACAAACTACTTTTATTTTAATTATTTTTACTGACTTTTAGCGACCACCAGGGCCATGGGACCGGGTATAGGCCCCAGTGACATCCCCTGTGATTTAACGCCTGGGACCGAGTACCCCACAGCCCTGGGGCAGGTCAGGTTCTGGCGTCATGAGCAGGATCCCGTGCCCGTTACAACGGGTACTGTGTGCCTTGTACTGTGTTTTAAAGAGAGTTCTATTGATGGACTCCAAAATGGTGGAGTCAGAGACTTAATTTTAGGTGCAGGCCCGCGGGCGTGCCTCAGCCCTCCATTGAGAGAGGGCCCTGCAAGAGGTGCATAACCCCAGACCTGCCCCAATTGCCAAGGAAAAACCAAGGGGGCGAGTCTGAGTCTGGACTGTCCCTGCCAGGGATTATAAGTGGCGGCAGGAAGGGCAAGGCATAAGGCGGTGAGTTGCTGAATTAGGAAAAGGGAAAAGGAAGGCGGCTCCCCAGACAAATCACTCCCAGGATTCCAGATACTGAATCAATGGTATGGCAACCAATCTCAATAATCCAAAACAAATGAGGTGGATCTAGCGTACATTCTGCTTATTTAATGTGTTTATTGACATATAAATAAAAACATCACAACCCCGTGGGGTCCCGCTATACTCGTTTCGGGGTCCTCACCTTAGTCGTTAGCACAGTGAAAAAACATAAGACACTTTTTATATGTTATACAAAGACCACTACACAGATGTGAACAATTACAATTAAATTATAGGGATGGGTGAATCCTAAACTACTCAGAATCGCTAGACTCTGACGAGTCTGAGTCCAGGATTCGTTACTCGTTGCGAGTCTAGCTATTCCAATGTAAATAAATGGGGAACGAGTATTGCAGCGATTCCTCTGCTGCCGGACCCTATAAGGGGTCTGGCAGCAGAGGAAAAACCTGCAAATCCCCATGTAATTCTTTTAAAGCCAGCGGCAAAAAGGGTTGCCTCCGCCGATGCTGCCGCAGACTCGCTCCCCAAGTCTCTCTGCTTCTGTTTCTGGAGATTCCCGAACGGTGACAGAAGCAGTGAATAAATTAACTTCCGTCACCGCTCGGGAATCTCCGGAGGCAGAGCGAGTCGGGCTGATAGCAGGGTTCAGCTCAAGTCATAATGATCTGAGCTGAACCCTGACTGTTTAGTCAGTCCTCAGCTCTGCTACATCCCTGTGTGTCTATGCACAGGGATGTAGCAGAGCTGACATTACGTTTTGGACTACGTCGGACGAAAGAGGATTTTTTAAATAAAGATTTGTCTTCTGTTTTATTTCTAATAAAATTATCTTTCTCTGTGTTGTGTTTTTGTTTTATATTGATTACTGGAAATTCATGGTGGTCATGTCTAATATTGGCGTGACCGCCATAAATTTCGGGCTTAGGGCCAGCTGATAATACAAAGCTGGCCCTAACCCCTTTATTACCCAGTGAGCCACCCGCCAACAGGGCCACTGGAAGAGCGGGGTTCAGTGCCAGAAGATGGCCCTTCAATGAACGCGCCATCTTCTGGGGTGGCTGCGGGCTGCAATTTGCAGCGGGGGGTGCCCAGAAAGCTTGGGCCTCCCTGCGCTGCGGATTCCAGCCCCCAGCTGCTTAGCTGTACCTGGCTGGACATAGATGAAATAATAAAAAAAGGGAGCTCGCCTATATTCTTGTGTCCGGCCAGCTAAAAAAGGGACTGCATCTTTATTAACCCCTCGACCATGGTCCAGGGGTTAATAAAGATGCTGTCCCTTTTATTTATATTGTTTTATGGATTTTTCAGAAAAAAAAATGACGTGGGCTTCGCCGTATTTCTGTAACCAGCCCGATCCAGCCGGCAGCGACGGGCTTCCCCCAACCACCAGGTGCCTATTTGTACCTGGCCGGACACAAGAATATAGGCGAGCCTCCTTTTTTTATTATTTCATGAATTTCATGAAATAATAAAAAAAAAATGCGTCGGGCTCCGCACAATTTCTATGTCCAGCCAGATACAGCTAAGCAGCTGGGGGCTGGAATCCGCAGCGAAGGGAGGCCCAAGCTTTCTGGGCACCCCCGGCTGCAAATTGCAGTCCGCAGCCGCCCCAGAAGATGGCGCGTTCATTGAAGCGCCATCTTCTGGTGCTGAACCCCGCTCTTCCAGTGGCCCTGGTGGCGGGTGGCTCACTGGGTAATAAAGGGGTTAGGGCCAGCTTTGTATTATCAACTGGCCCTAAGCCCGAAATTTATGGCGGTCACGCCAATATTAGACATGACCGCCATGAATTTCCAGTAATCAATATAAAAAAAAAACAGAACACAGAGAAAAATAATTTTATTAGAAATAAAACAGGAGACAATTAGGGACTCCATCTTTATTTAAAAAATCCTCTTCCGTCTGACGTAGTCCAGAAACGCAATCTCAGCTCTGCTACATCCCTGTGCTTAGACACACAGGGATATAGCAGAGCTGAGAACTGACTAAACAGTCAGGTTTCAGCTCAGGTCATTATGACCTGAGCTGAACCCTGCTGTCAGCCTGACTCGCTCTGCCTCCGGAGATTCCCGAGCGGTGACGGAAGTTAATTTATTCACTGCTTCTGTCACCATTCGGGAATCTCCGGAAACAGAAGCAGAGAGACTCGGGGAGCGAGTCTGCGGCGGCATCGGTGGAGGCAGGAGTAAGTAGCCGGCCGGTCCGGCACACTCACACCTCCCCCCCAAGCCCACCCCTGGTCAGGACTCTCTAGAACCTCGCAAAGGTCAGCGATCCAGACCCACTCCATCGTACCAATGTGTCTTGTATTACTTCCTGGGTGACGGGCATGTTGCAGCTGATATTCCGCTATAGCCCTCTGCTGCTCATTGAACCTAGCCAACATATGGAATGTAGAATTCCATCGTGTGGGCATGTCGCAAATTAATCTGTGTTTGGGCAAATTAAATTGCTGTTGAAGGGCAGATAGATTTGCAAGTGCCGTTGATGAATGTCGGAAATGTCCGCAATTTCTACGCACCTTCTCTAGTAGATCAGATAACTCTGGGTAATTTTTCAAGAATTTCTGAACTACAAGATTCAGTACGTGAGCCATGCAAGGCACGTGTTGAAGTTTACCGAGCTTTATTGCTGCAACAAGGTTTCGTCCGTTATCACTGACAACAAGACCTGGTTGTAGTTGCAGTGGGGCCAGCCACTCATCTGTCTGTTGTTTAACACCTTTCCACAGCTCGTTTGCAGTGTGAGGTGTGTCACCTAGACAGATGAGCTTAAGAAGAGCCTGTTGTCGCCTGGCTGATGCAGTACTGCAAAGCTCCCAACTTTGACGTGATGTGGCGGACAAATCAGCAGTGGTCAAGGAAGTTGAAGACGCACATTGTGTTGTAGAAGTATATGAGGACGCGGACACCCGGAATGATGCTGTGCCCGCTATTCGTGGAGTTGGTAGGATCGCAGATATTCCACTATTACACTTTGGGACACTCTCGACAAGGTTGATCCAGTGAGCTGTCAGGGATATGTATCTGCCCTGTCCACAAGTACTTGTCCAGGTATCAGTTGTCAGGTGAACTTTTCCGCTCACAGCATTTGTCAGTGCACGCTTCAAGTTGTTAACCACGTCCAGATGTAGCGCGGGTATGGCAGTACGTGAAAAAAAATTGCGACTGGGGACAGTGTATCGTGGTGCTGCCACAGCCAACAACTCCCTAAAAGCCTCAGTATCAACAAGCCTAAATGGCAGCATTTCTACAGCTAACAGCTTAGAAATTTGCGCTGTCATTTGTCGAGAAAAAGGGTGTGTGGATGGGTGCTTCCGCTGCCTCTCATACAGCTGTGGAACAGACAACTGGACATTTGGCGCAGACTCACAAGTCACTTGACTACTGTCATATCTCTGGTCTAACGCAGCTTGTGGTGAGATCGTATGAGTAGGAGCTGCTGCATGAACAGTAGATGGTGAAGGACGATTCTGAAGTGGCATAACGGTGTTGAGGTCAGAAGGCCCTGATGTCGAACCCTGATGGGCCAACCACTGACTTGGGTGCTTAAGAGTCATGTGTTTTCGCATACTGCTCGTGCTCAAGTTTACTTTGCCCTGGCCTCTGCTCAGCCTGGCATAGCAGATGTTACATATAACCACATTTGGTACTGATGGGCTATCTTTGAAAAATTTCCAGACAATGGATGTTCGTCCTTTAGGTTGTGGTGTAGGAACTGAAGGATGAGTCTGGCCAACACAAACTGTAGACACATTTTGGCCAACTGTTCTTAAAGTTGGGGCAACAGTTGGTACAGTTTGTGCAACAGTTGACACAATTTGGGCTACTGTTGTCACAGCTTGGATTCGGGATAAAGGAGTAAGCCTGGGTGCTTTAGGCGGTGGTAAATAACCACTTTCCTCCTCCTGGCTGCTCTGTTGGCTCTGCATGTCAAGTGTCCAGGTTGGATCAGTGGTCTCATTCATCCACCCCCTCCTCCTCAAAGTCATCTGGATAACGTGACTGGTCAGGCTGGCCAGATGAGATGTGTGTCTCATCATCATCATCATCCTCCACCTCCTGAGACGGTCTATGGCTTTGTTGAAAGGGACGTTCTTCAGGACGAGGTGAATCCAAACTTTGTCCATAGATGGAATGTACGTCTGGTTCAAGTATCTGTTCAGGCAGTGACAAAGAAAGGTCCGGTTGTCTGAATGGCTGATAAGAACCAAATAAATCTTCCGAATGCCCAAGTTCACGGTCTAAATTTTCCTCCGTCTGGCGATGGCTTGAGGAAATAGGAAGATTTTGTGGATTAGATGACCCCGCTTTGTCAGTAGCGGCACTTGAATATGGTGTCAAGGATGATTGTGTGCTGCCAGAACCCGTGGTTGAGGTCTTGTCAGCCATCCAAGATGTTATTTGGTCTTGATCTTCCGGCCTCAAGACACGTTTCGGTTGAGTACTGGGAAATTTAGACAGCAGGAAGGTGGATCGATCAATCCTTGTCTGTCTACTTCTACCAGTGCCTTGTTGTTCACGACTGCTAGGGCCCCGACCTCGTCCCTGTCCCTTTGCAGACTGGTTTTTGGGAATCTGGTGTTTTTGGGACATTGTTGACAAATGCACAGCCACCGAGATGGAGTTAGGTGTTGATGCAGGCGTCACTTACTGGCGGGTTAAGTGTGTGCTACCACTTGGCAGTGAAGCACTACACTATTCCCTGAAAAAATTAGAAAGTGCGCACAGCCACCGAGATGGAGTTTGGTGTAGCTGCAGGCGTCACTTACTGGCGGGTTAAGTGTGTGCTACCACTTGGCAGTGAAGCACTACACTATTCCCTGAAAAAATTAGAAAGTGCGCACAGCCACCGAGATGGAGTTTGGTGTTGCTGCAGGCGTCACTTACTGGCGGGTTAAGTGTGTGCTACCACTTGGCAGTGAAGCACTACACTATTCCCTGAAAAAATTAGAAAGTGCGCACAGCCACCGAGATGGAGTTTGGTGTAGCTGCAGGCGTCACTTACTGGCGGGTTAAGTGTGTGCTACCACTTGGCAGTGAAGCACTACACTATTCCCTGAAAAAATTAGAAAGTGCGCACAGCCACCGAGATGGAGTTTGGTGTTGCTGCAGGCGTCACTTACTGGCGGGTTAAGTGTGTGCTACCACTTGGCAGTGAAGCACTACACTATTCCCTGAAAAAATTAGAAAGTGCGCACAGCCACCGAGATGGAGTTTGGTGTTGCTGCAGGCGTCACTTACTGGCGGGTTAAGTGTGTGCTACCACTTGGCAGTGAAGCACTACACTATTCCCTGAAAAAATTAGAAAGTGCGCACAGCCACCGAGATGGAGTTTGGTGTTGCTGCAGGCGTCACTTACTGGCGGGTTAAGTGTGTGCTACCACTTGACAGTGAAGCACTACACTATTCCCTGAAAAAATTAGAAAGTGCGCACAGCCACCGAGATGGAGTTTGGTGTTGCTGCAGGCGTCACTTACTGGCGGGTTAAGTGTGTGCTACCACTTGGCAGTGAAGCACTACACTATTCCCTGAAAAAATTAGAAAGTGCGCACAGCCACCGAGATGGAGTTAGGTGTTGATGCAGGCGTCACTTACTGGCGGGTTAAGTGTGTGCTACCACTTGGCAGTGAAGCACTACACTATTCCCTGAAAAAATTAGAAAGTGCGCACAGCCACCGAGATGGAGTTTGGTGTAGCTGCAGGCGTCACTTACTGGCGGGTTAAGTGTGTGCTACCACTTGGCAGTGAAGCACTACACTATTCCCTGAAAAAATTAGAAAGTGCGCACAGCCACCGAGATGGAGTTTGGTGTTGCTGCAGGCGTCACTTACTGGCGGGTTAAGTGTGTGCTACCACTTGGCAGTGAAGCACTACACTATTCCCTGAAAAAATTAGAAAGTGCGCACAGCCACCGAGATGGAGTTTGGTGTAGCTGCAGGCGTCACTTACTGGCGGGTTAAGTGTGTGCTACCACTTGGCAGTGAAGCACTACACTATTCCCTGAAAAAATTAGAAAGTGCGCACAGCCACCGAGATGGAGTTTGGTGTTGCTGCAGGCGTCACTTACTGGCGGGTTAAGTGTGTGCTACCACTTGGCAGTGAAGCACTACACTATTCCCTGAAAAAATTAGAAAGTGCGCACAGCCACCGAGATGGAGTTTGGTGTTGCTGCAGGCGTCACTTACTGGCGGGTTAAGTGTGTGCTACCACTGGCAGTGAAGCACTACACTATTCCCTGAAAAAATTAGAAAGTGCGCACAGCCACCGAGATGGAGTTTGGTGTTGCTGCAGGCGTCACTTACTGGCGGGTTAAGTGTGTGCTACCACTTGACAGTGAAGCACTACACTATTCCCTGAAAAAATTAGAAAGTGCGCACAGCCACCGAGATGGAGTTTGGTGTTGCTGCAGGCGTCACTTACTGGCGGGTTAAGTGTGTGCTACCACTTGGCAGTGAAGCACTACACTATTCCCTGAAAAAATTAGAAAGTGCGCACAGCCACCGAGATGGAGTTTGGTGTTGCTGCAGGCGTCACTTACTGGCGGGTTAAGTGTGTGCTACCACTTGGCAGTGAAGCACTACACTATTCCCTGAAAAAATTAGAAAGTGCGCACAGCCACCGAGATGGAGTTTGGTGTTGCTGCAGGCGTCACTTACTGGCGGGTTAAGTGTGTGCTACCACTTGGCAGTGAAGCACTACACTATTCCCTGAAAAAATTAGAAAGTGCGCACAGCCACCGAGATGGAGTTTGGTGTTGCTGCAGGCGTCACTTACTGGCGGGTTAAGTGTGTGCTACCACTTGGCAGTGAAGCACTACACTATTCCCTGAAAAAATTAGAAAGTGCGCACAGCCACCGAGATGGAGTTTGGTGTTGCTGCAGGCGTCACTTACTGGCGGGTTAAGTGTGTGCTACCACTTGGCAGTGAAGCACTACACTATTCCCTGAAAAAATTAGAAAGTGCGCACAGCCACCGAGATGGAGTTTGGTGTTGCTGCAGGCGTCACTTACTGGCGGGTTAAGTGTGTGCTACCACTTGACAGTGAAGCACTACACTATTCCCTGAAAAAATTAGAAAGTGCGCACAGCCACCGAGATGGAGTTTGGTGTTGCTGCAGGCGTCACTTACTGGCAGGTTAAGTGTGTGCTACCACTTGACAGTGAAGCACTACACTATTCCCTGAAAAAATTAGAAAGTGCGCACAGCCACCGAGATGGAGTTTGGTGTTGCTGCAGGCGTCACTTACTGGCGGGTTAAGTGTGTGCTACCACTTGGCAGTGAAGCACTACACTATTCCCTGAAAAAATTAGAAAGTGCGCACAGCCACCGAGATGGAGTTTGGTGTTGCTGCAGGCGTCACTTACTGGCGGGTTAAGTGTGTGCTACCACTTGGCAGTGAAGCACTACACTATTCCCTGAAAAAATTAGAAAGTGCGCACAGCCACCGAGATGGAGTTTGGTGTTGCTGCAGGCGTCACTTACTGGCGGGTTAAGTGTGTGCTAACACTTGGCAGTGAAGCAGCACACTATTCCCTGAAAAAAATTATTAAGTGCGCACAATTAGTCGCAGAAGTAGGTGGCGTACGTGCTATTTGCAGCTAGGAGAGCAGCAACGCACTGTTCTGCCACAGACAAAATAACGCTGAAGGGGTTTTTAGGACCCAAAATCTATCAGCTGGCAAAAAATTGTAAATAGTACCTCAGCTAAGCCTCTCACTTCAGCTATTAGAACAGCTGAGTGAGTAAGCGAAGCTATGAGGTCGCTCCTGTGAACACTATAAAGGCTGCAGCTCCCTGCTTCCCTGCCTGCCTAAAGTGTCACAGTACACAGTACTCCTCTGTCCTCCTGCTAGCTCTCACAAGAGCTGTTTGGGGTTAATATAAGGAATCTTGAAGTTCCCTACACTCACTGACAATCCCTATGATCTGCTCCAGAATCTACCTCACCCTGTTCTAGCTCAGATCTTCAGAGAAATGTGCTCAAAATGGCGGTGGCAAGGCTTATATACAGCCTTGCCTGTCATCGATGACATAGCCATCACGATGGACAGAAGCCAATCATAGTAATGCCACAAGAAGAGGGCTGTGGCATTACTGAATAAGATTGGCTAACATCCTTGTCCATCTTCACAAGTTTGTCTGACCTAACACGCTAGGCTGTCTCGGAAGATTTGTCGGAACATAACAGATTCTGTATTCGCGAGTCCCGAATACAGAATACAGGACTCGGATTCGTAGACTCGCTAGGATTCGCTAGGAGTCGCTACGACTCGCTCGGAATCGCTACTTACAGCGGGTATCCGTGAAGCGGTGCCATTCTCTAAACGATTTGGGGGAGATTCAAGCTACATAGCGATGTGATAGAGCGAGTCTCGCTAGTAAAACTAGGATTCCCATTTAATTGCATTGGACTCGCTACTTTGCGAGTCCTCGCTGGGAAACTCGCCGAGTAGCGAGTCCTGCGAGTCCCTTACTACTCGCCGAGTAACGAGTCCTAGCGAGTAGATTCGCCCATCACTACTCTCTGCTTCTGTTTCTGGAGATTCCCGAACGGTGACAGAAGCAGTGAATAAATTAACTTCCGTCACCGCTTGGGAATCTCCGGAGGCAGAGCGAGTCGGGCTGATAGCAGGGTTCAGCTCAAGTCATAATGATCTGAGCTGAACCCTGACTGTTTAGTCAGTCCTCAGCTCTGCTACATCCCTGTGTGTCTATGCACAGGGATGTAGCAGAGCTGACATTACGTTTTGGACTACGTCGGACGAAAGAGGATTTTTTAAATAAAGATTTGTCTTCTGTTTTATTTCTAATAAAATTATCTTTCTCTGTGTTGTGTTTTTGTTTTATATTGATTACTGGAAATTCATGGTGGTCATGTCTAATATTGGCGTGACCGCCATAAATTTCGGGCTTAGGGCCAGCTGATAATACAAAGCTGGCCCTAACCCCTTTATTACCCAGTGAGCCACCCGCCAACAGGGCCACTGGAAGAGCGGGGTTCAGTGCCAGAAGATGGCCCTTCAATGAACGCGCCATCTTCTGGGGTGGCTGCGGGCTGCAATTTGCAGCGGGGGGTGCCCAGAAAGCTTGGGCCTCCCTGCGCTGCGGATTCCAGCCCCCAGCTGCTTAGCTGTACCTGGCTGGACATAGATGAAATAATAAAAAAAGGGGGCTCGCCTATATTCTTGTGTCCAGCCAGCTAAAAAAGGGACTGCATCTTTATTAACCCCTCGACCATGGTCCAGGGGTTAATAAAGATGCTGTCCCTTTTATTTATATTGTTTTATGGATTTTTCAGAAAAAAAATGACGTGGGCTTCGCCGTATTTCTGTAACCAGTCCGATCCAGCCGGCAGCGACGGGCTTCCCCCAACCACCAGGTGCCTATTTGTACCTGGCCGGACACAAGAATATAGGCGAGCCTCCTTTTTTTATTATTTCATGAATTTCATGACATAATAAAAAAAAAATGCGTCGGGCTCCGCACAATTTCTATGTCCAGCCAGATACAGCTAAGCAGCTGGGGGCTGGAATCCGCAGCGAAGGGAGGCCCAAGCTTTCTGGGCACCCCCGGCTGCAAATTGCAGTCCGCAGCCGCCCCAGAAGATGGCGCGTTCATTGAAGCGCCATCTTCTGGCGCTGAACCCTGCTCTTCCAGTGGCCCTGGTGGCGGGTGGCTCACTGGGTAATAAAGGGGTTAGGGCCAGCTTTGTATTATCAACTGGCCCTAAGCCCGAAATTTATGGCGGTCACGCCAATATTAGACATGACCGCCATGAATTTCCAGTAATCAATATAAAAAAAAAACAGAACACAGAGAAAAATAATTTTATTAGAAATAAAACAGGAGACAATTAGGGACTCCATCTTTATTTAAAAAATCCTCTTCCGTCTGACGTAGTCCAGAAACGCAATCTCAGCTCTGCTACATCCCTGTGCTTAGACACACAGGGATGTAGCAGAGCTGAGAACTGACTAAACAGTCAGGTTTCAGCTCAGGTCATTATGACCTGAGCTGAACCCTGCTGTCAGCCTGACTCGCTCTGCCTCCGGAGATTCCCGAGCGGTGACGGAAGTTAATTTATTCACTGCTTCTGTCACCATTCGGGAATCTCCGGAAACAGAAGCAGAGAGACTCGGGGAGCGAGTCTGCGGCGGCATCGGTGGAGGCAGGGGTAAGTAGCCGGCCGGTCCGGCACACTCACACCTCCCCCCCAAGCCCACCCCTGGTCAGGACTCAGTGGGGGAAGTGGCAGTGAGCACATTTCACTGCCGGCTTCCCCGCCTGAGTCCTGAGTCCCTGCACCTACTCCCCCCGGTCCTAACTTAGGATTGGGTGGGGAGGCTGCGGGGGAGACGGAGGGATGGTGGATTCGCTACTGTGCGAGTAATAGCTTGGAAACTCGCAGAGTACCGAGTCCTGCGATTCCACTATTACTCACAGAGTAACGAGTCCTAGCGAGTAGATTCGCCCATCCCTAAATTGAAACCAAACACATTTTAACCCTTTCCAATCTTTACAAGAGAAACCATTGGAACCACACAGCACAATTCAGTTGTACATATTAGGGGAAATTATCCATATAATTAAGGCGGCCGTCACACGCTTCAATTTAGTGATCGATATTGTCAGCGATCACATGCACGAGCGATCGCTAACAATATCGTTCACATCGCTGGTGAGCTGTCACCAGGGCCGCACCGTCCATTGGACAGTGTGAGCCCTGTCATTCAGGCGGCAGCCGGCAGGGGGAGCGGCTGTGCAGAAGGGGGCGGCACCTCATGCACAGAGCCTCCCCCTGTCATGGCGCCGGCCGCTCATCCCGCTCACCGCAGGTAAGCGGCGGGCAGCGGGGGGACACGCACACAAGGGGCGGCAGCCCCAGGCTTCAAAAGCACCCCCCCCCCGGTACTCGCGGCAGCGGCCGGCAATCACTGCCGCGGCTCAGGCGGCAGTGGCGATCCGGTCACTGCAGAAGGGGCGGCAGCCCCAGGCTCCACCATCACATCACAGTTAGTTAGTAGGAGAGAGAGTCGAGTGGAGGACAACAAAGGAGAAGGTTGTCGTGACAGGAGAGAGACCCTAAGGGCACCAGGAATTATGGTGCGATCGAATCTTGACCCGGTAATGCCGACCAGAAGGGTCTTTTCCTGGGCAGAGGACTGGCTCTGGACACGGTGCGGGAGTTTATCCTCGAGCCATTAAACAGGAGGCCCCGAGCTTCTTTAGGAAGCTACGGACGAAAGACCCGGTGTATAACTCAAAAAGGCACACCAAACTGGGGTCAGGGGAACCTAAAGGGAAGTCGCCCACCAAAGATCCGTGGGAGCTGACTCGAGGCTCTGCGTGTTGAGGCGCCGCACGGTTGTGAAGAGAGGTTGAGCGCACTGAAGGGACCAGCAGGGAAAGGCAAGCATACCACCGAGAGTCCTGAGTGAATCATCCCAGTTCCCTTGTTACTACCCAGGCCAGGTCTATCTGCTTTAAGAACTTGCAAGCAAACCCGATTAGAGTTAATGACTGGTGTGACGTACTTTAGTTCCCTCATCTGAGGAGCCGCACACTGCTGCGTTAAAAGGACAAGTGACAAATCCATGTGGTAAGCTGTCACTGTGTAAAAACTATTACAACTGCCCCAGGCGTTCTGCTCCACCTACGGGGAGCGTAACAATCTGGCTACCCTACCATCAACTTGGAGGTCTGACCCGCAGCCCCGGTAACCATACCGGAACCGTAGGTGGCGTCACAAACTACTTTTATTTTAATTATTTTTACTGACTTTTAGCGACCACCAGGGCCATGGGACCGGGTATAGGCCCCAGTGACATCCCCTGTGATTTAACGCCTGGGACCGAGTACCCCACAGCCCTGGGGCAGGTCAGGTTCTGGCGTCATGAGCAGGATCCCGTGCCCGTTACAACGGGTACTGTGTGCCTTGTACTGTGTTTTAAAGAGAGTTCTATTGATGGACTCCAAAATGGTGGAGTCAGAGACTTAATTTTAGGTGCAGGCCCGCGGGCGTGCCTCAGCCCTCCATTGAGAGAGGGCCCTGCAAGAGGTGCATAACCCCAGACCTGCCCCAATTGCCAAGGAAAAACCAAGGGGGCGAGTCTGAGTCTGGACTGTCCCTGCCAGGGATTATAAGTGGCGGCAGGAAGGGCAAGGCATAAGGCGGTGAGTTGCTGAATTAGGAAAAGGGAAAAGGAAGGCGGCTCCCCAGACAAATCACTCCCAGGATTCCAGATACTGAATCAATGGTATGGCAACCAATCTCAATAATCCAAAACAAATGAGGTGGATCTAGCGTACATTCTGCTTATTTAATGTGTTTATTGACATATAAATAAAAACATCACAACCCCGTGGGGTCCCGCTATACTCGTTTCGGGGTCCTCACCTTAGTCGTTAGCACAGTGAAAAAACATAAGACACTTTTTATATGTTATACAAAGACCACTACACAGATGTGAACAATTACAATTAAATTATAGGGATGGGTGAATCCTAAACTACTCAGAATCGCTAGACTCTGACGAGTCTGAGTCCAGGATTCGTTACTCGTTGCGAGTCTAGCTATTCCAATGTAAATAAATGGGGAACGAGTATTGCAGCGATTCCTCTGCTGCCGGACCCTATAAGGGGTCTGGCAGCAGAGGAAAAACCTGCAAATCCCCATGTAATTCTTTTAAAGCCAGCGGCAAAAAGGGTTGCCTCCGCCGATGCTGCCGCAGACTCGCTCCCCAAGTCTCTCTGCTTCTGTTTCTGGAGATTCCCGAACGGTGACAGAAGCAGTGAATAAATTAACTTCCGTCACCGCTCGGGAATCTCCGGAGGCAGAGCGAGTCGGGCTGATAGCAGGGTTCAGCTCAAGTCATAATGATCTGAGCTGAACCCTGACTGTTTAGTCAGTCCTCAGCTCTGCTACATCCCTGTGTGTCTATGCACAGGGATGTAGCAGAGCTGACATTACGTTTTGGACTACGTCGGACGAAAGAGGATTTTTTAAATAAAGATTTGTCTTCTGTTTTATTTCTAATAAAATTATCTTTCTCTGTGTTGTGTTTTTGTTTTATATTGATTACTGGAAATTCATGGTGGTCATGTCTAATATTGGCGTGACCGCCATAAATTTCGGGCTTAGGGCCAGCTGATAATACAAAGCTGGCCCTAACCCCTTTATTACCCAGTGAGCCACCCGCCAACAGGGCCACTGGAAGAGCGGGGTTCAGTGCCAGAAGATGGCCCTTCAATGAACGCGCCATCTTCTGGGGTGGCTGCGGGCTGCAATTTGCAGCGGGGGGTGCCCAGAAAGCTTGGGCCTCCCTGCGCTGCGGATTCCAGCCCCCAGCTGCTTAGCTGTACCTGGCTGGACATAGATGAAATAATAAAAAAAGGGAGCTCGCCTATATTCTTGTGTCCGGCCAGCTAAAAAAGGGACTGCATCTTTATTAACCCCTCGACCATGGTCCAGGGGTTAATAAAGATGCTGTCCCTTTTATTTATATTGTTTTATGGATTTTTCAGAAAAAAAAATGACGTGGGCTTCGCCGTATTTCTGTAACCAGCCCGATCCAGCCGGCAGCGACGGGCTTCCCCCAACCACCAGGTGCCTATTTGTACCTGGCCGGACACAAGAATATAGGCGAGCCTCCTTTTTTTATTATTTCATGAATTTCATGAAATAATAAAAAAAAAATGCGTCGGGCTCCGCACAATTTCTATGTCCAGCCAGATACAGCTAAGCAGCTGGGGGCTGGAATCCGCAGCGAAGGGAGGCCCAAGCTTTCTGGGCACCCCCGGCTGCAAATTGCAGTCCGCAGCCGCCCCAGAAGATGGCGCGTTCATTGAAGCGCCATCTTCTGGTGCTGAACCCCGCTCTTCCAGTGGCCCTGGTGGCGGGTGGCTCACTGGGTAATAAAGGGGTTAGGGCCAGCTTTGTATTATCAACTGGCCCTAAGCCCGAAATTTATGGCGGTCACGCCAATATTAGACATGACCGCCATGAATTTCCAGTAATCAATATAAAAAAAAAACAGAACACAGAGAAAAAAATATTTTATTAGAAATAAAACAGGAGACAATTAGGGACTCCATCTTTATTTAAAAAATCCTCTTCCGTCTGACGTAGTCCAGAAACGCAATCTCAGCTCTGCTACATCCCTGTGCTTAGACACACAGGGATATAGCAGAGCTGAGAACTGACTAAACAGTCAGGTTTCAGCTCAGGTCATTATGACCTGAGCTGAACCCTGCTGTCAGCCTGACTCGCTCTGCCTCCGGAGATTCCCGAGCGGTGACGGAAGTTAATTTATTCACTGCTTCTGTCACCATTCGGGAATCTCCGGAAACAGAAGCAGAGAGACTCGGGGAGCGAGTCTGCGGCGGCATCGGTGGAGGCAGGAGTAAGTAGCCGGCCGGTCCGGCACACTCACACCTCCCCCCCAAGCCCACCCCTGGTCAGGACTCAGTGGGGGAAGTGGCAGTGAGCACATTTCACTGCCGGCTTCCCCGCCTGAGTCCTGAGTCCCTGCACCTACTCCCCCCGGTCCTAACTTAGGATTGGGTGGGGAGGCTGCGGGGGAGACGGAGGGATGGTGGATTCGCTACTGTGCGAGTAATAGCTTGGAAACTCGCAGAGTACTGAGTCCTGCGATTCCACTATTACTCACAGAGTAACGAGTCCTAGCGAGTAGATTCGCCCATCCCTAAATTGAAACCAAACACATTTTAACCCTTTCCAATCTTTACAAGAGAAACCATTGGAACCACACAGCACAATTCAGTTGTACATATTAGGGGAAATTATCCATATAATTAAGGCGGCCGTCACACGCTTCAATTTAGTGATCGATATTGTCAGCGATCACATGCACGCGCGATCGCTAACAATATCGTTCACATCGCTGGTGAGCTGTCACCAGGGCCGCACCGTCCATTGGACAGTGTGAGCCCTGTCATTCAGGCGGCAGCCGGCAGGGGGAGCGGCTGTGCAGAAGGGGGCGGCACCTCATGCACAGAGCCTCCCCCTCTCATGGCGCCGGCCGCTCATCCCGCTCACCGCAGGTAAGCGGCGGGCAGCGGGGGGACACGCACACAAGGGGTGGCAGCCCCAGGCTTCAAAAGCACCCCCCCCCCGGTACTCGCGGCAGCGGCCGGCAATCACTGCCGCGGCTCAGGCGGCAGTGGCGATCCGGTCACTGCAGAAGGGGCGGCAGCCCCAGGCTCCACCATCACAATCCCCCCCCCGTAATCATTGCCGCGGCTCAGGCGGCAGTGGGGCTCGGTGCACCCCTGGCTGTCACACAGGCAGACTCACCAGCGATGTGGAGCAGCGAGATCACTGGTAACTATGGTACACATCGGGTTACTAGGCGCCGCTCGGTGCTTAGTAACCCGACGTTTACCATAGATACCATCTCCCAGCATAGGCTCTGCCGCTGGGAGATCGTTCATCGTGTCACACACCACGATGATGCAGATTGATCAAGCGTTTATCGCTTGATATGAGCTCCGGCTCACAAATCTGCGATCTAACAATCAAGCGATTTTACAGTGTAAAATCGCTTGATTACACGCAGCGAAGCACAAACGATATCGCTTAAGCGATCAAAAAGCAAATCGCTTAAGCGATATCGTGCATAACATTGAAGCGTGTGACGGCCGCCTAACATACATTTTTGCAATACCAAAGGATTGCTAAAATTCCATCGCAAAAATGTTGTAAAATGTTTCGTAAAAAGTTTTTAAATATCACAATTGATTTAATTATATAATTTAAAGACATCTTGTTTATACTTAATTTCATTTTTATTTTGTTATTTCATTTGAAAAGGTCCATGAACTGAATTGAAATAAAATTATATGCAAATTAAATATCATAAATATCAGTAAAACATGAACCGTGAAATATTAATTCTTGTATATCATATTACCTTATTTCATAATATATTTTTCATGTTAGTTTGCGTTATTCTTTTTCTCTTACTGTAATAAAATCATATTTATGAAAGATCTTTAAAAGCAAATATAAGTTGTTATAAATAAACCCATTGTACAGAATACATCAGTTTACATAAATAGTGTTCTGATATTAACCGCTTTGACTTTGTTCTTATTTCATGTGGAAGCCATAAAAAGCAATTAACAAAGGCAGACATCAGAGAACAATAGCCCAGAGTATAAACTCTTGTTCTGGTCATCAGTCTGAAGGCGACATAGATGTTTGCCACATAAAGCTATATTTCTCTAATTATAATACAAAGCAAAAAAAAAAAAACATTTGGCCTATGTCCCATCATTATATGAAGGCCATGGAAGGTGATTCACAATGGCTGACAACAGAGAGCAATAACCCTCACCAAAAGTTGTTATTTTTATTCTTTATTTTTTAGCTGTAATCTACTTTCAGTAGATGTTATTAGATGTTATTTTGGGGTACTGACTTTTCTATTCCAACTCAATCGGTCTAACTAGCATCGACATGTTGTGTTTCCAATGCCTGGACATAGCGAGAAAAAAAAATAAAATAAAATAACTAAAAAAAATAATAAAATTGTAAAGAAGAAAAAGGAGGGATTCACAACGGTTGATAAACAGAGAGTAAAAACTAGATAAAGAAAAAAAATTTTTTTCCAATTTAAATTTTTTTTTTCTCGCTATGTCCAGGCATTGGAAACACATGTCGATGCCAGTTAGCCCGACTGAGTTGGATTAGAAAAGTCAGTACCCCAAAATAACATCTAATAACAGCTACTGAAAGTAGATTACAGCTAAAAAATAAAGAATAAAAATAACAACTTTTGGTGAGGGTTATTGCTCTCTGTTGTCAGCCATTGTGAATCACCTTTTATGGCCTTCATATAATAATGGGACATAGGCCAAATGTTTGTTTTTTTGATTTGTATGATAATTAGAGAAATATAGCTTTATGTGGCAAACATCCATGTCGCCTTCAGACTGATGACCAGAACAAGAGTTTATACTCTGGGCTATTGTTCTCTGATGTCTGCCTTTGTTAATTGCTTTTTATGGCTTCCACATGAAATAAGAACAAAGTCAAAGCGGTTAATATCAGAACACTTATATAAACTGATGTATTCTGTACAATGGGTTTATTTATAACAACTTATATTTGCTTTTAAAGATCTTTCATAAATATGATTTTATTACAGTAAGAGAAAAAGAATAACGCAAACTAACATGAAAAATATATTATGAATAAAACAGAATAATATTTCTGTTTTAAGATCTTTCATAAATATGATTTTATTACAGTAAGGGTATGTGCGCACGGGGGCGGGTTAGTGGCGGCGGCGGCTGGGCGGGACCCGACAGGAATCTCCGGAGCCGTCCACCGGCTTCCTGTCGGGTCCGTGCTGCGGGAGACGGGCGGGTGTGCGGCGGTGCACAGCGGGTTAGCGCCGGCGATTCTGCAGCGGCTGGAAGCAGCACATGATTCTGCTTGCAGCCGCTGCAGAACCGGCTGGAATATAGAGCAAGCTCATTCTTTGCTAACCCACTGGGAACCCAGCGGGTTAGCAACGGATGAGCATGTGTAAACCGCCGCTGTGTGCACAGCGGGTGTCGGTTTACATAGGTTTCTATGTTAATCCAAACGCAGCTTTGGATTAACATAAATTTGCATGAAATTTATGTAAACCGACCGGCGGTTTCCGCTGCTAATCCGGCCCTAAAACTCCCTGTGTGCACATACCCTAAGAGAAAAAGAATAACGCAAACTAACATGAAAAATATATTATGAAATAAGGTAATATGATATACAAGAATTAATATTTCATGGTTCATGTTTTACTGATATTTATGATATTTAATTTGCATATAATTTTATTTCAATTCAGTTCATGGACCTTTTCAAATGAAATAACAAAATAAAAATGAAATTAAGTATAAACAAGATGTCTTTAAATTATATACCGTATATACTCGTGTATAAGCCGAGTTTTTCAGCCCACAAATTGGGCTGAAAAGTCCCCCCCTCGGCTTATACACGGGTCTATACGGTAATGCTGTGGGGGGGGGCTGTGACCGGGAGCTGGAGGAGGCAGGAGGGGGCCGCGGTGACCGCAGGCGGTCACGTGGGGCCGCCTCATTAGTGCAATGAATATGCACGGCATCCCCCCGTCCATCAATGGCGGGGGGATGCCGTGCATATTGCACTGCACAGCCCCCCTCCTTAATATGCGTCCCGCAGTATTAATAAACAGCCCCCCCCCCTCCTTATCATGGCCCCTCAGGCTGCGGCAGCTGTCAAAATAACAAACAGTTTATACATCACCTTCCGACGCAGCTCTGCGCTCCTCCGGTCCTCTGCCCTCCGCTCGCCGGCTTCTTCTTTCTTCTTGTGCCGGTGTCATGTGACCGGGCGCAGGAGATGACGTCATTTCCTGCGCGCGGTCACAGAAGTCGGCACAACAAGAAGAAGCAGCCGGCGAGCGGAGGGCAGAGGACCGGAGGAGCGCAGAGCTGCGTCGGAAGGTGATGTATAAACTGTTTGTTATTTTGACAGCTACCGCAGCCTGGGGGGCCATGATAAGGAGGGGGGGGGCTGTTTATTAATACTGGGGCTGTATATACCTCTGGGGCTGCTGGATAGTACCACTGGGGCTGCATATACCTCTGGGGCTGATGTATACTACCACTGGGGCTGTATACTACCACTGGGGCTGCATATACCTCTGGGGCTGATGTATACTACCACTGGGGCTGTATACTACCACTGGGGCTGTATATACATCTGGGGCTGATGTATACTACCACTGGGGCTGCTTGGGCTCCTGTATACTACCACTGGGGCTGCATATACCTCTGGGGCTGATGTATACTACCACTGGGGCTGTATACTACCTTTGGGGCTGTATATACATCTGGGGCTGATGTATACTACCACTGGGGCTGCTTGGGCTCCTGTATACTACCACTAGGGCTCCTGTATACTACCACTGGGGCTGCTGGGGCTCCTATATACTACCACTGGGGCTGCTGTATACTACCACTGGGGCTGTATATACATCTGGGGCTGATGTATACTACCACTGGGGCTGCTTGGGCTCCTGTATACTACCACTGGGGCTGCATATACCTCTGGGGCTGATGTATACTACCACTGGGGCTGTATACTACCTCTGGGGCTGTATATACATCTGGGGCTGATGTATACTACCACTGGGGCTGCTTGGGCTCCTGTATACTACCACTAGGGCTCCTGTATACTACCACTGGGGCTGCTGGGGCTCCTATATACTACCACTGGGGCTGCTGTATACTACCACTGGGGCTGCTGGGGATGCTATATACTACCACTGGGGCTGCTGTATACTACCACTGGGGCTGCTGTATACTACCACTGGGGCTGCTATATACTGGGGCTGCTGGGGATGCTATATACTACCACTGGGGCTGCTGGGGATGCTATATACTACCACTGGGGCTGCTGGGGATGCTATATACTACCACTGGGGATGCTATATAGTACCACTGGGGATGCTATATACTACCACTGGGGATGCTATATAGTACCACTGGGGCTGCTGGGGATGCTATATACTACCACTGGGGCTGCTGTATACTACCACTGGGGCTGCTGTATACTACCACTGGGGAGGCCTGTATACCACACTGCTGGGGGCTGTATACCTGTGCTGGGGTCCACCCTCGGCTTATACACGAGTCAATAGGTTTTTCCAGATTTTTGGGGCAAAAGTAGGGGGGTCGGCTTATACACGGGTCGGCTTATACACGAGTATATACGGTAATTAAATCAATTGTGATATTTAAAAACTTTTTATGAAACCTTTTACAACATTTTTGCGATGGAATTTTAGCAATCCTTTGGTATTGCAAATATGTACCATATATACTCATGTATAAGCCGACCCGTGTATAAGCCGACCCCCCTACTTTTGCCCCCAAAACCTGGGAAAACCTCTTGACTCGTGTATAAGCCGAGGTTGGACCCCAGCACAGGTATACAGCCCCCAGCAGTGTGGTATACAGCAGCCTCCCCAGTGGTATATACAGGCCCCAGCAGTGTTACAGCAGCCTCCCCAGTGGTATATACAGCAGCAGCCGCAGTGGTATATACAGCAGCAGCCCCAGTGGTATATACAGCAGCACCCCCAGTAGTATATACAGCAGCAGCCCCAGTGGTATATACAGCAGCAGCCCCCAGTGGTATATACAGCAGCAGCCCCAGTGGTATATACAGCAGCAGCCGCAGTGGTATATACAGCAGCAGCCCCAGTGGTATATACAGCAGCACCCCCAGTAGTATATACAGCAGCAGCCCCAGTGGTATATACAGCAGCAGCCCCCAGTGGTATATACAGCAGCAGCCGCAGTGGTATATACAGCAGCAGCCCCAGTGGTATATACAGCAGCAGCCCCAGTGGTATATACAGCAGCAGCCCCAGTGTTGTGTACAGCAGCAGCCCCAGTGGTATATACAGCAGTAGCCCTAGTGGTGTATACAGCAGCAGCCCCAGTGGTGTATACAGCAGCAACCCCAGTAATATACAAGCCCCCCCATGGGTATACAGGGCCCCCCCTTGCTGCCGCAAACCTGTAAAGTAATAGATCATTATACTTATCCCTGTCGCCGCTGCCGCCGCTCTGCACCGCGCTCCTCCAGGTTTTCATGCTTCTTCCGGCTTCCTCCTCCGGTGGGCACAGGCAATGACGTCATTGTCTGTGCGCCGGAGGAGGAAGCCGGAAGAAGCATGAAGACCTGGAGGAGCGCGGTGCAGAGCGGCGGCGGCGACAGGGATAAGTATAATGATCTATTACTTTACAGGTTTGCGGCAGCAAGGGGGGGCCCTGTATACCCATGGGGGGGCACCTGAATACCGATGGGGGGGCGGGCGGCCTTATGACTCGCGTATAAGCCGAGGGGGGGACTTTTCAGCCCAATTTTTGGGCTGAAAACTCGGCTTATACGCGAGTATATACGGTATGTTAATTATATGTATAATTTCCGCTAATATTTACAACTGAATTGTGCTGTATGGTTCCAATGATTTCTCTTGTAAAGACTGGAAAGAGTTAAAATGTGTTTGGTTTTAATTGTAATTGTTCACATCTGTGTAATGGTCTTTGTATAACATATAAAAAGTGTCTTATGTTTTTTCATTGTGCTAAGGACTAAGGGGAGGACCCCGAAATGCGTATAGCAGGACCCCACGGGGTTGTGATGTTTTTATTTATGTGTCAATAAACACATTTAGGGTGCGTGCACACTGTCCGGAGAAGCTGCGTGTTGGACGCAGCTCCTACGGACCTGAGGGAAGCCTCGGGTGGCCGCAGGGAGATCGCAGCCGCCCTGTACTCACCGTGTGCGGCGGGTGCAGGACGGCTTCTCCCTGTAGTCACCTGATGGGAGCCGCTTCCGACTCCACAGCATGAAATAAACATGCTGCGGAGGAGCGGGCTCCCGGCAACCCGCACCTCAGCTCCAAACACGCTTCGGGCAGGTTACGCATAGTGAGGATGGGATTTCAAGAAATCCCATCCACTATGCTATTACTGTACTACGCAGCGTTTTGGACTAAGCGGCAAGACGCTGCGTCCAAAACGCTGCGTACACTGATCGTGTGCATGCACCCTAAGTAAGCAGTCTGTACGCTGGATCCACCTCATTTGTTTTGGATTAATAAGGAGGCGAGAACAGCAGTGATGAGATGGGTGTGGTCGAAGGTTCAGCAATGCCATCTAGGAATTTGCAATTCTCGAGCCGCAAGATGGGGGAAGTTGGCAGCCCTGAAACCGCAGAGGAGGGTGCCACTTTGCTCCTGGCTGGAAGCGATAACGCCAAATTCTGGGAGGCATCATTAAGAGATCTGAGAACCCGGCTGAATGAATCGCTGAGTTCAGCCTTCCAGTGCTGGAAAGCCGACACCCGCCATGCCCTTGCCCAGCGAGCAGTGCAGCCAGAGCCCGATGACCCGAGGCTAGCAGAGACTCTTGTCCTGGAGCCAAGGGCAAGAGACCAACCCCAGGGTAAGCCCAAGGTTCCCAGGATTGACCAACCGACAGACCAGCCAGCCCCTGCAGGAAGAGAGATGACCAAGGCTGAGTCGGAAGTACCAGTGATGCCTGATATGCCTGAGGGGGATGCCTTGAAGGTCCCGGCGATGATGCCCGGAGTGGTGGTGGAGCCAGCCGCAGAGGAGCTGACCAGCTATGAGGATCCCGTCGAGGAGGACAATGAGCCCGAAAAGGATGAGGCTGAAACCCCAGAGGCAGTCAGGACATCGGAGCCCTGTACCTTGTGGTGGGAGAATCTGCAGGGCCAACTGGTTGGACGGGTAGATGCAGCTGCCATGACTAATGCGCGGGACTGTGCTCCAGCCCCAGAGCAACCAGACTTCGCTTTTCAGCGTTTCCAGGCTGAACAGGCAGAGAGACAGTGCTGCCGAGAACATTGAGGGGCACAGGAACAAGAGAGCCTCCTGGCCAAAAGACAAGCCAGGAACATCCCAGCGATAGCACTGGGAGAGTGGCAACAAGGGGCCTAGGGGGTAGTACGCCCTAAGGGTTTATAAGTCAGTAAATTAAAATGGATATAAACCCGTGTAAATAGTTCTGCTGATATATAGTGTGTGCTGATGGACAGTATATAGACTCTTATCCAGTTGAGCCTTTGGACTCTTTGAAAACTGTGCTTTTAAAACAGACCGGTGGTGCAATGGACACTGCTGCAAGTGAGAGACACTGACCACTGGAACTGTACTTGAAACCGGCCCCGTTCCGGCTGGTATTGTCTGTTTTCTTGATTTTTGATTTTTTTCTGTTTTTTCAGGTCCTGTGACCTGGAAGACTTTAAGTAAGGTGCCTCTTGTAAGGGAAGAAAAATGCTGAATATTGTTATTAACATCATAATACAAATGCAAGTGAGTGACTGCTGCGAGTGAGAGACACTGACCCCTGGAACTGTATTTGAAATCTGCCCCAATCCGGCCGGTATTGTCTGTTTTCTTGATATTTTATTTTTTTTTCTCTTTTTTGGTACTGTTGACCTGGTAACGTTCAAGTAAGGTGCCTCCCATAAGGGAAGAAAAATACTGAATATTATTATTAACATTATAATACAAATGCAATTTTTTAACTCTGTGCCGGGTCAGCTTGCTCGCGGATAAGTGAGCTTAACCAAGGGGGAATGTGTCGCCCCACTAGTCAGAATGCCATGGAGGGGTACTACACCCAAATAAGAGTGTGTGGCATTCCTGTGACTAAGGGAACTGGGATGAAAAATAAGGGACCCTCACAAAACCCATTCATGCACACCCTAGATTAGTGGACTGTAGGTGAACCCGCTGAAGGGAAGACCCAATCCCGTGGGAGGCATCAGGTGGGTAGAAAAAGTGTATGGGTGGGTTGACAGTTAGTTAAGTAAGAGAGAGTGGAGGAAGACAAAGGGGAAAGTCGTCGTGACAGGAGAGAGACCCTAGGAGCACCAGGAACTACGGTGCGCCTGAATTTGGACCTGGTAATGCCAACCAGAAGGGTCTGGTCCTGGGTAAAGAACTGTCTCTGGACACGGTGCAAAAGTTTATCCCGTTAAAACGGAGGCCACGAGCTTCTTTAGGAAGCTACGGCCAAAAGACCCAGCATATACCTTGAAAAGGCACACCGAACTAGGGTCAAGGGGACCTAAAGGGGAGTCGCCAACCAAAGACCCGTGGGAGCTGGCTCGAGGCTTTGCACGCGCAGGCGCTGCGTGGTTGTGAGGAGAAGTTGAGCGCAGTAAAGAGACCGGCAGGGAAAGGCAGACATACCACCAAGAGTCCTAAGTGAATCATCCCAGTTCCCTGGTTACTACCCAGCCAAAGACCTGAAGGACTGTATCATCTGTCTATCTGCTTTAAGAACTTGCAAGTAAACCCGATCAGAGTTAATGATTAGTGTGACATACTTTATATCCCTCGACTGAGGAGAAGCACACTTCTGCATTTAAAGGACAAATGACAAATCCGTGTGGTAAGCTACCTCCCTGTGTAAAAACTATTACAACTGCCCCGGGGATTCCACTTCACCTACGGGGAGCGTAACAATCTAAATGCCCGGTCTGACCCGCAGCCCTGATAACCATACCAGAGCCATAGGTGGTTTCACAAACTACTTTTATTTTTATTATTTTTACTGACTTTTAGCGACCACATGGGACACGGGACCGCACACAGGCCCCCATGACATCCCCTGTGAATCAACGCCCAGAACCGAGTACCCCACGGCCCTGGGGCAGGTCAGTTGCTATCTGTGTTTATAGGTAAAATGAGTGGTCAAATAGCTCATGGAATATTGGCAATGTCTCATTCTTTTGTATATCTGTTTTCTAGTCATTTGTAACTTAATATAAAACTTCATTAAAAAAGTTACTGATTAAAGAAAATCAAAAGTTACATAAATAAAATAAGAAAAGGGATTTTTTTCAAACCCAATTTTTTACATTTTCTCTAAACCTGCACTCTGTTGGAGCCATATAGATAAATAACTGACATATGTAAAATTAATTATTATCAAAAGAAAGTTTTTCAATTCAAAAACCTTCTGTACAGATTACATGACCAGAGCTAATTTTTTTGATTAGGTACAGAAAACACATATGTATAAGATGCTCAATAGGGTGGCATTGAGTGCTTTAAACCCAGCAACAGCAGGTTAAAGGGACTCTGTAAGGTCATTTTTCAGTGTAATACTAATACCGTGTTTCCCTGAAAGTAAGACCCTGTCTTACATTTTTTGGGGGCCAAAAGTGGCCCCCTGTCTTACTTTCGGGGGGGATGTCTTATATTGGCAGCCCCAGCCTACTCACATACACACACACACACACACACCGTATATAGTCATGTATAAGCCGAGGGTGGGAAATACAGCAGACCGCCACCCAGGTATACAGCCCCCAGCACAGGTATACAGCCCCCAGCAGTGTGGTATACAGCCCAGCAGTGTAGTATACAGCCCAGCAGTGTGGTATACAGCCCAGCAGTGTGGTACACAGCCCAGCAGTGTGGTATACAGCCCAGCAGTGTGGTATACAGCCCAGCAGTGTGGTACACAGCCCAGCAGTGTGGTATAGAGCCCAGCAGTGTGGTATACAGCCCAGCAGTGTGGTACACAGCCCAGCAGTGTGGCATACAGCCCAGTAGTGTGGTATACAGCCCAGCAGTGTGGTATACAGCTCAGCAGTGTGGTATACAGCCCAGCAGTGTGGTATACAGCCCAGCAGTGTGGTATACAGCCCCCCTCCTGCTGGCACACTGCCCCCCCCAGCTCTGAGGCCCCCTGCTGCTGGCACACTGCCCCCCCAGCTCTGAGGCCCCCCTGCTGCTGGCACACTGCCCCTCCAGCTCTGAGGCCCCCCTGCTGCTGCTTACATCTTACCCTACAGCGTCTTCTTGCAGCAGCCAGCGCGTCGGTCCTCCGTTCCCGTCTTCAGCTGTTTCCCGGATCATGTGACCCGTCGCAGCACATGACGTCATCGCTAGTGCGACCGGCCGGTCACATGATCCGGGAAATAGCTGAAGACGGGACCGGAGGACCGACGCGCTGGCTGCTGCAAGAAGACGCTGGAGGGTAAGATGTAAGCAGCAGCAGGGGGCCTTACATTAGCCCCCCCCGGTTGTAAGGCCTTATATTCGGGGAGGCCTTACATTAGCAGGCCCCCCCTTTACCCCTAGGCGGCCTTACAATCGGGAAGGGCTTACTTTCGGGGAAACACGGTAGTACCCAAGAATAGTGCTTGGGTAGACCTTTCAAAAAATGTAAAAATCCTTACTGTACTCTGTGTAATTATCTTGCCATAAGCACCTGCACACCCATCAGGCAGCTGTAAAAGTAATTGTCATGACTCATAAGTAGTCTGAGAGTCACAGTATGTAAACGTTATTTAACTTATTTAAATGCCTAGCCAAGCTGATATTCTGTCCCTCTCCTCTGTGATTGAAGTGACACTGAATCTCTCAGGCTTCTGCAGGCTGCTGGGTAACATCACTACAGTCTGTGCTATCCATAAAAGAGTTCTGTTTATATGAACAATGGTTTTCCTGCATGCAGGTAATGAGTATATCTGATGAGCAAATAATCAAACATTCATATAAACACAAAGACATATCTCAAAGCACACACTATACACGTGTCTCAGATACACACAATTAAGATCTCAGAGCTGCATCTGCTAAGATCAGATCTGCTACACAAATCCACTCCCTCCTTTTTCCTCTGTCTGCATTGAGTCACACAGCATACCGACCCAGAGGAGGGCAGGGCAGTGTAGTGATGCATGAATATTCATTCCCTGGGGATTGGTCAGCAGAAAACTCACTGTGATTGACAGATGGAATTAATCTTTTATTTTGAAGTTTACACAGGAAAGGAGGGAAGCATAAATATTAGAAATACATGAATAGATAGAGCTTAGAGAAAGGAATTAGAAAATTATATCAGTTATGGCCACTTTACACACACCAACTTATCTGACCAACTTCTGAACAACTTACTGGTTGCAGTAAAATCATGGACACATAGTTCCATTTGTACACAGTCACAAAATGGAGCAATGTGTCCATGATTTCACTGCAACCAGTAAGTTGTTCAGAAGTTGGACAGATAAGTTGGTGTGTGTAAAGTGGCCTTTACATATGGATTTTTGACTTGATAGATTCCCTTTAAGGTAAATCATTCTAGACTGACATACAGTACCCCTACAATAGTCCCTCATTGATCCCATGCAATGGGCAAGGTTAATTCACTTTAGAGGTTACTGCTGAGACGATGTTCACTGGAACTGTTATGGCCCCCAGAAAAATTACAGATCAATAAATCTGGGACTACTGGAGATATGAGAAGCAATATTTGATTAAAAGTAAAAGGCATTAATTTGACCACTAGTGGATAAGAAATTGCACTGCTATAAACATGATACAACTGGGAAAATAAAGAAAAACTTCCTTATTCTGGTCTCAGACATGATAATGTTGCTATGCAAGCATTACTTTGTTTTATTTTGGAGAACACTGATGTAAGGACAGAAAGTGAGAGGGAGAACACCACTGTTATTCCCATTTGGATAGTTATCTTATACAGATATGGAACTGCTGGGCTATCTACAATCTTTTTCAGTTTTTCATTAATTTTCAGATACATGTGGCAGCAGGAATTTTGAACTTTGGTACAAATTGACCAAGTTTTTATTGATCACACTACTACTTATTTTTGCTGAATATTTCAGTGGAATATTAGTACAAGCTAAGGGTGTGTGCTCACATCAGAAATTGCAGCATTTTGGATGCAGCGTATTGCCACTGCATCCAAAATGCTGCATTGTACAGTAGCAGTATAGTGGATGGGATGTTTTTAGCTGCGGTGCAGGTTTATCGACTTCTGCATCTCTGTAGCATGTTAATTTCATGCTGCCGAGTCGGAAGAGATAACCATCGGGTGAACGCAGGGCAAACCCGCCCTACACTCACTGCAGATTTTCAGTACAGGGCAGAGGCGGCTTCCCTGTGTTGACTAGCGGCTTCCCACCAGTTCCTGCAGGTCCGGAAGCACTGTGTCCAACACACAGTGCCTTCGGATTGTGAGCACACAGCCCATAGGATTATTAGTATAGATTGTCACAATCGCCACACTATCTTTTTCCTTTACTAGGTTGTTGTGGAGATTGTCAGTCTAGGCTGGCTCTGCGCTGCAGCTCACCTGCATTTCAGCTCACTTTATTAGAACTCTACTTAAGCAAGTTTGCTGCCCTATTCTGTGGCAATTCTACATTTGTCTTTGGATGTGTAGGATTGATCTCTCTGAGCCAAACAAGTTATACAAGCGTGCCTTGGGCAATTTGGCATTGGGAATAAGATTAATAGCTCAATCATAGGGCCGGTGAGGAGGTAAGATCTCAGCCTCTTTTTCCGCTCCCCTATCACTGTGCTGGTAATCTCATTCCCAATGCCAAATTGCCAAAGGCTCGTTTGTATAACTTGTCTGGCTCAGAGCACAGAGAGATTAATCCTACACATTCAAAGACAAATGTACAATTGACACAGACTAGGGCAGCAAGCTTGCTTAAGTAGAGTTCTAATCAAGTGAGCTGAAATGCAGGTGATTAGCAGCACAGAGCCAACCCAGACTAACAATCGCTAAAACAACAAAGTAAAGGAAAAGGGCAGTGTGGAGATTGTGACATAGATTACTTTGGTACAGTTTCCTTACTTTTCTTACTAGCAAAGTATTTTTGAGGATTAATGTTTAACTTTCTGCTTAAAACATATTTTCTCTAAAGCTAAAATGAGAACTAAATAGAAATAAAAGCTTAAAAAGCAAATGAAACTAAAATCAGATTTCTGGATACATTTTCTAGCCAGCAATATACAGATAAACAATTTATAACTTTCAGTTGTGCACCCTTATAAGAATAAAAGACATTTATTGCTTTGCTTGTTATTTCCAATATGATTCATAAGTTTGCTCTAAATGTAGCAAATTACCAAGTACATTTTCTTACTTTAAGTTACAGGGACATGCTTTCAAATGGGTGAAAAATGCAATACAGCAAGAACTGTAATAACAGAAGCTTTAAAAACTATGTTTGGATCCTTTCCCAGAAAAAGATAGCGCCAGTAGCTCAAAATATCATGTTTCATTAACTACTGGAGTTATTCAAATTTTCTCCAAAAAAATTGTTGAACTCAATACAGTGAATGTTTAGAAGCATATTATATGTACAGTGTAATGACAGAATAAATCACACTCTTTGTTTTCTAAAATATTTTCATAACCATATACACTTTTTTAGTCTCTTCATAGAGATCTAAATTATTTTAGTTTTTTTTTACTTTTTATATTTCAAAAATTAGTATCGGACTGTAAACTCTTGGGCTCATCAAAGACTATCCCCCACATAAATTTGTGGCCAAATGTTTTGAGACTGATACAAATTATAGTTTTTACATAGTTTGCTGCTTCAATGTTTTCAGAGATTTGAGTCAAATGTTTCTATTGCATGACCCAGGAATAATTTGGTGATGGACAATGTTTTTTTTTTAAGATGATGGAGAACTGTCTAACAGGGCAAAAGTGATAACTAAGGGGTATAGTGTACAAAATTCTTGAGGTTTACCTACTTTCATTTTTCAGATGTTCTGGTCAAATATTTGTGTTTGTCAGACATAAATACAGAAGCAATTTAATGATGAAAAATGCTTTTACAGCATAATGGAACACCGTCTTATTGGACAAAAGAATTAACTAAGTGAATAAAAAACTCAAAAAATCTCAGTGCCATTGACAACCTTTGATCAGTCCTCAAAAACAAATGGGCAAAGAAAAACACAGAAATTGTGTTAAAATTTAAGATATGATTAGGCAAGTATTGTTTTGCCATCTTGAAAAATAAGGGTCAACACTTTAAACAATTAGTTTTTATGTAAAAATCTAGTTTTAAGTTAATTGAATTTGTT
The DNA here is from genome assembly GCA_033576535.1 of Allobates femoralis. NCBI lineage: Eukaryota > Metazoa > Chordata > Amphibia > Anura > Aromobatidae > Allobates > Allobates femoralis. The sequence goes on along the minus strand of JARQOC010000004.1, from coordinate 522,514,645 downwards.
TATTACCATTGTACACAAAAACATATAATCAAAACCATCTAATAGTTTTTTGTATTAAAATCTATTAGTGATAGTGTTACGACACATCATTTGACCACTTGTGTCTTTAGTGGGCCAAATGTATTGTTCTTTTGTTTTTTAACTCATAAGGATTAAGGTATTGTTTTTTTAGCCAGAATAATAAGAACCCCGTTGTCTAAATTTGTGGATTTCTTACCCCCTCTGACCACATCATTCAGAGGAAAATTATGCAGTCGGATTAAACTGCTGACCAAAAAGAGTACAGTCCTATCCATGAATCTTATAGGAACACAATACCCAAAAATGAAGGCTGAGGGTATGAAAAAAACTTGGTCCAGTCCATGTTCTTGATTTTCAACATGACCTCATCCTAAAACATATGGTTCCAGCTGGAAGATCACAAAACTGGGTCATATTTTACAGGACTTCAGCCTAGGAGCCAAAGATTCAGCTGGAAGATCAGGCTACTTGAAGAATCCAAGTTGAGATTACATACTTTGTTATGCTCAGTTAGAGATTCCTATGCTTGCTGCTATCACTTCTCAGCGTGTACCTTCCAAAAGTAGGGTGCTGGTGTACTAGGGTGGTTGGCCCTGGAAGCCCCCAGGGCATGAAGATTCAGATCCCTGGTGAGTCAGTGGAAGGGTGAGACTTTGTTCCTTGTTACATTGTGTATTCTTGCTGGTAATGTGTTATATACCTTTGAATGTTGGGGATTCAGTAAAGTCTTAGCAATGTGTAGTTCCCTCACCCTGTTTTGTCTGAGTAGTGTTCTGCCAATGGGTAAGGACTTTGGGAATTCAGAGGGAAGAGTCCAAGCGGTCTTTCTAAAAGCAGCCCGGACCAGTGCACGAGAGTACCCACTCCCCCCATGTCTTCACAGATAGACTTTAGCTTTAAGTGTCATTGTCTTCTGCTGGACCTTTGAGGTCCACAATTATTTCTTGAGCATGGATCCATAAGGTATAAAGCTGCTATGTTCTTTGCTGAGGTAGTTAAAAGACTTCTGTAATGTAAATTCTTTTTAAGATGCACTGTTTATAATAGCAAGCCATGAAATGTGTTCAATGCAAGTATGACAACAGAGAATATTACTTTATCAATGAAATGTCATTAATAAAGTTATCAAAATGAGTTGAATGTGCTTATCATGATAAAAAAAATAGGCATGATTAGATAGCACAAATATAAAGGATATGGGAAAGAAAGCAGAGAGCAAAAGAAGGTTGTAATATGTAATTTGAAGCAGCTTCCAATCCCATAAGGAGCAGAGGGCAGCAAACAGCACATGTACAGTAAAGTGCCCAGAGGATGAAAAAAATCAAAATGAGTTTACTACTATATAAACTATATGCTGTGAAAAACAAAGCGGCTCTCAAGTATTTAGAAATGTAATGTGATTTTTCCAAAAGAATCCTAAAATAATTACATTTGAGATTTTTTTCTAGTTAATTTCTTTAAGACAAGAAAAAGGAAAATATCTTTTTTTTTTTTTTTTTCAAAGTGAATAAAGATTTGCTGAATGTGGTTATTTTTTTATGCATAAATGAATAAAGTCTGAATAGAAAACAGCAAAACTCAAATTTACTAATGTTTTTTTTTCTTTAAAATACATATTTGATAATATTGCTATAATAATGATGACTCACCCTTGCCTGATTCTCAGGTCTCAGGCGATGCTGCACTTGTCACGGTTCCGCGCCTGAGGCTGTGGGCCCGGTGGTCAAATGAAAAGGGATTAAAGGATGAGGATGTTTCTTGATTGTCGTGACGCCAACTGTGGGTATCCGGTGATGGCAACGGCGCTGCGTGGGCCTCCGGGGGATGTGTGGCAGCTGGATGGGATGCTCCCCACAGGATGAGCAGGAGTCCCGGAGCCAGGAGCTGTACCGGATGGAATACGGCAGCTCAGTTGTTTTAGGTGCAAGGCAAGTAACAGTTCTGGAAGAAAAGCACTGACACCAGATTCCTCTGTAACAGGTCTGTACTGTACGATTGGTGTGGTACACAGCATACAGTCTGTAGGTAACGGACCGGGTGTCCCCAGCGATGAATGTCTTAATCCAGAGCTCACGGTGTCCCTCCTTTATCTAACCGTTCTATTCTGGTTGCCTTACTGCCTTAGTGCACCGGATCTGGTACTGGGCAGACTTCAGCTTAGTCACGTTAACCAATGAAGAGTCCTGAGGCCCAATGGTAGGTACCGCGCCGGTAAGACTGCTGATTTAGGGCTGTAGTGAGGTGCTCCTAAAAAGCCACTCCGTCACTCCGGTTTGCAGAACAGCGATGGACGTCTGTTTGCCTCGGAACCGGTGTCCGGTGAGATTGGGCATGGGTGTCTTTTACCCGTTGCTTATTTGCTTTCGTTGCCCGTGTTCCGGTCTGAGTCACCGCTTGATGGTGTTCTGCCGGTAAAGTTTCTGTATGTAGAGCTCTGGGTTTTACCATTTCATCACTGAGACGGAAGATATTACATTTTCGGTCAGGGATGCAATACCTTCCTGTGATGCACTCATTGCGGGGCGCCACAATGACCCTTTTAAACAAAAAATAAAAAATATTTATGCTGCTTAGTGCATGATGTAGAAGTAAACTTGAATATTGGATTTACTTTTTTTAATAGTTCCACCCCAAAAAAGTAAAGTGTGTTATATGTATCCCAAATTGGTGCCAATAAAACCTACGCTTATCCAGGCGACAACAAATCTAGCATACTGTATCTATTTCACAAGTCTCTGGTCTGTCATCTGGCTCCACAGAGCTCAGTCAGGATCTATGTTAACCCCTCCTCTGCTGTCACATTGCACTGCTCCCTATCAGCTGCTGGCCATGCAGTTTTTAAAAGAGCACAGAAAAATGTGAGAAAATAAGCCATATTGCACAAAAAAAAGCATTATTTTAAATGCTGTGTGACCCATCACTAACCAGTGCAGTATTGGTTATTTTCTTCAATGAAATTACATTTACACTTTAAGCACTTGATGACTAATAATACATATTAAAATGGCAGTCAAAAAGGGGCCTTTTTCCTAACTGCCATTTTAAAACAGTGGTAAGGAATAAGTGAATAACCACAAAAAATGCAGAGTTTGTGTTAAAACAATAATATACAAAATAAAATTACACATAACTGCATCTGGTACATCCAAATCTATAGAACTATCACATTATTTTTTCCACACGGCGAACAATGTAAAAAAAAATTACAAAAACAAGCCCCAAAATTTTGCATTATCATCATACTGACACAAAAAAGTGAATAAAAGGTGGTAAAAATTGACATGTAAAAAAATGGTATTAATAAAAACGCCCAACTGTCCCACAAAAACAAGCCTGAACTGTTTAGAAGAAATTTTTATTACAGCTCTCAGAATACAGCAATGCAAAAACAAATATTTTTTTGTAAAACATGTTTTTTAGCATATAAAAGTAGCAAAGCATAAAAAAGTATATGAATCTGGTATGACAGTATTCATACTAACCCGAAGAAAAAAATCACTTATCACTTTTACCGCATAGTGAATAGTGATGAGCAACCACCGAAGTGTTTGAATTGGGGTGTGTTCGATGAATTGTTCATCAAATTTTTGTCAAACACCTCAAACCCCATTGAAATCTTTGACAGGCTACAGCAAACACATAGAAAGCACCTTGAAAAGTGTCCAATAGCTGCCAAACTACTCAGAATAGACAACAAACACCAGGAAAAGTGACAACAATCTACCCACAGTACAAATGGTCTCCTGGTGTAGCATGGTGCACAAGTCACGGTCTGTGCCAGCCTGCACACTCTTCCAAAGCACTTTAAAATAGTTAAACATTCACCTAAAATTTCAGAGGTGAGTGAAACTGACTTTGAATTGACAAATGGATGAGTTACAGGGGAAACGTGGCAGTAGTTTTCTAAATTAAGAAAAAAGAAGTGGAGGAGTAAAAGGAGGATGAGACACAGGTATAGGCATGTCATGCCCTTCTCAAATCATGTACTACACAGCAAGGAACCCCAACAAGAATCCTCACTCTTTCCAAAGGGCCAGACCACAGCAAAATGGCATCAATTGTCCAAGACCAAAAATTGCTGAATGGCCCAGCCTGCCTGCATGGCACAGGGTCTGGAACAGGACTTGGCCTAGCATGTCAAGGTTAAACATTGCTCAGCAACTATATGTTTTAAAGGAAAAACTAGAGAGGTAAGTGAGTGAACTTTTAAGGCCTACTGGGCGCAACTCAGCGGGGGGCGCCGGCAGGACCCCCCCTCCCCCTCTTGCTATACCCGGCGGCCGCACACACATTACAGGGGCTGATATTCACAGTTTAGCGGCGCAGAAGCACCCAACGTCACTTCCGCGCCAGTCTGGGTGCCGCGGGGCCAACTGGGAGACTTGGCGGCAGCGGGTCCGGTGCGGGGTGACCGCAGGAGACCCCGGAAACTGCGGCACTGGCGGCGGCGCCTCATATGTCCAGATTGGAGGACGGAGGAGAGACGGAACAGCAGGGGACAGGGTCCCAACAGGGACAGGGTGAGTGACCGAGGAGTCGGTGGTGGAGGAGGGGGGGGACAGCAGGGGTGAGTGCCTGAGGAAAGCTGACAGCACCCCCCCCGTCCTCACCTACCTTGGGGAGGGGGAGGGGGGGCACCAAGATAGATCTGTGCCCCAGGCACCATCATATTTAGTTACACCTCTGGGTGGGACAACTATCAGTTTTGTGGAATATTACTAAAAAAACTAGTCAGGTAGGTCAGTGACTTGCTTAGGCCTAGTGGGCCGGATAAACCTAAAGCTCATGCAAGCACTCCCATCAATGTTACGCCCTGCCACACACAGGTGGGACAACTATCAGTTTCGTGGAGTATTACCGAAAAAACTAGTCAGGTAGGTCAGTGACTTGTTTAGGCCTAGTAGGCCGGATAAACTGAAATCTCATACAAGCGCTCCTTTTAATGTTATGCCCTGCCTCACATAGGTGGGACAGCTATACGTTTTGTGGAGTATTACAGGAGGAACTAGTCAGGTAGGTCAGTGACCTGTATAGGCCTAGTGGACAGGGGAGATAGACCAAACAATCTTTTTAAGGTCCCAAAAACTGTTCATGTGTATACATCGCATTTGCCAAAACTTGGTTTGATGCCCAAAACCAGTTTACGCAAACATCAGGGAGATGTAGTAATCTCTGCTTTTAAGCACCCAAAAATGGTGGATGTGTGTACAGCAAATTTGTTAATCCCTGGTTCGATAGACAAAAAGGTTAAATATTCAGAAAAAGAGGCAGGAGTGTCAGGGATAGGTATTGAGCTCAGAGAGCCCAACTCAAGACAAGCAATAAACAGCATGGAGAACCCAAGAACATCTCCATTTTCAAAAAAATTAGGCACAGCCACCACTTAAGTGGCATCAATTGCCCCGGAGTTGAAGTATTGAAATGGAGAGTTTAATCCAGCATATTGAAAAGTACACAGGTTTTAGTCTCCCCAGGCTGACACAGGGGTGGAAATGTCGTTGCGGGTCCATGACTTTTTCATCTGGGTAAACGTTAGTCTGTCTACACTGTCACTGGACAACCATATGATCTTATCTGTCAGCACACTACCAGCAGCTCTGAAGACACGTTCAGAGAGAACGCTGGCTGCAGGGCATGACAAAATCTCCAAGGCATGAGTGGAGAGCTCAGGCCTTTTTCCAGTTTTGAATCCCAAAATGCAAAAGGGTCCAGTTCCACAGTCATGGCATCAATATTCAGCTGTAGATTCTCCTGTACCATCCTCTGTAGGCGTTCACTATGTGTCAGACTTGTTCTCTCTTCTGGCGTTGCAAATGATGGTCTACAAAATAGTGTAACGATTCTACAAAATTGATGTTGCCAAATAGACTGTTAATGTTAACGTTTGAGTGATGACGACTCGACGTTCTCCGAGTTAGAAACTAAGAACTGCGATATTCACTATGTGCTTTGGTGTTTTGGGGAAAAGAAGTACTAAGATTGTGTAAAAGCTTCTGTTGATACTCCTGCATGCGTGCATCCCTTTCCATGGCAGAAATCATTTGGCCAAATTTACTCTTGTACCGGGCATCTAACAGTGTGGCAACCCAGTAGTCAGCATTACTTTGAATTCTAACAATCCGAGGATCATGTTGCAGGTAGTGCAGAAAGAAGGCACTCTTATGTCTTGCGCATCCAATAGGCTCACGTCCTTGTAGTGTTGGTGGCGGCAAGGTAACATTCACACTTCCTTCCATTGCCCTCTCCCCTCAACCTCGCACAACAGAAATGTCACTTTCATCTGCTGAGTCTTCCATGCCCATCTCCTCTTCGTCCTCCATTTCTTCCTCAGCACCTGCACCTTCATCAACAGTTTGGCTGCTACCATGCGCCCTCATTGTGTTCCCTCTCCCCCACATTCCCATCACAGCCGTCTTGGTGCTGAGAACCGTCTGGACCTTTAAGATCTTGTTATCCCTTCCTCCTCCTGTACTTCCTTCCCTTTCTCATGGCCCACCTCCTGACTTCTAATACTGGTTAAAGTGTGCTTCAGCATGTAGATGACCGGAAACATTATACTGATAAAGGCATCGTCAGCGCTAAACATCTTTGTAGCCATTTCAAAACTCTGTAGAAGGGTGCAGAGGTCCTTGATCTGAGACCACTCCAGCAGCATGATTTGCCCCACCTCTGGATCGCATTGGGCCAGGCTACATGTCATAACATATTGCACCAGGGCGTGTTGCTGCTGCCACAGTTGCCTCAACATGTGCAGAGTGGAATTCCATCGTGTCGATTCATCACATTTCAGGCGGTGAATGGGCAGGCAGAACGACTTCTGTAGCAATTAGGGATGGGCGAATCCTAAAATACTCGGACTCGCTGGACTCTAACGAGTCCGGGTCCGAGACTCGGTACTCGTTGCGAGTCCAGCGAGTCCGAGTAGTAACCTGTACTTTTGCAGTGTATCTATACAGATACACTACAAAAGTACCCTAAAAGTTAATGTAAGGGGTTAAAAACAATAAACATTAATACTCACCTCCTGTACTCCTGGACCGGGACCGGACGAAGACCTCCGGCTGTTACAGGACCTCCGAGACCACGGGAGAAGATGGGGAAAAAGACCTTGCAGTTCAGCCAATCAGCATTCGGCTAGCGGTCACATGGGTTGTGACGCGGCTGCACTGCGGTCACATGACAAACGTTGAACAAAACCATTACTGTGAAAAGTCAGTAACGCTTTTGGTCAACGAAGGGTTATTAAACATAACTTCGAATTACCAAATATTTAGCAAGTTGTTTGCATTCGTCGAATGACTCGAACATAGTCCAAAACAGGTTGAATTTGAAATTGGCGAACATATTCGATCGAACATCGCTCATCTCTAATAGGCTGAGGTCACACATGCATTTTTTTTTTCAAATCCTGATCCGGTTTTGAGCTTTTAAAAAGCTGAAAACCGCATAAGGAAACACTCCTCATAGGAGCCCATTATAAAAACCGGATTGCATAAGGGTACCTTTACACGCGGCAACTTTTCTAGGAATTTCACTGGCAACTTACTGGTTGCAGTGAAATCATGGACACATTGTTCTATCTTGTTGCTGTGTACAAATGGAGCAATGTCTCCATGATTTCACTGCAACCAGTAAGTTGCCAGTGAAATTCCTTGAAAAGTTGCCGTGTGTAAAGGTACCTTTACATGCAATCCGGTTACCGCATCTGGCTCTGCAGCCTGCGTGAAAAATCAGGCAGGCTGCAGTTTTCGGAGCAGTTCTAAGCCCTGCAATGCGGTAAACGCATTGCTCAGGATTTGTAATCCTGAGCAATGTGGTTACGGTATACTTCGTATACGGTATACTTTGCTTATCCCGGCTGCCATTGTCAGCAACGTTTTCCTGTGCTGCCGCAGGGATGAACAAAGTGGTGACTGTTTAATAAAACATAAAATCTTAATATTAGTTGCGTGCAACATGTCTCTAGGGGGTGCCCACCCCCCTAGAGACATGCTGCCCACTCTGTTGGGCATGTCAGGGGTTAATAACCCATTTACAGTAAGCCGGCTATTGTCTGCTTTGTACAATTTTATCAATAAAGCCGCGGCTCCTGACAGTTGGGGAGATACTGTATGTAATGTACGTATAGTATCTGCCGCTTTCCCAGGTCCTGTAGGCATTTACATTAGATCTATGGCGGTGCACTGCCTATAGACCTAATGTTAATGGTTACAGGACCCCGGACAGGGGCAGATACCATACGTACATTAAGTACAGTATCTGCTCTACTGTCAGGGGAGCCGCGGCATCATTCATACATTTGTACAAAGCCAACAATAGCTGGCTTACTGTAAATGCCTTATTAACCATTAACATGCTGAGTGGAGTGGACAGTATGTCTCTGGGGGGGGTGGGCACCCCCTAAAGACATGTTGCCCACAGCTAATATTCATATTTAATGTGTTAATACACATTCAATACTTTGTTCATTCCTGCGGCAGCAGGGATGAACAAAGTATACGGTAGCCGCATTGCTCCGGATTACACATCCGGAGCAATCCGGTTACCGGATTGCAGTTTCCTGCACACAGTTTTCCAAAAATTGTTTCTGGATCTGTAGGCGGCAACCGCAATTGCCTTGGCAAATGTGACCCCAGCCTTATCCTGCTGAATACAAGCCACCACTCAAGTCCATTATCTATCACTGCATATAAAAGACATTTTCACGTTACTGTTAGAACAAAGGTCTATGGAAAAACTACATGGCTCCATCACGCAAATAAAATCAGTAAAATCTGTGCTCCTAAATCCAAATTTACACGTCGCAATATCGCAATGCAACATCGACAAAAGTCACGTGGTATGGTAGTTGAAGTTGATATCGTGTCGTATAGCAGGGCAATGCAACTGCAATAATTTGCAGGGACGATATTGCAAGAAGATTGTGCAAGCCCTTCAACTGTACAATGTTGCATATGCGATCTGGCATGATCGTGCTGTGTGACGGCGCAACTACGATTTTGTTTGCGATTTCACAGGTTGCACAATCAAGCCCGTAGGCGTGCCTGTGGGTTGTGTTTTCCGCGCCCCATCTACATTGATTGGTGGCCAGTATTGTATAGCGATTGGATGGCCCTGGCAACGGAGCCATATTGGATTTTTCTTTTGCGTACACCACTTCATTCATTGACTTCTGCATCTCCTCAATGTTGCAAAAATGCATGTATTCAAGGTGAATCATTGTCAAACACCTCCTTTACTATTCATGATGACGTTTAAGGTGCCTATTGACGACACTACAAACATAGCGTCGCCAAATACAAAAATTACTGGCCAAAAGTGCCATGTCAGTATGTGAAGCCCTCATTGATGCTAGTTACAATCTCCCATCCCACATGTCGCACATATATTAAAATGTTAACACAAGTCTAGGCACTTATTGCAATAATAGCCTAGATATGTGTGGCCATGTGCGATGCCTGGGAGTTGCGGTTTAAATTTATGTGACTCCGTGGCATTCACTGTGGTCATCCACTATGTGGGGTGACTCCTTTGCGGACATAGAAGTTTACACAGCGTCAATACTCTGCGCCATGACATCATTACATCGTTTTGCGGCAGGCCCTGCCTTCTAGGTGCTTTACAGTCCTCTGCCTAAAGATGGCTGCCGCACAGCGCTCTGCAGCATGGGGAGAGCCCGAGCTACTCCTGCTGTTTGACTACCTGGACAGGCAGGACTACTGGTGCGAGTTCAAGCATCAGCACCCATGGCTGCATAAGATGCACATTGTGCGCAAAGTACAGAGGGCCCTGATTAGGAGACTGCAAGGGATACGGACGCCTAAGCAGATCATCAAAAAGGTGGGGACATGAAGTATAAGGCAAGGGACCGCATGGCCGCCGTCCGCGCCCACATCCAGACTCGGCGTGGTGAGTATGATGTCATAACACATACACACATGTTTACTCACACCACAATATACATGATTTTGGCTACATGGAAGTGCACCCTGTCAGTGTGGAAGAACTCCTCATGCTGATGCCTGATGGGCGTTCATGTGTTGGCCCTGCAGATACATCACAAGAGCCATCACACAGTAACGTGTGTAGCATGGCATACAGTCAAGATTGTTGTGGCCAATTCACTAACAACACACATAGGGGTGACTCACACCTTGAAGTTAGCATATGCACATTGTGAGTGATGTCATGGACCACAGCACACAAAATGTCACATTGTCCCACAACCCCTACATCTCGCAGCACATACCCTTCTGGTTATTGGACACATAAGTCTACGCCCCATAACTCCCCGGTTGTGTGCCTTTGGCCCAACCAAACACACACTCACTATTACATCATGTTGTTCATATATTGTGGTCCTCTAAGAAATGATTGATTCCTATGTTGGCAAAAATCCTGTCAGTGTGGGGCTGTGCTTGTCGACCCATGTGTATGGTAATGGGAATGTCCAAAAGTGCTGGGGACAAACCTTCATGAACCAATTGTGTGTCACAACGACGTAGTTTGGCAACATTCAAAACCTGTGTGTGCTGCGTGCCAAGGACACCTTTATTCTTTCAATATATAAATATATGACGTTTCTACCATTATGCAGATGATCTTGCAGTCCCCTTGAACCCCAGCTTAAAATGTCAGGCACATAATGTCATAGGTACACAAAGCCATTAGCCAGACATTAGTTTATGTGTATGTCACTTCATACATCCCAAAATAATTGTCCGTATTAAAACAACAGTGCTGAGGAGCCAGCAGAGGTCTCACCACCGGCTTCCCCTGCTGCATCAGCCTCCCCACCAGTCTCCCAGGCTGCATCCCAAGCTGGGACAGGAGCCTCTTCCCCACCTGCCTCCCAGGCTGCATCCCAAGCTGGGTCAAGAGCCTCCTCCCCATCAGCCTCCCAGGCTGCATCCCAATCAAAGCTTCAGGGCCTCCAGGCTGCATCCAGGGCAAGAGCCTCCTCACCACCCTCCGGCCTCCAAGGGCATTGGCCCATTCCAAGCTGGCAACTCTCACCACCTGGCCCTCAACACTGCCCCCTGGCTTACACTCTGTGATGAGTCAACACACCCCATCACCCACAGAGTCCCCCATTGAGCATGGTGGCTTGGATGTGTCTGGTAAGTGTCTGACGCCTAACCAAATTGCTTGGGATGTTTGTTTTTGGATCACCAATGTGTCAAATAATACATACATCACATCCATGTTGTCCTATTCTGTATGTGTAGGCACAACAGCTCGAGGCCTGGGGTGGTCCCTAAGCCACTCACCCTCCCTGGAGAATAGTGGCTCTGATGTAGGGGGTAAGTTATGTTGTGTCCCAAAAAAAAATCCTGCCACACACATGTGGTCGGTTTTTTGCATGATGGCTTTTTTCATCACTATAGGTGTTCCATCATTGAGGGACCTGATGCAGGCCCCAGCAAGAGGCCCACCAACAGCTGCGTGACTCCACGGCCCAGCTACAGGTGCTTGGTGCCATGATCCAGAGGGTCCTTGAGCACCAGGAAGCCCATGAGCCTGGGGGCCAACATTAGTGATGTTGAGTGACAAAAAATGTGTCATGTTGGCACACCACCATTTTTTTGTCATGTTGACAAGGTTGTTGTTGCTGTTTTTCTTACACAGCATCATTTGAACTGGTTTAGGCTCAGGCCTTTTACCTTTGGCAAAAATTAAAAAAAAATTTAAATTGTTACGCCTTTAGGCACACAGAACAAATCGATAAAGGGATGTTGCAAAATAAAAGTTGCAACAATCCCACAACATGTTGTGGTTGTGTTATTTACCAAAATGACGCTACATCATTGTAGCAAAGTATATGTTAACACATGTAGCACCCAACATGGAGTAAACTTTGGATCCTCGGGGTTCCCGAAACTGACATGTGTGGTATGCATCCCTCAAAATACACACAGTACAAAGAGAACACATGCTGCCTGCCTGCAATCAAACATACCCAATGGTCATTTTGGCTTTATGCCGCCCAATGACCAAACCTATGTTCGCACCACAGATAACCAATGCATAACCCCTAAATAATCTACTTTGCCCCGTGGTTGAGTTTCAAATTGCTCGAACATTGTATTTTTCAGTGAACATCTACCTGTACCTGTGAATACCACACATGAATTACAAATATAACATCATTCATATACCTCACCATGTAGTAATGTGTATGTACCATGAAAAGGTGTGACACATCTATCTCTTGCCTTCACCACACCGTTAAATTGCGTAGAAGAATTACCCATTAGTAGATGGCCAATAACACGGAGTATTATGTTTGGAAAACATTTTATTTACACAACAAAACATAAATGTAGCCCAAAAAAAGGCCTCTCACCAAAATCAACATGCCCAAAAACAAGCAGGCACATCACTATTGTTGGTAGCGTCCCCAATACTGTTGGTATGCAGCTGCAGAATCTGACGTGGCTGCTCAGCTACATCCCTTGCGGGAAGTGGTTGTGGTCGATGCCGAGGGAAAGTCTTCCAGGATCCCTCGGCACCTGAGGAGTAAGTCCAGGCACAAACACAGCCAGCGGCGGCAGCTGATGTGACACTGACGGCTGCTGGGGGGGCTGATCCAAGGTGGTCTGCGAGTTCAGTGTCCCATTCTCAACCGCCTCCCAGGGCTAGGTAGATCACCCTCTCGAGGTCAATACATTGTTGATGGCCCAGCCGGGACATCCGTTCACTAACTAGCTGCCCAATCCCAGTGCAAGGGATCCTCTTCATTTTAAGCAGCACCCTCTTAGCCCAATCGCCCAGCTGGGTAGGGGTGGCAATGGTCTCCTACGCCTCACCCCCTCACTGGGCCAATGGTACTGCATGGCGGCACTGGGATTAGGCTCCAAAATCCCCCCAGATGTTGTTGGGGGTCGGTCGCCAATGGGTGTCCCCACCCCCAGGCAGGACCGACATCTTGAGGGTCCTGTGAAATAAAAACAAAAAGTACTACATAATTGAGCCATTGACATATCATCAATGCATTATTCCAAAACACCTATTTTTCATGTTTGTGTGTGAAAAGATGAGTTCTATATGTGCCCATTAGAGTGGGCTAAAGATATGGCTATGTGTAACATGACACAGTGATTACTCTACTCACATAAGTAACCACCATGGACATACATATGTGTTCACACACGCACAATATTTTTCCGAGGACAACAATGGGGGCAACAACACCTACATATACTGTGCATTGTGCCAAACAACACACGCTGATATGTTTGTCAGGCTCAACACCACACAAGTGTATCCAACCACCATTGAAGACTGTGATGACACAAAGACATTGTCACGTCCTACTGACGGACCCTACGTGTGAACCCACTGGACCGCGTAGTTGCGGATGCCGATACCTGGTTGATAGAGAGGCGGACTAGAACAGTAGAGTCAAAAGGTTTATTGTGTACAATAACAAAACAAGAACCCACGCCCCAGGGGAGAGCCACAAGGTCGCAGCACCAGAATACCACCGAAGGAGGCCCCGGAGCGCTTAACCCCTATACAGGGATACCGCCTGTACCAACCTCGGGGGGACCAATGAATGGGACACGAGTTTTAAACCGACCCCAGGCGACGTGGTAAAAAGCAACGGCATAAGAACACCAGGGAATCGGAGCAGGACTGGAGCCAGCACTTCAGCAGATAAGAGGTCCGGGGAGCAGGCCAAGAACACCGGAGTCAATGAGGAGTCGGCAGGGACGAGATCTGCTGGAAGTAACAAACAGGTATCAGATATTATGCAAAACAAGGAACAACCTGACCAGACCAGGAATAGCAACTTCACAAGGTAGAAATTGCCCTGGCAAAGACTGACAGGAAACAGGAAGCTTATATTACAGCAGGGTACTCCTGATTGGCAGGACACAGAGACATGGTGATTGGCTGAGGGGAGGAGCATGGTCCCTGCAGTTCTCCAGCAGTCACTGATTTGGAGATGGAGTTTCATGCGCTCAAGCAGTAGCCCCGGAAGTGAGGAGAGGAGCGGCGCTATTCAAGCAGAGGTCGCTGGAGCCCTGCGGCAGACCCCCGGGTGGTTACAGACATTATGAAATACCTCTTGTGCGGAGCCGGGTCTTGGGAAGTGGTGGAGGATGCTTCTGCTAGGTCCCTGCTGCACAGTGTAGTCGGAGGGAGATACTGGTCCCAGAGGAAATGGAGGAGCTAAAAGTACCACAAGAGTGGCACATACACCTCCCCCGTTCCACTCCTGGACCACGTTGACTTGTCAACTTCAATTAGCTCCCTCTTATACACTGTGCACAGGTTCCGGATCTTCTTCAGCACAAACGCCTTATCCACCTCTCCCCAGGGTTGTGCTGCTGGAAGAGGGTGATGAGCTGGTCATACGCCACTCCCTTCACCTGAACGTTCTTGTAATCAGGTGATGTGGTCCGCCACAAGCACTCTAGCTCCTGGTACTGGCTATGAAGGCCCGGACAAATTCCTGGTTCTCAGCCATATGAAAAATCAAATTTCACACATGAAGAGACACATATGTATGTATCATGTTGTTCCAGCTAGGCAATCCTGGGTAAATGTGGTTCTGTGGCCACATCAATTGGTTACCACTAATTTTAAAATAAGAAAACACATTACCCAGGCAACAAAACACACATTAACATAAATGCCACTACAATACGTACATAGGGTTGTAGGCTACTGGAGGAGGATAATGTGAACTCTTACTTTTTCAAAGCCGCACAGGCAATGGCCATTGTTGTATGTATGATGTGTAATTTAACCCAAAGGGAACTATGATTTGGTTTCAGAAACTTTACAATCACATGCCCTTTATACGTACATGCATCAATAGTGTGGGCCACAACATATATGATGTTAACTGTGGTACTGTACATTATGAGGAATATGCCATTCAGGGGATGCTCCTAGCAGCTATGAAGGCCCATTAGGACACATAGTTAGTATAACCTAACACCAACAACATTACCACATGGTAGAGGACTGAGTGCTATTCTCAGCCCATTCAGAAAGAAGAGATGCAGACGATGCAGAGTCATCAATACATATGTCAGCCCTGCAGTGCCAGAAGAGGAGATGCTACCACGTTCTGCTTCCAAGTGCAACAGGCTGGATGTGTGAAATCTATCTTTTAAGGGCACTCAACCAATGGCATCGCAGAGAGTCGTCCAATCGTCAACGTTGGGCATGGCAACGCCAAGGCAAGATACAATTGGACGACACAAGCGGGTTGTGATTGGTGGCTTCACACATAAAAATGGGGAATGGCTGAACGATGTTGTGTTTGCTGCCCAGAGCCATTGAGTAAGTAGTGATGTGCACAACTATTTGGGTTTATTCGTGCATCTTAAGTGCGTGTTGTAAATATTCTTGCTCCTACACTTGGCGCTAATGACCACTAGGAACTCATGGCCCATTCGGCCACTGTTACCACTTCCTTTTAGGCTATAGGCTACATATTCGGGACTGTGTGGGTGGTAGCAACATGCTGCTTTGTGTGTAGTCAGTGAGAATCCATTTTGTGTCGGTAACTCTGTCTTGACAACAAGAACGTGGGTAAGTTCTAATATGGGCTCTACCAAAATGGCAGGAAATGATGCAACACCGGTTGCCCACACACATTGCATGCTAACTGATCCCAGTACATGCAGCTTTGAGGATTGTACATCTGTCATCTATATGAAGACACAATAGTGTATCTGCAAGCATGACCCTCTTGTGATGTGTAATGTAGTTGACCCAATTCAGTGTGTTTGTCGAGTGCAAAATACTTTGCTTATATACATAGTGAGTGTTGGCAGCCATGGGACACATCTAGCTGTTGTACTGCCTTTGGGGATGGCCATAATGTGCTGGCTGTACATGATGAGTAGTATGGTTTGACATATGTCTAGTAGGTGTTATGTTCAATGTCATACTGTAGTGGGTTCTATAAGCAAGGTGGACAAGAATTATATGGTGTGTAACGTAACAGGCCAACCATGTAAGTGTGTATTGGAGGGGTATGACAGGACTATGTACATGGGCTAGTTGATGAAGTTTGTTCTTGTTATGCCTCCATGTGCTTATATTGTTTTTGTTTCCTTTCACATTCCCAGATCCTTGCTAACAGACATTGGACGTCTGCATCGCATGCATGGCAGTAGTGGCTGTGTCCATGGTGGATGATGCCTTGTTGTCGGATGAGAGGACTGAGAGACTGCGGAGGCGTAGACGACGGCGTGTGTGGTCTCGGGCTTGGCTCCTGCAAAGGTGCCACCTGAGTCACATGGGCCTTGTCCGTCAGCTGGAGGACAGGAATCCGCAGGACTTCAGAAACTATCTCAGGATGTCCGAGGACTCTTTCAAATTCCTCTTGGACTTGGTCACGCCACATATTGCCCGTGAGGACACTGTAATGCGTCAAGCTGTTCCCGCAGAGGAGCGGTTGGCTGTGACTCTGCATTTCCTGGCAACAGGACGCACGATGACTGACCTGCAGTATTCTGCTGCAGTCTCACGCATACTGCTGAGCCGCCTAATCCCTGAGACGTGTGAGGCCATTGTGAGGTGTCTCTTACCAAACTATATGCGGTTTACAACAACCCCGCGGAATGGTTGGATGTTGCTATTGGCTTCCAGGAGAGGTGGCAATTCCCAAACTGCGGGGGGGGGGGCATTGGATGGCAAGCATGTGAGGATCACACAACCCCCCAACAGCGGATCATATTATTTTAACTATAAAGGTTATATGAGTGTGGTCCTCATGGCCCTCGTCAATGCAAACTATGAGTTCCTCCTTGTGAATGTGGGGATGAACAGGCGTGTGTCTGATGGGGGGTTTTGGCCCAGACCTCCTTTGGTTGAGACCATGTTAGCGGGCGCCTGAACTTACACCCAAATGATGACACCACTGAATATCTTAACTTTGCCTTTGTGGGGGATGAGGCCATCGCACTTCACGCAAACCTACTACCTCCATATCCCCAGAGGACTCTGACCCCTGAGCAATGCCTTTTCAATTACCGGCTATCCTGGGCACATCTTGTGGTTGAAAATGTGTTCAGGATCATGGCCATTAGATTCCGCGTGTTTCACAGTGCTTTAAATATGAAACTGTAATCTATCAAAATGGTAGTGATGGCGTGCTGTGTGCTGCATAACTTTCTGCGTCGTAGGGGTACTCAATCATACATGCCAGCAAGTTATGTGGTTTGTGTGGACCCACAACTGGGGAAAATCATGCCAGGTGAGTGGTGTGCAAACGACCCTGGCATAGCACTACTCCAACCGTTGGGCCAGGGCCGAAATCAGCAGGATGCCAGGAGCAGCAGAGACAGCTACTGCTAGTATTTCAATGGCCCTGGGGCAGTGGCCTGGCAGGACCACCAGATGTAAGGGGTGTGTCATGGGTCCACACTGTCCAATGTGTCTTTATTTTTGTTTGAAGGATATATTTTGCTTGCTTTACTTTTGTAATTGATGTTTCTTTATTTTTTGTCTTAACATACATTGTTTTCTATTTTGTGTCTGAATTAACCTGTATTTGAGTTATGTAATATGTTACTTGTGTGATAACAACACTTTTTTGGTTGTTATTCAATGAGAATATCCCTGAGGAAGGTGCCAGGAGGGGCATCGAAACAGGGAGGAAAGGAAATAAAGAAGATCTTTTGCTATCCAATTGGATTCCTGGTAATTGTGATGACTTGGCAGCGCGGACTGTAACACACCTTGTTTTCCCAATCCTTTGATATGTCCTAAGCTGGGTGAAAAGTGTGCCCACATTGCTGATGTGGTTGTGCTGTGTGACGGCGCAACTACGATCTGAAAAATCGGCTGCCGATTTGCCAGCCGACTTCCGGGATGCCGGATCGTCGAAGGTTGGAGGTGTGATTGCTCTGTGTAACATCTCCTATGCGATCTTGGACAAGTGCCAAAAACGTGCGCGCTCACGTGAAATTGTATGCAATATCGGAACGATATTGCGATGTGTAACGGTACCCTAAAGATCTCCCAACAGAAGTTTTGATACATTTGAAGGATTCAGTTTTTAAATTGGCATCATTTTTGTGGAATTTCCAATATACAGTAGGTGCTCCCCAAAGTCCATTTAAACCTAAATGCAGATGTAAAATAGATATATGGCAAATGTGACCGCTGCGTCCAAAACACTGCGTTGTTACAGTACCTGCATAGTAGATTGGATTGCTAGAAATCCCGTGACTGCTATGCTTCTCCCGAGCGCAGCATTATTTCATTTGCCGTGCAGGTTTCCGCGCTACCACATATTCGCAGCATGTAAATTTTATGCTGTGAAGTTAAAAGCAATCCCAGTGGATGAATGCATGGAAAAGCTATCTTAGGCTAGGGTCACACTTGAATCCAGAATTGCGTTCACCGCATCCAGATCCGGATGCGGTGAACGCAATTGTCTTCAGACATTCAGCAATCCAGGAACCGGATTGCTGAAGCCGCAATCCGGTAACCGGATTGCTCAGGATGTGTAATCCTGAGCAATTTGGTTACCGGATAGTTTGCTCATCCCTGCTGGAGATTGTTGTAACATCACAGGTTTTGTGACGTAACAGGGATTTCACTAACGATCTTGTTATGTGTGACACTTAGCAGCGATCAGGCCCCTGCTGTGAGATCGCTGATCGCTACAAAGTGCTCTGGGTCATTCTTTGGTCGTTGCTTCCTCCCGCTGATCAGCACGCATCGCTGCATGTGACAGCGAGAGGTCAACGATCAGCGACCTCACAGGCTGGTAACCATGGTAAACACCGGGTATCTAGGCAGCGCACGTTGATGGTGATAAATGCAATAATGAATATTTTGTGACTCCTACAGCATAAGATCTCATTGATTTACATACTACTGTAGACGTTCTGATTCCTGAGTGTTTAAAAGAGGTCTGTAATTTTTCAGTATAAAGTGGGGGAAAAGTGGTTTCTTCACAAAAAGTTTCCATTATCTATCTATTGATCTATCTACTGTATATCTAAATGTCTTTCTGTATGTCTGTTATATATGTATGGTGAATAAACATCTGTCATTTTGAGATATGTATATTATATTATTCATGAATATTTTCCATTTGAAATGCTCAAATTGAAGTAAATGATTAACACATAAATAATGCTGGCAAGCACAATACATAAAATTGTAAAATACTAGACCAAGAATCATTTACTACTGAGCTTGACAGCCCGGGAAATGAGCCGAGAACAGTCATGGGATACCTATGCCCATTTTCAGAACATTAAACCCAGCAGTGCTAAGCATGAGCACAGAACTGTGTCTAACACTCATACAGCATCTTGTAACATCTGCCAAGGTTTCCAAGGCCAAATGTATTAACTGACAATTTATATTGATATTAACACACTATGAATCAAGATTTTCACCTATCTTTCCACAAGGCAACTTACTGAAACCATGTTCTGATTTTCCTGACACTTATTCATTGTATTCTCAGTGAAAAAAAAAATATAGGCCTACTAATATTGTCTTATGACATTTTTTTCAGTGTAAATCCGTATGTAACATAACTTTCATTTGTTACAAACCTATATTTTTCTAATTTGTTTAAAATATTTTAAACTAAAATTCCAAAATGCCTCTAAATTAAATCTACTTATTTATTCTCCTTATTATTGTTATTGTTAGTGTTACATTTATCAATTATAATATGCTATTAAGGCTGGCTTCACACGACGGTGTGATCCGGTCCGGGGCTGTCCGAGATGACCCTGACAGCCCCGGACCGGATCAGCACAAAGAACCGGAGGGCCAAATGTGCCCTCTGGTTCTGTGTGCAGCCGGACGCAGCTGCAGCTGCTGATGATTCAGGACCGTGGCTGGTAGGGAGCTAGCCGCGGTCCTGAAAGAACAGCGGCGTGCAGCCGCCAGTGTCCGGTTCCCGGATCTTCCCGCTGCGAGGCAATCTGGCCCCATAGGCTCCCATGTTAGGGAGCACCGGATTGCCCCGGATCCATGAGAATCCAGGAGAATCCGGCGAATCCAGTATCCCAGAAATTGGGGAGATTTTTCTCCCCGGACAAAAAGATGATGCAAGCATCATTTTTGTGTCCGGAGAGAATAATCCGTATTCTCCCGGATTCCACCGCAGTGATGAAACCGGATGGCAGCTCCCATCCGGCTCCATCCGGACAGCCCCGGACCGGATCACACTGCGGTGTGAAGCCAGCCTAACATGTTCAGTGATAACAGAGTATCATAGCCATAAGTCAGTGGTCAGCACTGATAAGCTTTTGAAGAAAGCAGGGCTTTGGCGTTGGAGTCATGGAGTCGGAGTCAGTATTCTTTTTGGGTGGAGTCAGAGTTGGAGCTGGATTCATGGAAATTGAGGAGTCAGAATAGGATTTCACAGCCATGGTTCAGTAGTCGGACTCGGTGTCCATTTTGGTGGAGCTGGAGTCAGATTCAGGGAAATTGAAGAGTTGGAGTCGGATGTTTGGTGTACTGACTCCACCTGTCCCCCTTGGCTCCATCCTGCCCCCTCGCATCCATCCTGCCCCCCGGCTCCATCCTGCCCCCCCGGCTCCATCCTGCTCCCCCAGCTCCATCCTACCCCCCCAGCTCCATCCTTTCCCCCCAGGCTCCATCCTGACTTCGGCGCCATCCTGCCCCCCCTGGCACCATCCTGCCCCCCGGCTCCATCTTGTCCCCCGGCTCCATCCTGCCCCCACTGCATCCATCCTTCCCAACTTCCGGCTCCATACTGCCCCCCTCAGCTTCAACCCTCCCGGCTCCATCCTGCCCCCCCTGACTCCATCCTGCCCCCTCCGCATCCATCCTTCCCCCCTTCTGGCTCCATACTGCCCCCCTCAGCTTCACCCCCCTTCCTGGCTCCATCCTGCCCCCCCGACTCCATCCTGCTTCCCCCGACTCTATTCTGCCCTCCCGGCTCCATCCTGCCCCCCCACATCCATCCTGCCTCCCCCCAGCTCCATCATGCCCCCTCCAGGCTCCATCCTGGCCCCCAACTCCATCCTGTTCCCCCGGCTCCATCTTGCCCCCCTGGCTCCATCCTGTCCCCCCGGATTCATCCTGCCCCCCTCCCAGCTCCATCCTGCTCTCCCTGGCCCCGCATCCATCCTGCCCCACCAGCTCCATCCTGCTCCTCTGGCTCCATCCTGCCCCTGGCTCCATCCTGCCCCCCTTGGCTCCATCCTGCCCCCTCGCATCCATCCTGCCCCCCCGGCTCCATCCTGCCCCCCCCAGCTCCATCCTACCCCCTAGCTCCATCCTTTCCCCCTTCCGGCTCCATACTGCCCCCCTCAGCTTTAACCCCCCCCCCCGGCTCCATCCTGCCCCCCCGACTCCATCCTGCCCCCCCCGCATCCCCTTTTACATATCCTTTTGATATGTATACATATATAGCTATCTCCCAAGAGGGGGAGAGTAGCCGGAGTGAGATGCATGGTGGATATGGGAATCTCTACCTATTATGAGATCGAGTTATCTAGAAATTCATCTGTATATACAGTGGAGATTTTTGTTTCACTTGTCTGTTATTTATACTTATGATATCATTTGTGTGTATACCAGGGGAGATTCCCATATCCACCATGCATCTCACTCCGGCTACTCTCCCCCTCTTGGGAGATAGCTATATATGTATACATATCAAAAGGAAGGAGTCTGAGGGGTTAGTTTGGAGAGCAGGTGGTTGCTCCATTTACCTGGGATGTCTGTGACTATTGTGGGCATGGGGCGCCGCCATATTGTAAGGGCACCCCCCTTGGGGATGTTTTGTAAATACTATAAATGTCTCCTAGGCCCTTTTCTTTCCGGACTTACAATCCTGAACCTTAGTCTGATACCTTTGTTTCCGGGGGGAGCAATTCACGGCTGCACACTTCCGGCCGCGGGAGCGCTTTCCGCGACGGATTGCTGCGGCCATGTGACCGCTTTCCAAGACGCACTTCCGCCTTCTGGAACGCACGGAAGAGGAAGCAAATGCGCAGTGGAACGCACGCCGCTGCCGCCCCTTTCTCCACAGCATGGAGCAGAGGCTATAAAGTGGATGGAGTGAGCTGTGTGGGGGCCCCATCCACTGAGAGCTG
The DNA here is from genome assembly GCA_033576535.1 of Allobates femoralis. Lineage (NCBI taxonomy): Eukaryota > Metazoa > Chordata > Amphibia > Anura > Aromobatidae > Allobates > Allobates femoralis. The sequence goes on along the minus strand of JARQOC010000004.1, from coordinate 522,492,554 downwards.
GGAATGAGGAGATGCATCAGATACTCACCCTGGGCGACCTGAGGCCCATCTAGGAGCCTAACTGGATAGACTGACATCCCTGATGAACCCACCATTATACCTTCTGGTGGGGGAAATGCTGCGTCGGATCGGTCTACTAGATCATGATGAGTATAATATTTATTGCCTGTTGATCAGAAAGGGTAACTTTACCACCTGTTTAACCAATGGTCCAACTGGTCTGGTAATTTGAGAATGGTATATATGTATACATAGTAAGAAGTGGTGACTGCCTGGATGGTCACAAGTTTGGTCATATGGGTTTTCTGTAAGGATCACTGATATTTGTGTATGGTGTGAGACCCACTGGAGGAACTCTGGGAGGCTTGTTGTTACCCTCTGCACCAGACATAGAAGCTGTATGGGGGGATCCCTTAGCCATACATCAGCAGAGGCTATTGATATTATGCCTTAGTCCCCTCCAGAACTATAAGACATATCATTAGGTTATCATTACCATATTTTAGAAAAAACAGTGACTCTGTTCGTGGCAATTTTTAGCCACGTGTGTCTAAGGGATAGACCAGGACATCCAGGAGACCTTCTTTTACTGGTACCCTTAGATATATTGTGGATAGGGGGAGCCCAGTAACCACTATACCTTCCTCAGGTGAGGACCAGAAGGGTTAGCCGCCGTGGAGCGGGGACACCATGGGGGGTTTTTTAGGTGAAAACTCCGCTGTTAGGCAGGGGTAGATAGGGAGAGAACAGGGTGACCCATCCCCCTCATCCCATCTTTCACAAGCTTACAATGTGTATGGGATCTTGAGCAGATCCGTGTTTTAATTAAAACAATAAAGGTTACATTTTAGAAGGTAGCACCCGTACTTAAGAAGACTCCATCCTACCCCCCGTATCCATCCTGCCCCACCAGCTCCATCCTGCTCCTCTGGCTCCATCCTGCCCCCCCGGCTCCATCCTGCTCCCCTTGGCTCCATCCTGCCCCCTCGCATCCATCCTGCCCCCCCGGCTCCATCCTGCCCCCCGGCTCCATCCTGCTCCCCCAGCTCATCCTACCACCCCAGCTCCATCCTTTCCCCCCAGGCTCCATCCTGACTTTGGCTCCATCCTGCGCCCCCTGGCTCCATCCTGCCCCCCCTGGCTCCATCCTGCCCCCCCGGCTCCATCCTGCCTCCCCCCGCATCCATCCTGCCCACCGCATTCATTCTGCATCCATCCTGCCCCCGCCTCCATCCTGCTCCCCCAGCTCCATCTTTCCCCCCCCGCATCCATCCTGCCCCCCCACATCCATCCTGCCCACCACATCCATTGTGCCCCCCCGCATCCATCCTGCCCCCCCATCCCTCCTGTCCCCCCACACATCCATCCTGCCCCCCCACATCCATCCAGCTCCCCCGGCTCCATCCTGCCCGCTCGCTCCATCCTGCCTCGCTCACTCCATCCTGCCCTTCTCGCTCCATCCTGCCCTGCTCGCTCCATCCTGCCCCGCTCGCTCCATCCTGCCCCCCCGCCTCCATCCTGCCCCCCGCCTCCATCCTGCCCCCCCACATCCATCCTGCTACTCTGGCTCCATGCTGCCCTGCTCGCCTCCATGCTGCCCCCCCACCTCCGTCCTGCCCCCCCCCATCCTGCCCCCCTCCCCGTCACCATCCTGCCCCCTTGCTCCATCCTGCTGCCCCGGCAGTTAGCGGTCATGTGGCAGATCAGCTGATCGGTTTCCCAGGCAACGACAGGTCCTAAAGGCCTGTAGGACCTAGAAGACGGAGGTGGAGCGAGCCGGCGGACAGGTGAGTATCCTCACTTAGAATTTTTTTATTTTTACTTTTACTGTGGAGGAGAGGGGTCCAGGAGAAGTGGGTGGCCGCAGGGAGCGGAGTATTACCATATACCATAGTGCTGCTATTTTATGTGCTGGTAATGTTATGCCCATATACTATAGCGCTGCTATACATGTACTGTAATGTACCGCCATATACTATAGTGCTGCTATGCATGTACTGTAATGTACTGCCATATACTATAACACTGGCGGTATATTACAGCACATGTATAGCAGCACTATAGTATATTACGGTACATTATAGTACATGTATAGCAGCGCTATGGTATATGGTGGTACATTACAGCACATGTAATGTACTGCCATATACTATAGTGCTGCTATACATGTGCTGTAATGTACCGACATATACCATAGCGCTGCTATGCATGTACTATAATGTACCGTCATATACCATAGCGCTGCTATACATGTACTATAATGTACCGCCATATACTATAGTGCTGCTATACATGTACTGTAATGTACCGCCATATACTATAGTGCTGCTATACATGTACTGTAATGTACCGCCATTTACTATAGTGCTGCTATACATGTGCTGTAATATACCGCCATATACCATAGCGCTGCTATACATGTACTGTAATGTATCGCCATATACTATAGTGCTGCTACACATGTGCTATACTGTACTACCATATACTATAGTGCTGCTATACATGTGCTATAATGTACCGCCATATACTATAGCGCTGCAATACATGTACTGCAATGTATTGCCATATACTATAATGCTGCTATACATGTGCTATACTGTACCACCATATACTATAGTGCTGCTATACATGTGCTATAATGTACCGCCATATACTATAGCGCTGCTATACATGTACTGTAATGTACTGCCATATACCATAGTGCTGCTATACATGTACTGTAATGTATCGCCATATACTATAGTGCTGCTATACATGTGCTATACTGTACCACCATAAACTCTAGTGCTGCTATACATGTACTGTAATGTACTGCCATATACTATAGTGCTGCTATACATGTACTGTAATGTACCGCCTTATACTGTAGTACTGCTACACATTGCTGTAATACACCGCCATATACTATAGCGCTGCTATACATGTAATGTAATGTACCGCTATATACTATAGTCCTGCTATACATGTACTGTAATGTAACGCCATATACTATAACGCTGCTATACATGTGCTATACTGTATTGTAATGGATGCCCTTCACACCTTTCGGGTGGGCTGTCTTCTTAATTGTCTGCCGCCAAATTGATGCTTTGTCTAAGTGTGTGCACGCCACCGTAGGAACCACGCTGACAACAAGTCAAAGTAGAGCTTAATAACAAAGACCTTTATTAAGGGAGCTGTAGCCAGTTTTAATACTTATCATTAAAGGGGCATTTCTTAGGGGTGTTACTATCACATTATGCTGAATCTACATTTTATTCTGGAAAAAACTTCGGCAAGAAAGATGTGCCTTGCTACACCAGCATGTCGCAGACAACATCACTGCTTCCTTGAGAAACTCTGTGTGTGACAGGGTGAATTTCACCACAGACACTTGGACCAGTAAGCATGGACAGGGGCGTTACATGTCGCTGACTGGGCACTGGTTAACTATGGTGAGAGCTGGAGAAGGGTCTGCTGTCCAAGTCTTGCCGTCCCCACGAGTTATGCGTCCATTCTCTGTAGGTAGAAGTTCCTCCACTGCTTCGGCCTCCTCAACCTCGTCTCGGTCCTCCACCTCCGCCCAAAGCCTGTTTGGTAATGCCACCCGCGTTGTAACTGCACAGAAGGAATCCTGCACACCTCCTTACTATGCTGGCAGCAGGGCTCAACGCCATCAGGCGGTCTTTACCTTGAAATGCCTGGGAAATGTGAGTCACACAGCTGAGGAGTTGTGGTCAGCTCTGGCGACCGAGTTTCAGCAACGGTTGTCTCCACTCAATCTGCAGCCAGGGAAGGCCGTGTGCAACAATGCTGCAAACCTGGGTGCGGCTCTTCGCCAGGGCAATGTCGCACATGCCTTCTATGGCTCACGTTTTGAATCTGGTTGTCCAACAATTTTTGACACACTATCCCGGCCTAGATGGGCTTCTTCAGAAGGCACGGTCACTGTGTGCTCACTTACACTTCCAGCGTTCGCATCCCGCAGCTCAATGATTTGCTTCGCTCCAGAAATCTTTCGGCTTGCCCTTTCACCGGCTGAATTGCGATGTGCCGACACGCTGGAATTCTACTCTGTACATGTTGCAGCAACTGTGGCAGCACCGCCGAGCCCTGGTGCAATACGTTATGACGTATAGCCTGGGCCAACGAGATCCAGAGATGGGGCAGATCACGCTGCAGGAGTGGTCTCAGATCAAGGACCTAAGCACCCTTCTGCACAGTTTTGAGATGGCGGCGAAGATGTTTAGTGCTGATGATGCCAATATCAGCATGACTATTCCGGTCATCTACATGCTGGAGCACACTCTAAACAATATTTGGAGTCAGGTGGTGGGACAAGAGGATGTGGAGGAAGTACAGGAGGAGTCCTATGCGGAAAGGATGACAACATCTCCAAGGCTCTCATGGTCGGCAGCACCAAGACGGCAGGCATGGAGGGTGATGGAGAGGGATTAACGAGGGCACACGGTAGCAACCAAACTCTTGAGGAAGGTGCAGGAGCCCAGGAAGAAATGGAGGACGAACTGGCGATGAGCATGGAAGAGTCAGCAGATGAGGGAGACCTTGATGACATTTCTGTTGTACGAGGTTGGGGGGGAGGGCAGAGGAAGGAAGCATGATTCTCACCTCCCTACCACCAACACAACAAGGACTTGGTCCTCCTGGATGCAAAAGACACATGAGCGCCTTCTTGCTGCACTACCTGCAACACAACCCTCAGATTCTCCGAATTAGAAGTAATGCCGACTTCTGGGTTGCCACACTCTTAGATCCCCGGTACAAGACCAAATTTGTCGAAATAATTCCTGTCATACAAAGGGATGCACGCATGCAGGAGTATCAGCAGAAGCTGATACATAATCTCAGATCGGCTTTTCCACAAAACACCAGTGGTACACAGTGAATCTCACTGTTCTAACTTGTCAACCGTGGGACAGTCGAGTCATCATCACCTCCACCATACCCGTAACACCGTAGCTGGTGGTGGTAACAGCAATTTTGTGGCCTCGTTTCACAATTTTTTTAAATCATCATTTGCAAGGCCTGAAGACACGAGAAATCTGACACATAGTATACGCCTAGAGCGGATGGTACACGAGTATCTCCAAATTAACATCGATGCCATGACTGGGGAACTGGAGCCTTGCTCATTTTGGACTTCCAACCTGGAAAAATGGCCTGAGCTCGCCACTCACGCCTTGGAGATCTTGTCATGCCCCACATCCAGCGTTCTCTCAGAATGTATCTTCAGCGCTGCTGGTGGTGCGCTGACACAAAAGTGCACGCGTCTGTCCACCCAGAATGTGGTCAGACTAATATTCATAAAGATGAACAAGGCATGCATTTGCAAGGACTTTTCTATCCCTGTGTCATCCTGGGGAGAATAAAGCCTTGTGGATTTTAGCCTAAAAGTAACCATTTCAAGTTTGCAACTGTGGGGCAATTGATGTCACTTAAGTGGTGTCTATGCCCAGATTTTTGTAAAAAATGGAGACTCGTCTTGTAGTCCCCTCAATGTGACACAATGCTCATCGTCTGCACGTGGCCTTACAGATACAGAGGAAAAACATCACTAAATACTCATCGTCTGCATGAGGCCTTACAGATACTGAGGAAAAACAACACCACATATTCATCGTTTGCACGTGACCTTATAGATACTGAAGTAAAACTCACCAAATACTCATCATCTGCATGTGGCCTTACAGATACTGAAGTAAAACTCACCAAAGACTCATCGTCTGCACGAGGCCTTACAGAGACTGAGGAAAAACCTTACCAGATAGTCATCGTCTGCAAATGGCCTTACAGGTACTGAAGTAAAACTCACCAAATACTCATCATCTGCACGTGGCCTCACAGATACTGAAGTAAAACTCACCAAAGACTCATCATCTGCACGAGGCTTTACAGATACTGAAGTAAAACTCACCAAATACTCATCGTCAGCACGAGGCCTTACAGATACTGAGGTAAAAACCTCACCAAATAGTCATCGTCTGCACGTGTCCTTGTAGATACTGAAGTAAAACTCACTAAATACTCATTGTCTGCATGTGGCTTACAGATACTGAAGTAAAACTCACCAAAGATTCATCGTCTGCACGAGGCCTTACAGATACTGACGTAAAAACCACACCAAATACTCATCGTATGCACGAGGCCTTACAAATACTGAAGTAAAACTCACCATATACTCATCGTGTGCATGATGCCTTACAATTACTGAAGTAAACACTGATTTTAGAAGTGCATAACATGCCTATATCTGTGTCTCATCCTCCTTTTACTCATCCAGCTCTTTTCTTTTCACATTTTTATATGTACTTGTCACTTTTCCATGTGTTTGTTATATCTTCTGAGTAGTTTGTCACCTTTTGGACACCTTAGAAGGTGTTTTCTATGTGTTTTCTATGTGTTTTTGTATCTGTTATGGTACCTTTACACGCCGCGACGGCAGGCTGGATACATCGCGCTACTTCACGTGCACGAGCACGCTCAAACGGCTACAAACGATCAACGCATCTCCTTTACACGCCGCGACTAGGTGCGCTACGCCACGCTACATCTATAGCTAGCTACATCGCCGGGTGTCTCAAGTAGCCAGCTGTAGCGTAGCGTACCATGTTTACACACCGCTCCAACAAGCTACTATGGGCGGACCCGGTGCAGCAGGGATAGCACATAGGCGTGCAACAATCTAGGATTACGAGCCGTCCGTACGATGATAGGACAGCGCAATATCATCAGGATTGGCCAGGCATCGCAGTAGGCTGATTAATACAGCACGCTCGAGTAATTGTGTAGTGTGACTGGTCAGCTCCTTAAATATCCCGCCCTATGCTGCGACTACCAATCATAAAGCAGGAGCGACCTCCAATGATCGCAGATGGGGCGCGGTAACATGGCGACTGTGTCACGCCTTAGATACATGGCAGCCACATCGCCGGGTGTCCAGAGTTGCCTTCCGTTGCTTCTTTACACGCCGATACAGCTCGCTACAATCGGCGATGTTGCCTTAAGTTTATGAGCAGAGACCATAAACAGATGTATCTGTCGCCGGCTGTAGCGTCGCCTCTTCAGACGCCGCTACTACAGGCGATATGGACGCTACAAGCTCCAATTGTAGCTTGTAGCGCGATGTATCCAGCCTGCCGTCGCGGCGTGTAAAGGTACCATTAGTGTTTGCCTGCCATTGTTTTCAATAGAATTTGATGGTGTTTGACGAACATTCGATGAACACACCCCCAATTCAAATCGAATTCAAACACTAGGGTGGTGGCTAATCTCTATTCAGCACATAGATGAGGATTGTAGGATTAAAAATGATGCAGTCCCTAAAAGTGTTTTTTTTTTTATTTCTTTATGAATCTTTCCTAAAAATGTTGACATTGGCTTTGCCTTATTTTTGTACGCCAGCCAGGTACAGCAGGCAGGAATGGGCTGCCTCCAACCCTCAGCTGCCTAGTTGTAAATGCCTGGAAACAGAAATATAGGGAATCCCTTTTTTTATTATTATTTCATGAATTTCATGGAATAATAAAAATAAAATATGTGGGGCTTCGCGCTATTTCTGGGTCCAGCCAGGTACAACTAGGCAGCTGGGGGCTGGAATCCGCACCGCACCGCAGGAAGGCCCAAGATTTTTCTGGGCCTCCCCACCGCTGTGAATTGAAATCCGCAGCCGCCCCAGAAGATAGCGCCTTCATAGAAGCGCCATCTTCTGGCGCTGTACCCAACTCGTCCAGGGCCCTGGTGCGGTGGCTCACTGGGTAATAAAGGGGTTAGGGCCAGCTTTGTATTATCAGCTGGCCCTAAGCCCGAAATTCATGGGGTCACACCAATATTAGACATGACCACCATGAATTTTTAGTAAAGTATTAAAAAAAAAACACAACACAGATTAAAAAGTTTTATTTGAAAAAAAAAAAACTACACCGAGAGACTACATCTTTATTAAGAAGATAATCTTCCGTCCGACGTAGTCCAAATGGGAAGAATCTCAGCTCTGCTATATCACTCTGCATAGATGAAACACGTCTATGCAAAGGGAGAGCAGGCTGAGCACTGACTCTGACAGTCAGAGTTCACCCCAGGTCATAAACGGGGCTATGACCGCGAGTGAACTCTGCCTTCACAGCCACAACACTGCCGAGCACCGGTGGGAACTGCCGAGCACATGGCAGAGCAGTGAATAACTCGGCAGTTAATCACTCATTAACGTCCGGGTATTATTCACTGCTCTGTCGTGGGCTCGGCAGTTTCCGCCGATGCTCGGCAGTGTTGTGGCTGTGAAGGCAGAGTTCAGTTGCGGTCATAGCCCCAGCTATCTTTGGCACACCTTGAACAAAAGCTTTGAGAGATTGTATCTTTTTATGCAGTGGTTTTTATTCATGTGTAGAAGTTTGAAGAGAAAAACAATCAACGTTTCGACCCATCGAAACGTTGATAGTTTTTGTCTTCAAACTTCTGCACATGAATAAAAACCACTGCATAAAAAGATACAATCTCTCAAAGCTTTTGTTCAAGGTGTGCCAAAGATAGACTTTATTATTTGACTGTTTTTTCTAGTGGCACCCTTAAAAAAGTGGTTGAGCCAGATCTTTATAAAGTGATCATAGCCCCAGCTATGACCTGGGGTGAACTCTGTCACAGTCACAGTCAGTGCTCAGCCTGCTCTCCCTCTGCATAGACATATGTCATCTATGCAGAGTGATGTAGCAGAGCTGAGATTCCTTCCCATTTGTACTATATCAGACGGAAGATTATTTTCTTAATAATGATGGAGTCTCTAAGTGTTGATTTGCTTTTTTTCTAATAAAATATTTTTTCTCTGTGTTGTTTTTTTTTTTAAACACTGTACTAGAAATGTCTAATATTAGCGTGACCCCATAAATTTTGGGCTTAGGGCCAGCTGATAATACAAAGCTGGCCCTAACCCCTTTATTACCACCGCATCAGGGCCCTGGAAGAGCTTGATACAGCGCCAGAAGATGGTGCTTCTATGAACGCACCATCTTCTGGGACGGCTGCGGACTGCAATTCGCCCAGAAAAAGCTTGGGCCTCTCTGCACTGTGGATTCCAGCCCCCAGCTGCCTAGTTGTACCTGGCTGGACACAGGTATTTTTTTATTATTATTTCATGAAATTCATGAAATAATAAAAATAAGGACTTCTTTATATTTCTGTTTCCAGGCAGGTACAACTAGGAAGCTGGGGGTTGGGGGCAGCCCATTCCTGCCTGCTGTACCTGTCTGGAGTATAAAAATACGGCGAAACCCACGTCAAAATTTTTAGGAAAGATTCATACATTTTCAAAAAATAAAAAAAAACATTTAGGGACTGCATCTTTATTAACCCCTCGACTTTGAGGGATTACTAGAGATGCAGTCCCTAATATATATTCTGGGCCCCCACCACTGTGAGTTGCAGTCCGCAGCCACCCCAGAAGATGGCGCGTTCATAAAAGCGCCATCTTCTGGCGCTGTACCTAACTCGTCCAAGGGCCCTGGTGCATTGGCTCACAGGGTAATAAAAGGGTTAGGGCCAACTTTGTATTACCAGCTGGCCCTAAGCCCAAAATTCATGGGGTCACGCCAATATTAGACATAAAAGCCATGAATTTTTATTAAAATGTTGAAAAAAAACAGAGAAAAAATATTTTATTAGAAAAAAAACAAAACAATACTTAGAGACTCCATCTTTATTAAGAATATAATCTTCCGTCCGACGTAGTCCAATCCAGTTTTGTTCTTTAGCTCAGCTACATCTCTGGTAGAGAACCTCTGCCAGAGATGTAGCTGAGCTGTGCGCTGGCTGGCCGTGGGAAAGTTCATTTGAGTTCATGCAGTCAAGCATGAACTCGCACGAACCGAACCCTGACAGCACCACAGCTATTTCAAATGAACAGCTGATCAGCATCAGCTGATACCTCAGCTGTAGGGATGAGCGGTTTCGATTCGAATTGTTCGCCAATCTCAAATTTGAGCTGGTTTGGGCGGTGTTCAAGTCATTCGCCGAATTCAAACAATTTGCTTCAAATTCGGCAGTTCTAGGTTGTGTTCGATAATGCTTCAATCACCAAAAGCTTAACCCTAACCCTGTTAGGCTGGGGTCACACATAAGCCCCTGGTCCGTTTTTGGCTTCATTTTTGTCATTTTTTTTTCTAAGTCCAAAAACTGACAGAAAAACGAATTGGATGTAATAAACACCCTGTCCGTTTTTTTCTGGACCTCAAAACATTGCTCTGTCCGTTTTTGAGCCAAAAAGGTTGCTAGCAACGTTTTTGGCATCAGTTAAAAAACGCATGCGTTTTTTTAACATGGGGCCCTATGGGAAACGCATGCGTTAACGCATGGCACATATAGGCACTTGCGTTAACGCATGCGTTAACACACATGCGTTTTTAATGAAAAAATTACTAAGTCCAAAAACGTTCAGGGGTGCAGGAGACTCAAAAAGCACCCTATAAAAAACGGATTGGTCATGGAAATCACTTCCAAAAATGGACTTCTATGTGTGACCCCAGCCTTAATGAATGTGAATATCCAGTTTCTGTGTATAGTGTGCGGGGGAGTAGGGAATAGGGACTAGTTTTAATATCAGCCCTTTTCAGGGCTACTTCATAGAAGTAGGGACTGGTTCTAATCTCAGCCCTTTTGAGGGCTAGGTTAGAGCAGTTCATAGCAGTTTTTGCCAGCAAAATGTGTGCCAGTGCTGTGCTAGTGTTTTTCAAAGCATCTTGCCACATCTAGCTCAGGAATCCTTTAGGGCAGGTAGTGTAGCATTGCTATGAAGAAAGCTACACCACCAGTCATAAGTAGGCATTTCTTTGCTGCAGCTAGTTCAGTCAAATTGTTTGTGCAAGTAGCAGTGTCACTTAAACAGTAGTGTAGCCCACTTGTGAAAGAAGCTACACCGCCTGTGTAGTTCCTAGTAATTTTTAACTGCACCTAGCCCAGGTCCCACTTCGGGTCTAGTAGTAGTGTCACAAAAAGCGGTAGTGTAGACCACTTCTAATACAAGCAACTACACTGCCTGTGTAGTTCCTAGTAATTTTTAACTGCACCTAGCCAAGGTCTCACTTCGGGTCAAGTAGCAGTGTCACAAAAAGCAGTAGTGTAGGCCACTTCTAATACAAGCAACTACACCGCCTGTGTAGTTCCTAGCAATTATTAACTGCACCTTGCCCAGGTCCCACTTCGGGTCAAGTAGCAGTGTCACAAAAAGCAGTAGTGTAGGCCAATTCTTATACAAGCAACTACACCACCTGCGTAGTTCCTACCAATTTATAACTGCATCTTGCCCATGTCTCACTTCGGCTCAAGTAGGGCTGGGGTTCCACATGAGCCCTCAGTCCGTTTTTGGCTTCAGTTTTCTCATTTTTTTTTTCTAAGTCCAAAAACTGACAGAAAAACGGATTGGATGTAATAAAACACCCTGTCCGTTTTTCTCTGGAGCTCCAAACATTGCCCTGTCCGTTTTTGAGTCAAAAACGTTGCATGCAACGTTTTTGGCATCATTTAAAAAACGCATGCGTTTTCATGCGTTTTTTTAACATGGGGCCCTATGGGAAACGCATGCGCGAACGCATGCAAATGCGCACTTGCGTTTGCGCATGCGTTCGCGCATGCGTTTTTTTAATGAAAAGTCCAAAAACGTTCAGGAGTGCAGGAGGCTCAAAAAGCAGCCAGAAAAAAACGGATTGGTGATGAAAATCACTTCCAAAAACGGATTTCTATGTGTGACCACAGCCTAGCAGTGTCACAAAAAGCAGTAGTGTAGGCCACTTCTAATACAAGCAACTACACTGCCTGTGTAGTTCCTAGTAATTTTTAACTGCACCTAGCCAAGGTCTCACTTCGGGTCAAGTAGCAGTGTCACAAAAAGCAGTAGTGTAGGCCACTTCTAATACAAGCAACTACACCGCCTGTGTAGTTCCTAGCAATTATTAACTGCACCTTGCCCAGGTCCCACTTCGGGTCAAGTAGCAGTGTCACAAAAAGCAGTAGTGTAGGCCAATTCTAATACAAGCAACTACACCACCTGCGTAGTTCCTACCAATTTATAACTGCATCTTGCCCATGTCTCACTTCGGCTCAAGTAGGGCTGGGGTTCCACATGAGCCCTCAGTCCGTTTTTGGCTTCAGTTTTCTCATTTTTTTTTTCTAAGTCCAAAAACTGACAGAAAAACGGATTGGATGTAATAAACACCCTGTCCGTTTTTCTCTGGAGCTCCAAACATTGCCCTGTCCGTTTTTGAGTCAAAAACGTTGCATGCAACGTTTTTGGCATCATTTAAAAAACGCATGCGTTTTCATGCGTTTTTTTAACATGGGGCCCTATGGGAAACGCATGCGCGAACGCATGCAAATGCGCACTTGCGTTTGCGCATGCGTTCGCGCATGCGTTTTTTTTAATGAAAAGTCCAAAAACGTTCAGGAGTGCAGGAGGCTCAAAAAGCACCCAGAAAAAAAACGGATTGGTGATGAAAATCACTTCCAAAAACGGATTTCTATGTGTGACCACAGCCTAGCAGTGTCACAAAAAGCAGTAGTGTAGGCCACTTCTAATACAAGCAACTACACCGCCTGTGTAGTTCCTAGTAATTTTTAACTGCACCTTGCCCAGGTCTCACTTCAGGTCAAGTAGCAGTGTACAAAAACCAGTTGTGTAGGCCACTTCTAATACAAGCAACTACACTGCCTGTGTAGTTCCTGAACATTTTTAACTGCACCTAGCCCAGGTCTCACTTTGGGCCCAGTAGCAGTGTTGGTTCAGTCACCTCTGCTCGATTTACATCCAACTTTTTCTTGCCCAGCAACTGCACAGTTGCTAATTTTGTCACATACAAAATGAGTGGCAAAAGGCCTGCTGCTGGTGGAAAGGGGAGTAGGCGTGGTGGAAAGGGATAACAAGTTTATGTCCGTGGGGTAGATGCTAAAGCTACATTAACATCTGCTGAAGAAAGGCAATCTTCCAGCCAAAGTAAGATGTCTACTTCTTTACATGGTCAATCGGATATGATCTCTTTCTTACGGACCCGACAATCAATACCAATTGTTAATGATGCACAAAAACAGCAGGTTCTTGAATGGATCCCAATGCTTCATCAAGTGGCCTCTCCTCCACCTCAGCTTCTTCATCACAAACCCTCCAGTCATCTGAGGTGTCAGCCCAACCGCACTTGATTCCAGCTCGCAAGTCTTCAGCCGCCCTACTGAGTCTGGGGTAACAGACATGGTTGAGTCTGCAGAGCTGTTCAGTCACACAATAGCCTGGGAATCAGAGGTATGCTCCAAAGCTGCAGTGAGTTCAGACGAGATAATGATCTGCCCTGATGTCCAGAAGCTTTGTGAGTCAGATCCCGGCCCAGATGAAGAAGTTTCTGACCTTCATGTAGACCCTAATTCCCTAACAGTAACTACTCTTGGTGGACACAAGGAGAATGATGCTGATGAGACTCAGATACCGGATTGGATTGACAAATTAAGTTTTCGGGAGGAAGACATTGTCTCTGAGGATGAGGGGTGTGAGAACACAGAGGATGATGATGAGGTTGGAGATCCCACTTACTGTCAACCCACAGTCAGCCAGTCGATGAGGTCAGCAGAGGAGGTGGAGGAGGATGATACTGACGACAAGGTTAGGTTGCTCCTTCCTGGACATAGACGGAGTACTGGAAGCACGTCAACAACTGCATCCGCAGCCACAACTCTGCCTCTGAGCAAAAGTTGTGGTGGCTCTGCAGCTCGCATGGACTCTAAGTCTTGCCTAGCCTGGGCCTTTTTTGACATCGCCAAGGATCTCCCAACTCATGTCATCTGCAAGATTTGTCACCAATCTCTGAGTAGAGGCCAAAATCTCTCTTGCTTGAATACTTCATGTATGAACTGCCACATGGACATGAAGCACAAGTCGCAGTGGGGAGCTCACTGTGCTAGAATGCAGGCTAGCGGGGTGGGTCTACCACTGTCTGCCCCATCAAGTGCATTCATGTGCTCTTCATCATCTGTGATTGTGGGGACAGCTGTCACACATGCTTTTGGACGCAGACCTTCCACCTCTTTACCCGCAACAGGCAGTGTGATTGGCAGGTCATCACTTGGTTTTCAAGTGGACAATGCTGCTGGTGTTGAGCTCTCTCAGACATAGAGAGCACCTTCTTTGGATGAAGGCAACATTACATCTTCGCCTACACCTCCCTCACAGATCAGCAGTTTGCCCCAGTACCAGATGCCCAGTTGCCACTACTTCTCCAAGAAAGGTGTGCCTGCGCTGTGTGAGACAGGGTGCATTTTACCACAGACACTTGGACCCGTAAGCATGGACAGGGGTGTTACATGTCACTGACTGGGCACTGGTTAACTATGGTGAGAGCTGGATGCGTAAGACACATGAGCGTCTTCTTGCTGCACTAACTGCAACATGACCCTCAGATTGTCCGAATTAGGCTAGGGTCACACTTGGCATGCGTTTTTTAAGGTGCTTTTTGGCAGCCTGCATTTTTGCATGTGTTTTTGCTGATAGGTGTGTGGGACCCTTAAAAAACGCATGGAAAAACACATGCAAAAACGCATGTACCATTTAACGCCATATAAAAACGCATGCGTTTCCCATAGGGCCCCATGTTAAAAAAAGCATGTGTTTTGTAAAAAACGCATGCATTTTTGAAAAAGCAACAAAAAATACTGCTTGCACTATGTACCAGCTCAGCTCACAAGTCTTTGAGCTTCTTCACAGTTCTGTAGTGATTGCACATAGTGATGGGCGAATCCTAAATTACTCGGAATCGCTTGACTCTAGCGAGTCCGAGCCCAGGACTCGCTACTCGTTGCGAGTCTAGCGAGTCCAATGTTAATGAATGGGGAAGCGAGTAATAGCGAGTAGTGTGAGATTTACAAATCGTAGATGTGTCTCGGAAGCTTCAGCCTGAAGCAATCCTAGTTTTGTCATTTATTTGCATTGGACTCGTTTACTTTGTAAGTAATCGCTGGGAAACTCGCACAGATAAGAGAAGAGTCCTGTCTGCTCTGTGCAGCTCCAGGGTCCTAGAGCCCGCCTGCTACCTGATGTAGCAGTGCTGAGATTGTTCTCAGTCTGCTCATTCCCTGTGTACAGACATGAATGTCTGTGCACAGAGATGATGTAGCAGTGCTGAGATTGTTCTCAGTCTGCTCATTCCCTGTGCATAGACATCTATATCTATACACAGGGGATGTAGCAGAGAGGACATCGCGTTTTGGACTGCGTCGGACGGAAGAGGATTTTTTTAATTAAAGATGGAGTCCCTAATGGCTTTTTTTTTTATTTCTAATAAAAAAATTTCTCTGTGTTGTGTTTTTTTTAAAACAATTTAATAGAAATTCATGGCGGTCATGTCTAATATTGGCGTGACCGCCATAAATTTCGGGCTTAGGGCCAGCTGATAATACAAAGCTGGACCTAACCTCTTTATTACCCAGCGTGCCACCGACACCAGGGCCGCTGGAAGAGCGGGGTTCAGCGCCAGAGGATGGCGCTTCAATGAACGCGCCATCTTCTGGGGCGGCTGCGGGCTGCAATTTGCAGCGGGGGGTGCCCAGAAAGCTTGGGCATCCCTGCGCTGCGGATTCCAGCCCCCAGCTGCTTAGCTGTACCTGGCTAGACATAGAAATTGCGCGGAGCCCCACGCATTTTTTTGACTCCGACTCCGACTCGACTCCGAGACGACTCCGACTCCGACTCCGAGACGACTCCGACTCCGAGACGACTCCGACTCCGACTCCGAGACGACTCCGACTCCGAGGCGACTCCGACTCCGAGACGACTCCGACTCCGAGGCGACTCCGACTCTGAGGCGACTCCGACTCTGAGGCGACTCCGAATCTGAGACTCCGACTCTGAGGAGACTCCGACTCTGAGGAGACTCCGACTCCGAGACTCTGACTCTGAGCCTCTGACTCTGAAATTCATTAAATAATAAAAAAAAAAAATGCGTGGGGCTCCGCGCAATTTCTATGTCTAGCCAGGTACAGCTAAGCAGCTGGGGGCTGGAATCCGCAGCGTAGGGATGCCCAAGCTTTCTGGGCACCCCCCGCTGCAAATTGCAGCCCGCAGCCGCCCCAGAAGATGGCGCGTTCATTGAAGCGCCATCCTCTGGCGCTGAACCCCGCTCTTCCAGCGGCCCTGGTGGCGGTGGCACGCTGGGTAATAAAGGGGTTAATACCAGCTTTGTTATACAAGCTGGTATTAAGCCCGAGATTCTTAATGTCAGGCCACGTTTGACCCAGCCACTAAGAATCTCCAATAAAGGGTTAAAAAAACACAACACAGAGAAAATTTTTTATTTGAAATGTAAAAAAAAGCCATTAGGGACTCCATCTTTAATTAAAAAAATCCTCTTCCGTCCGACGCAGTCCAAAACGCGATGTCCTCTCTGCTACATCCCCTGTGCATAAATATAGATGTCTATGCACAGGGAATGAGCAGACTGAGAACAATCTCAGCACTGCTACATCAGGCAGCAGGCGGGCTCTAGGACCCTGGAGCTGCACAGAGAAGACAGCTGGACTCGGCTCGCAAAGAAACAGCAGTTACTTTGCGAGTTTCCCTGCTATCACTGGCACAGTAGCCAGTGATTACTCGCACGAGTCTAATGCAAACAATGGCAATCCTAGTTTTGTCAGCGTTTCTGACAAAACTAGGATTGATATTGATTTGCATTGGACTCGTGCGAGTAATCACTGGGAAACTCGCAGAGTACCGAGTCCTGCGAGTCCCTTACTACTCGCCGAGTAACGAGTCCTAGCGAGTAGATTCGCCCATCCCTAATTGCACACTCTGGCTAATTTCACTCCAGCACCTGTATTTATAGGGGATCTGGTTTAAGGGCAACCAGTTGAGCTCTCCCTACAGGCCTGGAGTGGAAGGTGTTGGGTGCTAGTGGTTACTCACTGTGGGAAATCCTTCAGTGTCCCAGGGAAGTCTGTGGTTACCTGGTACAGGGTGCCACATCTGTCATTTTGTGAGGCATGTAATCAGTGCGGAGCAGCCCGCCTGACCTAATAGCAGGGCGTAACCAATAGGTTGTTTGACACTATACCTTGCATGCACTGTGAGTGGCAGAGCCCTATGGTAACCTTGTGTCTTTAAATGCCACCAGTCACCTCCCTGACAGCATGGCTGGACACTGGTGCCACAACCGCCCCCACTGTGGGTTGCAAGTGATTGTGCACTGGTATACAGGCACCTGTGTTGCCTCTCAGGGGAGCTGGCAGCCACTGTTAGGTGCACTGGGTATTTACCTGTCAATTTTTTGGTGAGTTTTTTTCTCTGTTTTTATGTCCTAGTTCGGTGAATCACGCAACTGAATATGTCCACAGTTACCCTGTATTTTCAGCCGTAATGTCCCGATCCCGATATGAAATGCTAATGAGATTTTTAATGATATACTTATTTAGTGTGGTGCACTGTTTGATGTTACCTCTTGTAAAGAGCCCTACCTTTTGTCCAAACAGATATTTACAACAACATATTAGTTATCAGCATGTTCAGAAGACACTGTGTAACAAATTTTGATGTTCTTTTTGTCCTGCTGTTCTTGGTAAAAGTGAATAAAGTTAGGTGAAAGCAACATTATTAGGTAAAATGTAAATTTATTTATTGATTTATTTCACTTTGCATTAATTCCTGTGAAACACCTGAAGGGTTAATAAACATCATGAATGTGTGTTTTAGCACATTGAGGGGTTAAGTTTTTAGAATGATGTCAATTTGGGCATTTTCTGCCATATTGCCCCTCAAATTTACTTCAGACGGGATGTGGTCCCTGAAAAAATGGTGTTGTAAATTTTGTTGTAAAAGTGAAAAATTGCTGATAAACTTTTAACCCTCTAACTTCCTCACTGTTGTAAAGTAGACATGCGATAAATGCTATTTATTAACTATTTTATGTGACATAACTCTCTGATCTTTTATGCCTTTAAATCAAATCCTGAAAATTGTGATATTTTTGAAATTTTTGCCAAGTTTCAGATTTTTTACAAATAAACACAAAATGTATCATACTAAATTTACAAATAACATGAAGAACAATATGTAACAAAATAGCGTTTTTACAGTCACTGGGATCCTCCAAAGCATTCCAGTTTTATAACCTCATAAATAGACACTGGTCAGAATTGTAAAATTTGGCCTTGTCATTAAGGTCAAAATTAGCTCTGTCACTAAGGGGTTAAAATGTTTATGATCAAATATAGTTACTTAAGTTAATAATGGTAATGTATCCATGAAAATCAGGTGCAATATGGGTGTTTCATATTGGATCCAATTTTTTCCTGACCAGTAGACTTAAAGAGGACCTGTCACCCCCCTGGTGCTATGCTAACTAAATGCAGCGTGTCAGCTGCATTCAGGGAAGGGGTCCCCCATGTCTCTAGCCCCCTGTAAGCTGTTAAAAAGATTATACAAAGTGTACTGATAAGGAGTTCAGAGGGGCTTACTCAGTAATGAGTCATCACTGTTGCTGGTTTCCTCCCCGCTTCCAGCCCTGTCTGTGCCACCTCCAGCCCTCAGTGATGAAACATACAGGAGGCTGAACAAGAGAGGGCTGGAGGTGGTACACAGAAGGCTGGAGGTGGGGAGGAGGGCAAACACATAAAAGAGGCTGAACAAGAGGTGGCACAGAGAGGACTGGAGGCAGGGAGGACACCTGCAACAGTGATGACTCATTACTGAGTAAGTCCCTCCAGACTCCCTATGTATACACTTTATGAAGTCTTTTTAACAACTCACAGGGAGGTTAGAAACATGGGGGACCCCTTCCTTGAATACAGCAGACACGCTGCATTCAGTGCTGCATTCAGTTAGCATAGCACAAGGGGGGTGGTGACAGGTCCTCTTTAAATGGATGAGTCTCATTTTACATATAACAATAGTGCATTCTGTGATTTTTTTGATGCAATCATTTGGTCTATGTGAAAAAGATGACATTTAAGCAGTCCTTTTGAATTACATTGGTTGGTGTACTGTCTGATTTTACTTGAACAGCACATCTTTGTATAATATTACCAAGCTAAGATTTAAGAAAGCTAGAATTGTGCAATACAATTAGGGATGGGCGAGTCTACTCTCTAGGACTCGTTACCGTCAGAGTAGTAAGGGACTCGCAGGACTCGGTACTCTGTGAGTTTCCCAGCGATTACTCGCACAGTAACAGTCCAATGCAAGTCAATGGCAATCCTAGTTTTGTCAGACTTTACTTTTTCTCACTCGCTAGACTCGCTATATTACATCGCTATGTAGCTTGAATCTCCCCAAATCGTTTAAACAATCGCACCGCTTCACGGATACCCGCTGTCAGCAGCGAGTCTGAGCGAGTCTGAGCGAGTCTGAGCAAGTCTACGAATCCGAGTCCTGAATACTGTATTCGGGACTCGCGAATACAGAATCTGTTATGTTCCGACAAAGCTTCCGAGCTGAATAACTGCTGTCTCTTTGGTGGTTTATTCATGCCACAGCAGCGCGACCGTGACACACCAGCACTCCCATATTGTCTTGGACAAAGCTTCGAGACAGCCTAGCGTGTTAGGTCAGAAAACTTGTGAAGATGGACAGCTGTTAGCCAATCATATTCAGTAATGCCACAGCCATGTTGGTTGTGGCAGGACTATGATTGGCTTCTGTCCATCGTGATGTCTTGTATGAGAGGCGAGGCTGTATATAAGCCTTGCCACCGCCATTTCCTCAACATTCCAGTGACGATCTGAGCCTACTGCAGGGTGAGGTAGATGCTGGAGCAGATCATAGGAGTGTCAGTCAGTGTAGGGAAACTTCAAGATTCCTTATATTTAACCCAAACAGCTCTTCTGAGAGCTACCAGGAGGACAGAGGAGTACTGTGTAGAGGACTGTAGGCAGGCAGGCAGGCAGGGAGGAGCAGCCTTACAGTGCACACAGGACCGACCTCATAGCTTAGGCTGGCTTCACATTAGCGTTCCCCTCAGCAGGGTTCTGCGGAGGGGACTCGCAATGTGTGCGCAGCGGCCGCCAGCTCCTATCTTTATAATGGGAGCGCACGGTGCTGCGCTTGACAGCGCATGACCGTGCGCACCCATTCACTCCTATATGTGATCTGTGCGCAGGCGGATGCCTGCGTACAGATCACACACTCTCGTCCGCACCAGGGACGCGACATGTTGCGTCCCTGGTGCGGGCGAGAGTGTGTGATTTGTGCGCAGGCATCCGCCTGCGCACAGATCATTCATGACGGGCAGTGGGAGCGCACGGCGGTCTGCAAGCATCTGCAGACACCGTGCGCTCCATTATAAAGATAGGGGCTGCGGTCTGCATGCAGAGGCTTGCAGATGCCTCCGCAGAACGCTGCGGAGGCATCTGCAAATGTGAAGGCAGCCTTAGCTTACTCACTCAACTTTCCTAATAGCTGAAGTCAGAGGCTTACTATTTCTTATTTTTTTGCACCTGGTAGATTTTGGGTCATAATAACCCCTTCAGCTTTATTTTCTCTGTGGCAGACCAGTGTGTTGCTGCTCTCCTACCTGCAAATAAGACAAACACATGCGAGTTTGGCCTCGGACACAGCAGCAAAAAAACTGTTGCGAGTGGGTTTCCAAAACGGCAATGCGAGCGCTTTCCGAGATACATCTGCGATTTGTAAATCGCACATTACTCGCTATTACTCGCTTCCCCATTCATTAACATTGGACTCGCTAGACTCGCAACGAGTAGCAAGTCCCGGGCTCGGACTCGCTAGAGTCAAGCGATTCCGAGTAATTTAGGACTCGCCCATCACTAAATGCAATAGCTGTCAATTTAGTGACAAAAAATAAATAAACAATCACTTTTTTTAATTATTAAAATGTGTATGTGCATGTAATATAATTTAATGTAAGTGTAATAATATAGTCACTGCCACTCTCTTCGATGTCTAGTACTGTTCTTTCTCTGCTTGTTAGGGACATCACTGGAAGTGTAACCAGCTGGCTCACTCCTTGCTCTATGCTTGAGCCAATAGTCTCTCAATGTGTCTATGGGGCCTCATTCTGATGCTTCATTGACTTACATTGAAAAGTCACTTCAAAGTCACAAAGAGCACAGCATGACCCGGCGAGTCTGCAGAGGGATAACATCAGTGATAAGGGGAAAGAAAGGTGATGGACACCAGAGAGAACAGCAATAGGCGAGTATATTAACATACTCACACTACATTACATGCATATGTACACACATTTAATGAATAAAAACCTTAGTGGGAGTTATTTTTCAAATTATATTTTTAAATAGATTTTTAGTTTTACTAGTAATTTTCTATACATTTCTATGACTGTCTGAAGGTTTAACATTGTGTAAGTCCCTTTAACAAGAAAGTACAAGAGTAGGTAGTTTAACTGTATTTTTTTCTGCTTATTCAAGAAAACAAGCTTTTACTGATGCATAGTTTGGGACTTTGCTAAGAAATCAGTATTGGGGCATTGTTCTTGCTCAATATAAAGCATGTAAATCTAGAACAAAGATGTCTAATATTGATGAGTTTCTTTTCTTACTTTCCCTTTATTTTCTAAAGTGTTTTGTGCCTACAGTTGATGTTGACGTATAAACCCTACAAGAATAATTGTGGAAAACAACATATATTTATTTTCATTAACATCAGCTTGGCTAAAAGAAAGATGTTTTTTTAAAACACATTTGAAGTCAATGCCATTAAAGGAACAATTGATTAACTTAACCTTTTTAATTAAAATGGACTAAACAACTGCAAAGATAAATCAAAACTCTAGTCTTCTGACTTTGGGTTTTAAAAAAAGAACAGCAAAAAATACCACCACTGTCCACATACCTGTTCGTAAAAAGAATAGACATCATTGTGCAAAAGAATATACTGCATTTAAAATAGTATTTCAAAGAAGAATCTATCATCAGATAGTGAAGTTTACTTGTTAAACTAAATTTTTTGTACATTGTTAAGGCCCCGTCACACACTACGATATTGTTAACGATATCGTTGAAAAGTCACGAGTTTTCAGTCGTTCAAACGACGTCATTCAGTGTGACATGTACATCCGATCACCGATAATCGGGCAGATCGTTCATCAGAGGTTAGTGAACCGGACCACAAGCCAGACGATAATCGTTTGTCCAACCTGCAGCTTGGGTGCGTGTGACACCTCGATAATGATGTCATTAATGACCTCACCTATTCTGAATTGAAGGGCATAGACTATATAACAACCGCAAGTATCGTTTGCTTGTCGCAGAATCGGTGCTGCATCGTTAACGATATCTATACATGTGACATTTCACTAACGATCATTGAACGTCGTTCAAGCAATCTTGGTCAAGGCGGATCGTTGATCGGATCGCTCGGACGTTGACGTGTGTGACGGGGCCTTTACTCATTATCTGTTTTAAAAAAATAATCTTAAACTCTTTTAGTTTTCACACCGTTCTCTGAAACCCTATATTAGCCTGATAATTTCTGTTTTGTAAAAATCACATCTCAGCAGTCATTTTATTGTTATTGTAGCCAGGATTACAATGAAGGATAACACATCTGTGCACAAGTATTCCCTGATAATAGTTTATAGTCACTTCTTAACTCCTCCATCCTGTATGAGGACCTATGAATAGGTTAGAGAGCAAGGTTAGGTCACTAAGAATATAATTGATCAGTCTTCTTCACACTATATTTTTGTATTGAGAAGTAATCTGAACTGTTTTTAACAGAGAAGCAGCTCCCCTGCCACCAAAAAATATACCTGCATTAAAATCTATGTGAAGCATTCCCTTTAACACATAGCCAAAGCCTAAGGATGTACTCAAAACATTTTAATTCTCATACTGATATCTAAAGGTATGTGCTCACAATCCAGAAGCACTGTATCTTGGACTCAGCACCTCTCGACCTGAGGGAACCCATGGGTGGGCGCAAGGAGACCACAGCAACCCAGTGCCCATGATCTTCGGTAGGTGGAGGGCGGAGTTTCCCTGAATTTACCCACAGATTATCTCTTCCGACTCTGCAGCATGAAATTAACATGCTGCAGAGATGCGGAAGTCCAGCGACCTCTACCGCAGCTGAAAACACGCTGCAGTCGGGAGTAGCACGGTGAGTATGGGATTTCTACAAAACCCATCAACTATGTTGCTATTGTACAATGCAGTATTTTAGATGCAGCGGCAAAATGCTGCATCCAAAACGCTGCTTTTACTGATCATGATCACACAACCTAAGAAATGGTTCTTCAGGTCAAAGCTAAGGCATAGCTGATGTGATGAAATTGAAGTTGGGCATGTTTGCTTAAAATAGTTAAAGAAATTAAATTTGCATTTAATTGTTTTTATGAAAATCGAGTGTGCCTTATTAAGATGGGAAGCGAATCTAAACCAAGGAGCAAAATACATTCAGATAAAAAAAAACTGTAAAAAAATTAAATGCACCAGACCTTAACTTGTCATGCATTGCTGCCTCATTCTAGTCTATTTACGTCAATTCATTCATCGGTTCAGTACCTTCAAAGGTATCTTGGTGGCTACTGCATAAATTGGGAACTGGGACGTCACTAGGTTTCAGGAAATGTCCTGGAATGTGTTGCTGCATGATGGCATAAAATCATGAGGCCTAATCGGCATGGGAGGAGCCACAGAAGCCAGACCCTGGAGCCACCAAAGATGTCTTTGCAGAAATCACTCCGCGGATCAGACAGAAAAAGATAAACTGGCTGGAGTGGTACTTCAGGGCAGGACAGGTGAGGACAAAGTAGGTACAACATTTTTTTCATTTGGTAAATAATTTGTTGACCCTCTATAATCTCTCAAAATTGAAATATTTGACTTAAAACCAATTTTTTCTATAGTCACAACCTGTGAATACCCTGAACAATGAAGATTTAGCTTCCTGAACACTTATAGTACCTTTACACGCCGCTACAGAAGGTTAGAAACAACCGGGTGTCTCACGTGCATGAGCACGTTCCAACGGTTGCAAACGGTACCCGATACCGCCTTTACACGCCGCAACAAAGTGCTCTACAGGAGGTTTTTTCTATCCCTGGATGCACCGACGGGTGCCGCAGGTTACCTTCTGTAGAGCACCATACCTCATTTACACGCCGCTACAGAAGGTAATATGGGAGGACCTGGGGCAGTAGGGACAACACATAGGCATGCCAGAGTTGTGGATTACGAGACGCTCGTACAGTGATTGGACAAAGCAATAGCATCATGATTGGCTAGCCAGCGCAGGAAGGCTGGCTAATACATGACGCTATTGCAATTGTGTAGTGTGACTGGTCAGCTCCTTAAATATGCCGCCCTATGCAGAGACAACCAATCGTAACGCAGGAGCTTCCACCAATGATCGCTGAAAGGGGGGGGCGGTATCCCGGAGGCTGTGTCACGCCACTGGGAGTTAACTAGGTGTCGGAAAAACCTTCCTGTACCTCATTTACACACCGCTACCATTGCTCAAAAACAGGTGTCGACAGTGACGGGTGGCAACAACCTGATTTACACGCCGCTACCTCAGGTTGTTTTGATGGTGCAAGATACATTTGTCTCCGACACCCGGTTGTTTCTAACCTTCTGTAGCGGCGTGTAAAGGTACCATTATGGGTGTATCTTTTGTAATTCAGCTGCTGATCATGAAAATCACATTGAAATTTTTCTGTCACATACCATTTTTGTGAAATCCCTGAATTTGCAAAACTTCAGTGGAATTGTTACAGACTAGGCACACCTACACACATATAGACATTTCTGGACTCTGCCTGCAGAGGCTGTAAATTCTGATTGCAATGATTCTGCAAGTTGTTTAATATCTAAGTAGATATAAATTACTACAGTTATTATGATACCTTGTTGGCTATGCTACACATATGAGCGAGACACACAAGAATATGGATCCATTATTGAAACACATCAAGTACAGCAACTACCACTAAAAAATCTGGGGTGATATAACCCTTTCAAGAGCTATGAGATATATTTATTAGTACTTAACAGTACTTGAACTAGCTCACTATTACACAGTAAATAAAATATTTTGGCTTTATTGTAACAGGTAAAGCAAAATTTAACGTAAAAAATTAGGGATGTCAGAAGAACCAGTTGGTTTTACAGGACACCTAAAAAAGGTAGTACACTATTTCACAGTACTTGAACGCTATTAATATTTTGGCCTTTTTGTCACAGGTTAAGCAAAATGTTAATCCAAAAATTAGGGGTGGCAGGAGGCCCAGTTGTTTTTACACCAAAAAATGGTAGTACTTTATTTGACAATACATGAACTAGCTCACTAGTACTTAATTAATATTTTAGCCTTTTTATCATAGGTCAAGAAAAATGTCACCTCAAAAATTAGGGTTGGCAGAAGGCCCAGTTGTTTTTACTGGACAGCAATAATGGTAGTACTCTATTAAATAGTATGCAATATGTGGGGAAAATTTAGCTCTAAAAAGAGCTGTTGGTCTAATCTGCAGCTATTGGATAACTACTCTGTTTTCTCCCTCCCTGCTCCAAAGACTTTCTCTACACTAAGCTCAGCTAGTAAAGACTTGATATAGCTCTTAAAAGAGCTGTTGTGTTATATTTATGTGACAGAAACATTCTCCGTTAGGGATGAGCGAGTCCTAAATTACTCGGAATCGCTAGACCCGCACGAGTCCGAGCCCAGGACTCGGTACTCGTGGCGAGTCTAGCGAGTCCAATGTTAAAGAATAGGGAATATGGATTCGCGAGTCCCGAATAGATAATACAGGACTCGGAATCGCAGACTCGCTAGGATTCGGAGCATTGGACTCAGGGGCTGGCTGGAGCCTCTTCCCCTGGGTGGCAGGTCCAGGCAGCCTTGAGAACCGGGGGGGGGGGGTGCTGTCGGGTCCAGGCAGCCTTGAGAACCGGGGGGGGGGGGGGTGCTGTCGGGTCCAGGCAGCCTTGAGAACCGGGGGGGGGGGGGTGCTGTTGGACCCGGCGGCCTTGAAAAGCGGGGGGGGCTATCAAAGCTGACCTTACCTCCTCCAGCCGCGAAGCAGCCCGCCTGCCGCAAACCGACTCGCCGGATTTGGACTCGTTACTGAGCGAGTATTCGCTAAAAGACTCGCCGATTCCCGAGTCCAGCGAGTCCCTTAAGAATCGCCGAGTAACGAGTCCTAGCGAGTAGACTCGCTCATCCCTATTCTCCGTAGATACTGCTCACCCAGTCCCTACGCTCACACTACACTGTTTCTGGATATAATGTATTCAAGATGGTAACGGCAGGGCTTACATGGCCCCTATAACGCTGGGTGGCCAGCCAATCACAGTGATTTCACAACTAAGATTACTGTGTTTGGCAAGCAAGCCCAGCATTCTTAGTGGCTGAAAATCAGACGCTAAACATGCTGGGAGGGATACTTGAATCTCACAAAGTGAGAACATAGATACTCGGCGAGTACCAAGTAACCTGAATACCATAATATTGTGTGATTAATGAATAGTGATGAATAGGTTCTCTCATCACTAATTAATATATGACAAGAAAAAAACTGCACAGCACTCAAAGACAAATGTGAACTGGTGCTAGCAAAGCTGCAGGGTTATATAATATGAAAAAGATCCTTGCAGCAAACAGCTACTACCAATGATGTACATAAGCTACTAGCTATATATATTTGAGGAAAAAGTTTAAAAACTTACGTTTTTTTCAAAAAACTCAAAAATCTCCAATTTTTATTTAATTCTGAAGTTCTTGGTACATACATTGGCCAATGTCTGTTTGCTCATCAACTGCGACAAAGTGACTTCAGGGTCTGATGAGTCCTACGCTGATATCCCTATCCTCCTTGTCCGCTTCCCCACTACTAAGTGGGCAGACACCATCTAGACCCTCCATCACCTGTAGGTAATGAGGGTGCACATTGCAGCATGAATCCTGCAACTCCATATGATAAATAACAAGAAAAAAACTGCACAGCACTCAAAGACAAATGTGAACTGGTGCTAGCAAAGCTGCAGGGTTATATAATATGAAAAAGATCCTTGCAGCACACAGCTACTACCAATGATGTACATAAGCTACTAGCTATATATATTTGAGGAAAAAGTTTAAAAACTTACGTTTTTTTCAAAAAACTCAAAAATCTCCAATTTTTTATTTAATTCTGAAGTTCTTGGTACATACATTGGCCAATGTCTGTTTGCTCATCAACTGCGACAAAGTGACTTCAGGGTTTTTAAACTTTTTCCTCAAATATATATAGCTAGTAGCTTATGTACATCATTGGTAGTAGCTGTGTGCTGCAAGGATCTTTTTCATATTAATTAATATATGATGGATCTGAGTGGAGACTTGCTTTTTTTGGGTTGAGTAGAATGCTATTGGAGGCAATTTGGTGTATAGAACATTTTGGATCAGTTCACATATATCCTGTGCTCTATGCTGTGAACTTACACTAGTGTTTCCATCTACATCTCTGAAATAAGTGATTCAGGAGAACCGCAGAAAGATCCATTCACTGTAACGAGGCAGCAGCATTACTCCAGACTCCATTTGGTCTCTTTTCATCGGTGTCATTCTTTTAAATGTGCATAAAAGTGTTGTTGACGGCTTTAAAAGATGGTTTAAAAGATGTACTGAGACAGAATAAACAAATCAACAGCAGTTGAACAATTGCCTTTAGTACTTTTTTGCGCACCATTCAACTTGTAATATAGGTGATTAGGCAGCTTCATTCCATAGGTCAGTACGATAACAGCGATATCAGATTTTAGTTTTTTTTTAGGTTTGGCTACTATCATACTAAAATAGTTTATTTGCAAAATAATGGCTTGTATAACCTAATTTTGAAGGCTATATTCTTTTTATTTATCTGCCAGCAGAGTCATGTGAGGGCTTGTCTTTGTGAGATAAGTTTCAGTTTTTATCGGTACCATTTTGGGCCACATCATGTTTTTGATCATTTTGTATTTCGGATTTTGTGAGGTAGACTCAAGAAGAAACAGCAATTCAGAAATTCTTTATTTTATGTTGTTCACTGTGTCATAAAAGTGATGACAACTTTATTTTTTAGGTCAGTATAACTACAGCGATAACGCAATTATATTTTGTCTTGTTTTGCTGCTTTTAGAAAATAAAAACTATTTTATAGAAAAAATAACGTTTTTTGCATTGCTGTGTTTTGAGAGCTTTAGCTATTTTATTTCTCCACTGACGGAGCTGTGCGGCAACTTGCTCTTTGTGGGAGAAGGTTACGGTTTTAGCCATCAGTCATCAGCCCCTTTGTCACAGGGGCTGTCTATGAATTTCTCCTATTTAACACTGTTTAATTATGTGTCCTCTGATGTTTATAATATAATATTATAATATATTCTGGATGATATACTCAATGTGACTGTCTCAGGCACCATGACTAAAATAATATTATTACTAAACAGTGACCCATTTAGGATCCTTTGGCGACTACAGTGAAACTAGGGATGGGCGAATCTACTCGTTACTACTCTGTACTCGCCGAGTAGTAAGGGATTCGTCCGACTCGTTACTCTGCGAGTAATCACAGGGATTACTCGCACAGTAATGAGTCTGCCCCCCCTTCCCAGTCCTAAGTTAGGACTGGGCTGGGGGGAGCGAGCGGGGAGCGAAGGAAGGGAGGGGGGAGAAATGCTCCTTACCTCTCTTCCGGCTGCCTGCTGTGTGCTCTGTGCTGGGCTCCGGGTCCTGCGGGCTGCGGCAGCTCCAGGGTCCTAGAGTCCGCCTGCTCTCCCTGTGTACAGACATACATGTCTGTGCACAGAGATGTAGTAGAGCTGAGATTGTTCTCAAGTCTGCTATCCCTGTGTACAGACATGTATATCTATGCACAAGGATGTAGCAGAGTGGACATCGCGTTTTTGACTACGTCGGACGGAAGAGGATTTTTTTAATTAAAGATGGAGTCCCTAATGGCTTTTTTTATTTATTTCTAATAAAAAAAAATTTCTCTGTGTTGTGTTTTTTTTAAAACAATTTAATAGAAATTCATGGCGGTCATGTCTAATATTGGTGTGACTGCCATAAATTTCGGGCTTAGGGCCCGCTGATAATAGAAAGCTGGCCCTAACCCCTTTATTACCCAGTGAGCCACCGCACCAGGGCCACTGGAAGAGCGGAGTTCAGCGCCACAGGATGGCGCTTCAATGAACGCGCCATCTTCTGGGGTGGCTGCGGGCTGCAATTTGCAGCGAGGGTGCCCAGAAAGCTTGGGCCTCCCTGCGCTGCGGATTCCAGCCCCCAGCTGCTTAGCTGTACCTGGCTGGACATAGAATTTGCGCGGAGCCCCACGCATTTTTTTTTAATTATTTCATGAAATTCATGAAATAATAAAAAAAAGGGCTCCCCTATATTCTTGTGTCTGGCCAGGTACAAATAGGCACCTGGGGGTTGGGGGCAGCCCATTGCTGCCTGCTGGATCTGGCTGGTTACAGAAATACGGCGAAGCCCAC
This sequence comes from Allobates femoralis, assembly GCA_033576535.1. Lineage (NCBI taxonomy): Eukaryota > Metazoa > Chordata > Amphibia > Anura > Aromobatidae > Allobates > Allobates femoralis. Next base: position 522,463,118 of record JARQOC010000004.1, on the reverse strand, counting down.
GTCATTTTTTTTCTGAAAAATCAATAAAATAATCCTAAAAAAGGGACTGCATCTTTATTAACCCCTCGCCCATGGTCCAGGGGTTAATAAAGATGCAGTCCCTTTTATTTATATTGTTTTATGGATTTGACAGAAAAAAATTTGACGTGGGCTTTGCCGTATTTCTGTAACTAGCCGGATACAGCAGGCAGTGACGGGCTGCCCCCAACCCACAGGTGCCTATTTGTACCTGGCCAGACACAAGAAAATAGGGGAGCCCTTTTTTTTTATTATTTCATGTCCAGCCAGGTACAGCTAGGTAGCTGGGGGCTGGAATCTGCAGCGCAGTGAGGCCCAAGCTTTCTGGGCACCCCCCGCTGCAAATTGCAGCCCGCAGCCGCCCCAGAAGATGGCGCGTTCATTGAAGCGCCATCCTCTGGCGCTGAACCCCGCTCTTCCAGGGCCCTGGTGCGGTGGCTCACTGGGTAATAAAGGGGTTAGGGCCAGCTTTGTATTATCAGATGGCCCTAAGCCCGAAATTTATGGCGGTCACGCCAACATTAGACATGACCGCCATGAATTTCCAGTAATCAATATAAAAAAAAACACAACACAGAGAAAAATAATTTTATTAGAAATAAAACAGAAGACAATTAGGGACTCCATCTTTATTTAAAAAGTCCTCTTCTGTCCGACGTAGTCCAAAACGTAATCTCAGCACTGTTACATCCCTATGGATGTAGCAGAGCTGAGAACTGACTAAACAGTCAGGGTTCAGCTCAGGTCATTATGACCTGAGCTGAACCCTGCTGTCAGCCCGAATCTCTCTGCTGCCGGAGATTCCCGAGCGGTGACGGAAGTTAATCTATTCACTGCTTCTGTCAGCGTTCGGGAATCTCCGGAAAGAGCAGCAGAGAAGCGGGGAGCGAGTCTGCGGCCGGCGCCGGCGGAGGCAGCGGTAAGTAGCCGGCCAGTCCGGTGCACCCCCCACCCCCTCCACCCTCACCCCCACCCCTCCCCCCTCCCCCCGGTTCAATCCTTTATTTTTCTTTTTACTATTCTTTAAAAGCCGCTGGCTTTAAAAGAATAACTTGGGGATTTGCAGGTTTTTCCTCTGCTGCCAGACCCCTTATAGGGTCCGGCAGCAGAGGAATCGCTGCACTACTCGTTCCCCATTAATTTACATTGGAATCGCTAGACTCGCAACGAGTAGCGAGTCCTGGACTCAGACTCGTCGGAGTCTAGCGATTCCGAGTAGTTTAGGATTCGCCCATCCCTAAGTGAAACCAATAGGAGCTATTTTTCATGGAAGGCTTACTGTCTAGCCCCTTAAACTACTGTAAAATAAGCCACCAATTCTAATTTTGAGGAATTTAAGCTTTTGAATACGGTGCGAGATCTATTTAATTTTTTTCCTATGGAACACAAACAACCCGGTGGCGGACTGATTTACTAATTGAATATAGATCCGGCCACTATTTACAAACCGTGACCAAGAGCGACGGACCCAGCTGGGAAGAAGACGATCTAATCCATACAGGCAGAGGAGCCTGCATTCTTGCAAGCAGCGCAGCTCAGAGAAAAGACAGCTCTCCGACCTCCAGGTGCAGCAGGACCAGCCACGGCTTCAGGTGCTGATCCAGGAGACATCTATCAAGACCAGTGGGTCTCCAATGCATACGAGCTGCACAGATGACAAGAGGATTGAAGAAAGAATAACGATGATGTGTAAAATAAGAACAAATTAGTAAAGCGCTGAAAAATAGGTAGCATTTGAAAAATTAGTATGGTATATCTGCGTTTTCTAAAACCCTGATGCAGAAGGCACCATTTTAATAGATTCACTTGACCACATATATGTTTATTTATTTTATAAGCTACATAATATTTATAATCTATATAAGATTGATGATATTACATAAACTATAAAATTCTGCATAAACATATAGCTCTGCTATTCACACTGAATTTTGCTTGGTGGATACAACATCAGATTACTACATAAGATACGAATATTATTTACCACAATAGTTTCATAGTTGGATAGTATAGTTAGTGATGTGTTTAATATGTTTGACTTACTGTATATGTTCTCAAGTTGTTAAAAGCATTATTCTCAAGCATTATTTGAAGAGATATTATTGGGTATCTATGCCGGATTAATGCTACAATTGTAGGATTATTAATTAAATGTAATGCTCATAGACTTTCGAAATCACTTAATTGAATATGTTAAGCTACTATTGACATTTACAAGACAGAAATGTTTGTGTAGAACTACTACATAAACAACCTTATATTCCTCATACGAAGTTACACTGGGAAGATATAAGTTTAGTTTTCCTTTCAACTAAACATACTAAAATTACAAGAGATAGACAGATACATTGACATTATAATAACTAGTTAATTGACTAGGGATGGGCGAATCTACTCGCTAGGACTCGTTACTCGGCGAGTAGTAAGGGACTCGCAGGACTCGGTACTCTGCGAGCTTCCCAGTGATTACTCGCACGAGTCCAATGCAAATCAATATCAATCCTAGTTTTGTCAGAAACGCTGACAAAACTAGGATTGCCATTGTTTGCATTAGACTCCTGCGAGTAATCACTGGCTACTGTGCCAGTGATAGCAGGGAAACTCGCAGATAACTGCTGTTTCTTTGTGAGCCGAGTCCAGATGTCTTCTCTGTGCAGCTCCAGGGTCCTAGAGCCCGCCTGCTCACAGACATGATGTAGCAGTGCTGAGATTGTTCTCAGTCTGCTCATTCCCTGTGTACATACATGAATGTCTGTGCACAGAGATGATGTAGCAGTGCTGAGATTGTTCTCAGTCTGCTCATTCCCTGTGTACAGACATGAATGTCTGTGCACAGAGATGATGCAGCAGAGCTGAGATTGTTCTCAGTCTGCTCATTCCCTGTGTACAGACATGAATGTCTGTGCACAGAGATGATGTAGCAGTGCTGAGATTGTTCTCAGTCTGCTCATTCCCTGTGTACAGACATGAATGTCTGTGCACAGAGATGATGTAGCAGAGCTGAGATTGTTCTCAGTCTGCTTATTCCCTGTGCATAGACATCTATATTTATGCACAGGGGATGTAGCAGAGAGGACATCGCGTTTTGGACTGCGTCGGACGGAAGAGGATTTTTATAATTAAAGATGGAGTCCCTAATGGCTTTTTTTTTTTATTTCTAATAAAAAATTTTCCTTGTGTTGTGTTTTTTTTAAAACAATTTAATAGAAATTCATGGCGGTCATGTCTAATATTGGCGTGACCGCCATAAATTTCGGGCTTAGGGCCAGCTGATAATACAAAGCTGGCCCTAACCTCTTTATTACCCAGCGTGCCACCGCTACCAGGGCCGCTGGAAGAGCGGGGTTCAGCGCCAGAGGATGGCGCTTCAATGAACGCGCCATCTTCTGGGGCGGCTGCGGGCTGCAATTTGCAGCGGGGGGTGCCCAGAAAGCTTGGGCATCCCTGCGCTGCGGATTCCAGCACCCAGCTGCTTAGCTGTACCTGGCTGGACATAGAAATTGCGCGGAGCCCCACGCATTTTTTTTTAATTATTTCATGAATTTCAGAGTCAGAGTCTCAGAGTCAGAGTCTCAGAGTCAGAATCTCAGAATTTCATGAAATAATTAAAAAAAAATGCGTGGGGCTCCGCGCAATTTCTATGTCTAGCCAGGTACAGCTAAGCAGCTGGGGGCTGGAATCCGCAGCGCAGGGATGCCCAAGCTTTCTGGGCACCCCCCGCTGCAAATTGCAGCCCGCAGCCGCCCCAGAAGATGGCGCGTTCATTGAAGCGCCATCCTCTGGCGCTGAACCCCGCTCTTCCAGCGGCCCTGGTAGCGATGGCACGCTGGGTAATAAAGAGGTTAGGGCCAGCTGTGTATTATCAGCTGGCCCTAAGCCCGAAATTTATGGCGGTCACGCCAATATTAGACATGACCGCCATGAATTTCTATTAAATTGTTTTAAAAAAAACACAACACAAGGAAAATTTTTTATTAGAAATAAAAAAAAAAGCCATTAGGGACTCCATCTTTAATTTAAAAAATCCTCTTCCGTCCGACGCAGTCCAAAACGCGATGTCCTCTCTGCTATATCCCCTGTGCATAAATATAGATGTCTATGCACAGGGAATAAGCAGACTGAGAACAATCTCAGCTCTGCTACATCATCTCTGTGCACAGACATTCATGTCTGTACACAGGGAATGAGCAGACTGAGAACAATCTCAGCTCTGCTACATCATCTCTGTGCACAGACATTCATGTCTGTACACAGGGAATGAGCAGACTGAGAACAATCTCAGCACTGCTACATCAGGCAGCAGGCAGGCTCTAGGACCCTGGAGCTGTGGCAGCCAGCACACTGAGGAGACAGGACTCTTATCTGTGCGAGTTTCCCAGCGATTACAGTTGCAAAGTAAACGAGTCCAATGCAAATAAATGACAAAACTAGGATTGCTTCAGGCTGAAGCTTCCGAGACACATCTGCGATTTGTAAATCTCACACTACTCGCTATTACTCGCTTCCCCATTCATTAACATTGGACTCGCTAGACTCGCAACGAGTAGCGAGTCCTGTGCTCGGACTCGCTAGAGTCAAGCGATTCCGAGTAATTTAGGATTCGCCCATCACTATAATTGACTAATTGTAAATGTATCACAAGAGATGCCTCCTAAACCAAAACCTCATATGGAAAATGTGTCCAACAGGTTTAGCCATCATAACAATACAACAAAAGAAGAAAGTCAAAGAACAAATTTTCCAACTCATGCACAATCCGCAAACAAACAAATACAGGAGATTGAAAGGAAAACAACAGACAAATTCTTATGTAACTACTTCACTCCATGACTGCACACACATGACTAGTAAACGTAAAAAAATGTTAATGCCATCTAAATATAATTCTGAAGATAAACATCTTAGGGACAGTACCAATGATAGGGACTCACCTCAGCATACTAGTCCATTAAGACAAAAGACTAAGGCTAGGGTCACACTTGTGTTGTGACCCTAGCCTAACAGAATGTGCTTAAAACATAGAATTTTCTCCACAGCTCATAGCGTTAATGCTATGCACTGCCTGACAAAGCTGTCCCATAGAAACCCGCTGTTTACCTTAGCAGTGACTCCACACAAAGCATCAGGGAGTGCGCTTTAGCTGAACGCACAGGAAATGCTGTCTGCAGCGTTTCCTGTGCACTGTTGTAAAGTGCACTCCCTGATGCTTTGCGTGGAGCTGCTGTTAAGGTAAACATCGGGTTTCTATGAGGCAGCATTGTCAGGCAGTCCATAGCATTAATGCTATGCGCTGCGGGGAACATTTCTAAGTTTTAAGCGGATACGCCAAGCGTGGGGTCACCCTCCAAGTGTGACCCTAGCCTAAGGGCCACGTTACACGTAGCGATGTTCCAGCGATCCCTCCAACGATCCGACCTGGCCGGGATCGCTGGATTATCGCTGTGAGATGCCAGACAGGCAGACACCAGACAGTCGTTGGGATCATTCAGGGTCTTGGGCGCAGACTGGGGATCACTGTTAAGTCTGCCTATCACACACAGTGATGCAGACTGGCCAGCGGGAGATCGCCAATCGAAAAATAATCCAGGCCATTCATTACTGAACAGTGATCTCCCAGTGGGGGGCCGATCGCTGGTGCGTTTCACACCCAGCAATATAATTTGTGAGGTCACCGCAACGTCACAAAACCTGTGATGTTGCGGCAATATCGTTAATGATATCGCTACGTGTAACGGGGCCTTAAGAGAGATGAACTTGATGATGACCCTTTCTAGCAACCACATCTAGATAAACCGTTAGACAGGGAATTTTTTCATGGATTCAATGTAAAAAGACATGGAGGAACAATTCGATGAAATGAGAATTTCATTAACAGCAATAGCGACTAAGATGGACCAATCCGAAAGAGCTATATGAGAGCTTACAGAAGAAAATAGAGGGCTGAAAGAAGAACAAAATAAGTTAAAGAAGGAATTTAAAATTATGCAAAATAAGTTATTTGAGGATGAAAAGAAAAACGAAACAAACTAAACTTTAGAGGTATATCTGAAAAAATAGGATCTTCAGAAATTATCCCACATATACAATCGCTTTTAAAAAAAATTCTGCTCTCTTTATCTGATACTGAACTGTACGTAGAAAGAACATACAGAATACCAAAACCCTCAAATATTTCAAGTGACATCCCCAGAGATGTCATTGTTAAATTTATGTTCTGTCATACAAGAGATAGGATTACTAATTATCTCAAAAACAACAACAACTTTCCACCTTCCTACAACAAGATTAAAGTCATTGCGGATGTATCAAAAGGAACTATGCTAAAAAGAAAAGACCTCAAACCCATGAAAGGTGTTCTGAGAGCTAAAAGCATAATGTACCATACAAAGAGAATGGTAAGAAAATTTTTATCATTAAACATTAATGGTACCTTTACACACCGCTACGGAAGGTTGGAAACAACCGGGTGTCTCACATGCACGAGCACGTTCCAACGGTTGCAAACGGTACCCGATACCGCCTTTACACGCCGCTACAAAGTGCTCAACAGAAGGTTTAATCTATCCCTGGAGGCACCGCCGGGTGCCACAAGTTACCTTCTGTAGAGCACCGTCCCTCATTTACACTCCGCTACAGAAGGTAATATGGGAGAACCTGGGGCAGCAGGAACAACACATAGGCGTGCCAGAGTTGTGGATTACGAGACGCTCGTACGATGATTGGACAATGCAATAGCATCATGATTGGCAAGCCAGCGCAGGAAGGCTGGCTAATGCATGATGCTATTGCAATTGTGTATTGTGACTGGTCAGCTCCTAAAATATGCCGCCCTATTCAGCGACAACCAATCGTAACGCAGGATCTTCCACCAATGATCGCTGAAGGGGGGCGGTTTCCCGGAGGCTATGTCACGCCCCAGGGAGTTAACTAGGTGACGAAAAAACCTTCCCGTACCTGATTTAGACGCCACTACCATCGGGTTGAAACCAACCTGTTTTAGAGCACTGCTCTGAAACAGGTGTCGACAGTGACGGGTAGCAACAACCTAGTTTACACGCCGCTACCACGGGTTGTTTTGACGGTGCAAGATACATTTGTCTCCGACACCCGGTTGTTTCCAACCTTCCGTAGCGTCGTGTAAAGGTACCATAATGGTTTAAATTCTCCCAATAAAAGGTACCTACTAAGGAGAGATCTTAATATAAATAAAATAGACATTAAATGCATACAAAAAAACTAATTTGCAAGTGAAAAATCTCCTAGAATTTCCAATTTGCTTTACCCTCACATATACTTAGCATCAAGAAAAAAGAAGTCGCCATCTTGATTGGAGAAGACATTAAATTTGAAGAACTAGACACAATTATAGAAGAGGGTCGATTTTTGGTCCTGATTTGTAAAATAGATAACTGTGAATATACACTGGCCAACATCTATGCCCCAAAAAAGGGCCAGATATCCTTTTTAAATAAACTTGTTAACATCATAAGACTGGTGAAAAGGCGCTCCCTAATCATATTAGGCGATTTTAATACAGTGCCAAACGGTATTTTAGATTAATCAAATAAAGCAAAAATTGTACCATGTTAGCCAGTAGATAGAAAAATATTGCAATCTGAGAATCGTCAGTGGTTGATACCTTTTAATGGCTAACTGAAAAGATGGTAAACATAGCAAGCTTTCGGGACACTATAGCCCTTCGTCAGGCTGATAATGACACAAATTCTGAAGACGCATACATATATACATAAGCAGGGTTAGATACTGTAGTAAATACGACAAGTGACGTAAAGTAGAGTCAGGCTAGGGAGGGGGAGAGGAGCTGGGAAAGTAAAGTCAAAATTCTAAGATAGGAGGAACCGATTCTATTATTGTTCTATGATTAGTGGCCTGTGAAGACTTGACGATTCCTCAGTGAGTTGTAGAAAGCCATAAATCAAAGTGAGACAGTTCACATAATAAGTGCCAAACGTTCATTGCCCTCTAACTTGAGTCTGTTGGAAGCTGTGGTATCCCCAAATGTCCTTTCATTTTATATAAAAACACATGAATCTGTGATGTCCCCAAATGCCCTTTCAGTTTATATAAAAATGCATGAATCCATGTGAGACATTTAATCCTGTTTTGAATGTGTCAAAGGTCGTTATCAATTTGTATTCTCAAATTCTTCTCTCTCTTTGAGATTTGAAGTTGCTTTTTAAAATGAGCAGACTAATATCAGTGTCACTGTGGTCAGGGCTACAAAAATGCTGAAGATAACTGAAGTTACCTGGGGTCTTGTAGTTCTGATCTGTTACAGGAATCCTTATCTTGTCCATTGTCACTATAGATGGAGAGGTTTTGCACCTGTTCAGGTTGCAGAGAAAGGTTCCTGTTGCTGTTGGAGAAGACAGGGCGCTTCTGACAATGATGTCTTTTAGATTCGGAGGTTGGGTCAGGGGATCCGGAAATATTGATTTCAGTCGGGCATATTTTTGTAGGAGTTGTTGCAGTTACTGTGCAGCTCCTCTTAACACCTCCAGACTTGGATTGTAGGACAGATCAGGACTACAAGATTTCAGGTAACTTCAGTTGCTTAACAAGCAATGTGGTGTATTTAATTATATGTGCCAAATGTCCGACAGGTGGCATGTACTTCTGGGAGACCGGACAAAAATTCAGAACAAGATTGAATTCTCATTGCCACTCAATAAAAGAAAAGCCTATGGATATACCTTTAGCAAAGCATTTTTGCAGCCCTGACCACAGTGAAACCGATATTAGTCTGCTCATTTTAAAAAGCAACTTCAAATCTCAAAGAGAGAGAAGAATTTGGGAATACAAATTGATAACGACCTTTGACATTCAAAACAGGATTAAATGTCTCACATGGATTTATACGTTTTTATATCGAATGAAAGGGCATTTGGGGACATCACAGATTCATGTGTTTTTATATAAAATGAAAGGACATTTGGGGATACCACATCTTCAAGCAGACTCAAGTTAGAGGATAATGAACTTTTAACCCTTTATCTACCAATGTCCTTTTTTTGGGACGCTCAATCTTTTGCTTCTAGCAACTAAGATTTTATAATTAGGGCCAATTTTTTGTGTTGTGTTTGTAAAATGAATGTTTTCAAAACACGAAATCATGTCATTGTCATTTTTAATTGAATATTCTTCACCCAGAGAGCTTTCAAAACACCTATTTTCGAGGCTGAAAATTGCTAATTTGGCAAGTTATGGGTTAACACTTCTTATGTGAACTGTCTTGCTTCGATTTATTGCTTTCTACAACTCACTGAGGAATCTTCAGGTCTGCACAGGCCACTAATCATAGAACAATAATACAATCGGTTCCTCTTATCTTAGAATTCTGACTTTACTTTCCCAGCTCCTCTCCCCCTCCCTAGCCTGACTCTGCTTTACGTCACCTGTCGTATTTACTATAGCATTTAATCCTGCTTATGTATATATGCAGAATTTGTGTTATTATCAGCCTGACGAAGAGGCCATAGTGTCCTGAAAGCTTGCTATGTTTACCATCTTTTCAGTTAGCCATTAAAAGTTATCAACCACTGAGGACTCTCAGTTTCCATTATTTTTCAAATAAAGCAAGAAACTGTAATACAATATTAGACCCATGGTTTTGTAAAGAGGAACTATGTTCCGATGTCTAAATTCATCATCAGTGGAATATACCCACTACTCAGACACACACGGCTCCTTCGGTACGGTAGACGTAGTGATCTCAATTATCAAAACGCTCATGAATTTAAAATGTACTTTCATTTTACCAAGAATATGGTCAAATCACTCGCCAGTGACATTTGAAGTAACATCGTCTTATCAACGCCCGGGTAAACGTATCTGGTGAACCAACACATACCTATTCTACCATTCAGAATATAAATCTTTAGTATAAGATACTCTAGATTTCTATTTTGGAGAAAACAAAACACCAGACACATCTATCACAACTCTTTGGATGACACATAAAGCTGTAATAAGAGGCAAATCAATACAGTTAAATTCCAGACTAAAAAAATGTAGGCAAGAGGACTCAGAAACTTTGATACGACAATTACAACCTCTAAAAGATAAGCAAAAGATGACTCCAACAGCAGCCATACATAACAAAATTTTAGACTCACGAATAGCATTACACTCACTACTAGATGCAGAATATGACAAAATAGTTAGACTTTCTAAATCTAACTTTTACAACTGTAATGACAAACCGACTAAATTATTCACAAAGAGGATTAAGATACTCAGACCCAAGACCAGAATTCTCCAAATAAGAAGCAGTGACCAAAGGCGATATAAGAACCCGAAAGATATCTCTGATGCTTTTGCGGATTTTTACATGAAATTATATAATTCAAAAAATGATCCAACGGAGATCCAACTCTCACTGGAAGATATCAACTTATTTTTAGACTCAATTTCTTTACCAACTCTTTCAGATGATGAATTAGAATTTTTAAATTCCCCATACATAACGAATTAAATATTGTCAACAATAAACGCTTTAACAAAATATAAGTCACCAGGCCCCGATGGTATACCCAATGAGTACTATCAGTAATTTAAGAACTGCCTGGCGCCTTACCTCACTAAACTAATTAATACTATCACGCTTGGCCCTAACTCTCTCCCTTCAGAAATGTAAGAGGTGACTATCGCAGTAATATTTAAAGGGAAAGGAGAAGCAGGCATTAAAGGGAATTACAGACCTATTTCCATTCTTAATTCAGATTTATAAATCATAGCTAAGACCTATGCCACTTGCCAACAAACTGTAACACCGAGACTTATACATAGAGACCAAGTTGGGTTTGTGCACGATAGAGAAACTATGGACGCGACAAGAAGAGCGATAAACATTATGTCCTATATTGAATGTTCGGAAATGCTGGCCCTAATGGTCTCTCTCAACGCTGAAAAGGCGTTCAACAGAGTCCATTGGGGTTTTATATTTGAAGTAATGAGAAAGTTTGCATTGAAAGGGAACATTTTAAAGGGAACCTGTCATGTGGTTTATGCCCCCCCAGCTATTACTATCTGTACCTGCAGCTTCATAATACTATTCTAATCATCCCTATCTGAGCTCATAGTGTAATGTGAAAGGTGAAAAAAAGCATTTATACACTTGGGCAACATTAACCCTTTGTTCATCCCCGCAGCCGCAGGGATGAACAAAGCATCCGGCAACCGGATTGCACATTCGGATTCGGGTTTAGGGACACATTTTGAATGCAAAATGTGTCTGAAGGCACATGAGATTACCGCATCCAGATCTGCTTTCCAAGTCAATGATTGGCCGCTCGCGGTTATGTGATTTGTGCGTCACATGACGTCACATATCATATGACCACAAGCGGCCAATCAGCGCCCCATGACATCATGCCAGGTCTTGTCAGATCGGTACCTGGCTCTGGATAGCCCGAACAAGCCGGCGGAGAGGTAAGTATTCATTATTTATTATTTTTAGTACCTCTGGCTTTCTTTAATTTAGATTTCGCAGTGTATATTAATACACTGCAAAATCAAATGGGGGCTGGCAGACATGTCACAGAGGGGAGGAGGAAGAGGATTCTTCCTCCCCTTCTGTGACATCAGATCCTGCAGTGCCGGCCCCTCTGGGAGAAAGTGCGGGTGCTGCTGCGTAAAGAATTGACATGTCAATTCCTTTTAAGCCCGCGCTTTCTCCGATAAAAGCGTGGCATATTTTTACGCTGTGTCTGTATGGCAAAGTGAATTTCCCATTCACTTTGCCGACAGACACAAGGCACATTGCACATTTTTGAAAAGTTTGCGCAATAAAGCGCTCAAAAATGCGCAATGTGTGAACATAGCCTTACTGCTTTACTAATTTCGTAAAATCAAATCACACAAAACTTTGTCACATTTGATTTTTTTCATAATATCATTTAATTATGAATTTCTTAAAAAATTTTCAACACTTGATATAAGAAAAATTACAGTGCCATTCAGAATTACAACTCATCCTGCAAAAACCAAGTCCTCATATATCTACACTAATGAAAAAATGCAAACATTTTTGCTCGTGCAAGAAAATGAGATAAAAATCTAAAGCACAAAAACAAAAAAAAACTTCCTGGTACTTGAAAGTTTAAAGCAGGGGTCCCCAACCACCAGGCCGCAGAACGGGATCGGGCTGCGGAGGTCTGCGTGCCGGTCCGTGCTTCCACAGCCCAGCACTACACATAGTGTGCTCTGTGGCGGTTCATCTCGTAGTGATGTCACCGCCTCCCCCCGTCCCGCACCTGCTGCATTATGTCCTCACTCTGTTCTTTTCCTCAGCTCTGCGAATAGTAGTACATGAGAAGCCATTGGCCAATCACAGTGCATCAGCCAGGCCAATTATGGTGCAGCAGCCAAACCCTGATTGGCTAGTGGCTTTTACACTGTGATTGGCCAAGCTGCTGCACTGTGATTCGCCGATGGTTTTTCATGTGCTTCTATTCACAGAGCTGAGGAAAAGGACAGAGAGGGGACATAATGCTGCAGGTGCGTGGGGAGGTGGCGGTGATTGAAGTCAGGGGTGTAACTAGGTTTGCCGGCACCCGGGGCAGAGATCTGATTTGGCGCCCCCCCCTCAAAGTAGGTGAGGACCGGGGGGGGGGATTGTTGGGGGGTGCTGTCAGATTTCAGTGTGTGCAGACAGTGTGCGGCAGGCAGTGTGTGCGGACAGTGTGTGCAGCACGCAGTGTGTACAGACAGTGTGCGGCAGGCAGTGTGTGCAGACAGTGTGCGGCAGGCAGTGTGTGCAAGAGACAGTGTGTGCAGACAGTGTGCAGCAGACAGTGCGGCAGGCAGTGTGTGCAGCAGACAGTGCGGCAGGCAGTGTGTGCGGACAGTGTGTGCAGCACGCAGTGTGTGCAGACAGTGTGCGGCAGGCAGTGTGTGCAGACAGTGTGCGGCAGGCAGTGTGTGCAAAAGACAGTGTGTGCAGACAGTGTGCAGCAGACAGTGCGGCAGGCAGTGTGTGCGGACAGTGTGTGCAGCACGCAGTGTGTGCAGACAGTGTGCGGCAGGCAGTGTGTGCGGCAGGCAGTGTGTGCGGCAGGCAGTGTGTGCAAGAGACAGTGTGTGCAGCAGACAGTGTGTGCAGCGCTGGCTCTAGAGGGAGCACAAGGACTACAGGTGGCAGCATGCTGCTGACTTATGTTAGTTATAAGGAAGGGTGTGAGGACCCAGACATGAATGTGGACATGATAGAGGGCAGATGTGACACCCACCTGTCTCCAGGGAACCAGCCTCTTGGTGTTGGGGGTCAGTGCACTCAGCTCCGGGGATCTCTCCTCCATGTCAGGAGCGGAGTGAGCAGGACAAGTGCAGTGCGCCCGGCCACCACCAGATGGCGAGGAGGAGGCGCTTTACAGGAGTCCTACATGCGGGGACACACTTGTCCGACAGACATGCGAGTCTGTCGGAGGAGACTCGCAAGGAGCAGGAGCTGTGACCCGGAACGGCCTCTTTCTGTCAGGACGGGGAGTGTAGAGCTGCAGAAACACACAATCAGCTGACAGCCCCGTCCTGACAGAAAGAGGCCGTTCCGGGTCACAGCTCCTGCTCCTTGCGAGTCTCCTCCGACAGACTCGCATGTCTGTCGGACAAGTGTGTCCCCGTCACTGAGCACTGTCGGATTCCAGCCTCGCCCGCGCCGCTCATATTGCAGCCGCGGGGGGTTGAGGGAGGGGGTGCCGCCGGCGCCCTCCACTGAGTTGCGCCCGGGGCAAAAGGTCCGTCTGCACCCCCCTAGATACGCCCCTGATTGAAGTGTGTGTGTGTCATAGAGATAATGGTGGCTGGAAGAGGAAGCTGGGGCTAGAAGAGGAAGCTGAGGCTGGAAGAGGAAGCTGTGGCTGGAAGAGGAGGCTGGGGGTTGGAAAAGGAGGCTGGCAGCTAGAAGAGGAGGCTGGGGGCTAGAAGAGGAGGCTGTGACTGGGAGAGCAGGCTGAGGGCTGGAAGAGGAGGCTGGGGCTGGAAGTGGAGGCTGAGGGCTATAAGAGGAGGCTGGGGGCTGGGAGAGGAGGCTGGAGGCTGTAAGAAGAGGCTGGGGGCTGTAAGAGTAGGAGGATGGGGGCTGCAAGGGGATTATGATGGATGCTGTAAGTTGATTATGATGGGGTTGCAAGGGGATTATGATGGGGACACAGTATTGTGCACTGCAAGGGGATGATCGGGGCTGCAAGGGAATGTTGGTGATACCATATTGGGGGCTGCAAGGGGATGGAAAAATAAGACATCCCCTGAAAATATCATGTAAATAGGATCTCGGGGAAACGGGGTACTAAACTCCATCCCTTCTCTATAGCCCTGGCCCATATTACTAAAGCTCCACACACCCCCGCCAGGCCACTGAAAAATAGTTTTGCATGAAGTCGGTCCCTGGTGCAAAAAAGGTTGGGGTCCACTGGTTTAAAGTAAAAAAGAGCCACTAAATTATGCCTAAAGTTAGATAAACGAGCCACAATGCTTCTATTAATAAAATGTATAGGGAGATTAAACCAAAGTAGAGCTCTTTCAAAATGCATAAAGTTTCCTGATAGAAAAAGACCCATTTACAACCACACATTAGAAAGCCATCACATTATCAGTCCTGAAGACACAGATTTTATCTCTTGGCTGGGGTAAGATAACTCCAAAAAATTATGAAAAATCTGTGTCTTCAAATTAAGACTTGGTGCTTTATTGCTCCATTAAAATCTTATCACATAGTGAATAAGACAGTGAATATTGACGTCGCCTTCCAAATGATCTGACTAGTTTGTTTTAAAAGTCCTTAACCCCCCTTAACGCCCCTCCAGCGCGGAGCTCACATCAAACACCCGACATCTCAGCTGATCTGATCAGCTGAGATGTCGGGCTTGCAGCACCGATCAGATCCGGGATCTGATTGGTGCTGTTAACCCTTTGGATTCCGCCATCAATCACTGACAGCAGGATCCAAAGGTGCCGCGGCAGGAAATGCGCTGTTCCCCGCCTGCACCGGCGATCCCGCGATAAGATCACGGGATCTCCGGCACTCACATCACAACCCAGGGTCCTGTCATGGAGCACTTCCTCTCAGTGGTTGGTGTGCGCTAAAAACCACTGAAAGTGAAAGGAACTACCATGTCCCTATGTGCTGCAGCTCATCATGACATAGCAGAAGTGATCGGATGGTGCAGTACTGTGGTGCCCTATGGGGCTGTGTAAAATTAATTAATTGTGTTATAAAGTTTGTAAAAATATAAGGGAAAAAAAAACTTCAAATCACCCCCCTTCCCCTCCATTCAAAATGAAAGCATTAAAAAAAAACAAAAACATATATTTGGTATCGCCGCATTCAGAAACGCCTGATCTATCAATATCTAAAATCAATTAGGCTGGCTTCACACTGGCGTTCGGAGCGCAGCGCACCGAACGCAGCCAAACGCTTGGGCACATGTGTTCCTATGTTTAACATAGGAATGCATGTGCCTGCGTTTGGCTGCGTTCGGTTGCGTTTGCGTTCAGATGCGCATAATTTGTGCACCCTCTGAGCGCACTCCGAACGCATCATGTTGCATTTTTTGTGCGTTCACGGGCGCTTGCTTTATCTACAAGCGCCCGCAAGCGCACAAACAATGCATTGGCGTCAATGGGTCCGTAGTGTTCTGCGCTTGACAGTGCAGGAGAACACTGCGGACCCATTGAAATCTCTCCCAGTGGCCGCCGGTGATGTCACAGGAGATCACCGACAGCCACCGGGAGATCAGCTCAGCGTCTGATGATCTCCTCCTCCCCGCCGCCGGTAATCTGCTAGCGGTGTTGGCGGGGAGAAACAGCTGATGTGACAGCGCCTCTCGGTGTCGGCGCAGGAGATTCAAGCAGCTGTCAGATCAGCAGTTTCTCCCCGTCGACAAGTCCCGGAGGTTACCGGCGGCCGGGAGGAGATCTCCGCTGCTGATCTCCGTCCCGTCCCCGGACACCTCCGATTGGCTGCCCAGGCTGCACAGTGATGTGTCCGCAGGCGGACATTCTCCGCTGCGGACACATCAAAATGACATGCTTTTCACTGCGTTTGTGTCTGCATGCCATCAGCATGCAGACACAAATGCAAATGTGAAGCCAGCTTTAATGAGAGCCGTAAACTGCATAACCAAAAAAAAGGTCCAAATGCCAAAATTATGCTTTTTTGATGGCCACAACATTGCTATAAAATGCAATGATGAGCGATCAAAACAAGCATCCACCAAATATTAGTATCATTAGAAATGTCAGCTCAAGCAGCAAAAATAAGCCATCACACAGTCCCAGATCCCCAAAAATGAAAACGCTACGGGTCAAAGAAAATGGCGCAAAAAGAGCGATTCTTTTTTTTCAAAACTTCTGATTTTTTTTTCACCACTTAGATACCAGTAAAGGTATACATGTTTGGTATCTACAAACTCGTACTGACCTGAAACATCACACCATCATGTCAGGTTTATGGTCAAGTGAACAGGGCGACTAAAAAACCCAAAACGCAAATGTGTAATTGCACTTTTTTTGCAATTTCACCGCATTTTGAATTGTTTTCCCATTTTCCTGTACACTGTGGTAAAATAAATGACTACATCTGAAAGTACAACTTGTCCGAAAACAAGCCCTCATATGTCTATATTGACAGAAAAATAAAAAAATTATGGCTCTGGAAAGCAGGGGAGCAAAAAAAAAAAAAAAAATTCTTGGGTGATGAAGGGATATCTACAGGGTGGGCCATTTATATGGATGCACCTAAATACAATGGGAATAGTTGGTGATATCAACTTCCAGTTTGTGGAACATTAGTATATGGGAGGGGGAAAACTTTTTCAGATGGGTGATGACCATGGTGGCCATTTTGAAGTTGGCCAGTTTGGATCCAACTTTAATTTTTTCAATGGGAAGAGGGTCATGTGACACATCAAACGTTTTGAGAATTTCATAAGAAAAACAATGGTGTGCTTAATTTTAACGTAACTTTAATCTTTCATGAGTTATTTACAAGTTTATGACCACTTATAAAATGTGTTCAAAGCGCTGCCCATTGTGTTGGATTGTCAATGCAACCCTTTTCTCCCACTCTTGACACACTGATAGCAACACCGCAGAAGAAATGCTAGCACAGGCTTCCAGTATCTGTTGTTTCAGAGGCTGCACATCTCGTACCTTCACAGCATAGACAATTGCCTTCAGATGAGTGATTAGGCAAACTTTTTTGCGAATGGTGAAGTTAACAAACAAAACCACCGCTATTGGTCTGACACTAACCCGCAGTGGATAGATCCCTCCAAGACTGTTGGAACACAAAAACTGATGGTATGGTGTGGTATATGGGGTACAAAGATAGTGGGGCTATTCTTCATCAATGGAAACCTCAATGACACTGGATATCTGAATCATGTAGCAATTTCAGATATCCAGTGGCATTGAGGTTTCAATTGATGAAGAATAGAAGTTGATATCACTAACCATTCCCATTTTATTTAGGTACATCAATATAAATGGCCCACCCTGTAAGTAATGGTACAGCCGACATATAAAGATTACATTCAGTGCACAAAATGGCATACACTGTGTTGGATATATCACAATTAACAAAACATTTTATTTCAAAAAGCTGTGCCCCATTTTTCTGAAAACTCTGTGTTCTCTTTGTATACAGGTATATACACCCAGTGCATCTAGATCTGCCTTATTTTAAGAAATCTTTTCGAGAGAACCAGGTTCTTTTTTTCCACAAATGGGTATTAAACAGATTAGGGCATAAAAAGTCTCTAGTCATTTTTGCAGTAAACCCACAACCTTGGATAATGATATTATTAAAGTGAAATTGTGATAAAGTACTGGTAGGTATTTTTTGATGAACAGTTTTATTTCTCCATACTGCTTACTATATGCGGTAGTGACATATACCGGACTAGTTCGTAATTTATTTATTTTTGATCCACTCATGAGATTTTGGGGGAAATCTGCTTTACCTTAAATTCTACATTATTTTAGATGGTTTCATCATTGACGATCTTTCCTGAATATTGGTATTTTGTTCCCCATATAGAGAAGACAAGAGGGGGGGGGGACAAGAGGCGCAATAGTGCCCTTATCACTAGACACTACTCCTGTAGTGGTGAGAAAAGAAAAGCCACTCACCTATGCCAGTTGTGCCACCCACAACTGGTTAATAGACCTGGTAGGATAAATATCCTGATGGCTGCTGCTGGACTTCCACCGGTTTCCATTCGTGGAGACGAAATCAGATGCTTTGGGGAAGGAGAGGTGTGTCACAGTCCGCACTGCCAATGTGCTGTCAAAGTGTTCCGCTTTAAAGAATGCCAGTAGACAGTGTCCAAGTTTAACCTTTTTATTCTCCAACGCGTTTCAACGCCTTCCTGGCGTCTTCCTCAGGGATCCCTGAGGAAGACGCCAGGAAAGACGTTGAAACGCGTTGGAGAATAAAAAGAAGGTTAAACTTGGACACCGTCTACTGGCATTCTTTAAAGCGGAACACTTTGACAGCACATTGGCAGCGCGGACTGTGACACACCTCTCCTTCCCCAAAGCACCATATAGAGAAGAGTCACAGGAAAAGCACTTAGCTCTCACTAGTTCTCCATAGGGGATGGCAGCTATCGTATTTTTGTGGTGGCAGTTATCAGATATCAAAATGTTATTCCCTGCACAAGGTTTCCTAAAGATTGTGGGGTTAACCGTTTGAGTGTTTTCACCACCTGTTAGGCCGGTCACATCACGATTTTGGAGCTTCTGAGTGTATCCGTTTCAAAACGAATACACTCGGATCCAAAATCGGATCCCATGTATCCCTATGGGGCTCGGAATCGATGTGTGCCTTTTTCATCTGATTTTGGCACCATCCGATCCTGTTCGATTTCAGCACGGACACAAAAACGCAGCCTGCTGCATTTTTGTGTCAGAGAATGAAATCGGACAGCCTCGGATCCGAGCTGATCCGAGCCCCGAAGACATGGGAGCCTATGGACATCAGATCCGAGTTGAACTCGGATGCGATGTCGGCTCTGTGTCCTCCTTGCTCTTGCCTCCCTGCATCTTCCTCCCAGCTATTCTATGCTGTCCCCAAGCTATTCTAACCTCTTCCCTGTCTTATTCCCTATCCTTTTCTCTATTCTATTCCCTCTGTTTGTTTAAAAAAAATCCCTGAGGATACATTACCTTCCGACACCTCCAGTGACTGTCATTATCTGTGCAGAAGATCCTGTGGTGATGTCAGAGGTGACATCATCACAGGTCCTTCAGCCACCAGATGGAGACTGTCGTATGAAGCTGTCAGAAGGTAATGTATCCTCAGGGAGGGATTTTTTTTATTTTTTACATACTGGAGGGGGAGAGGACAGGGGGGAGAACAGGAAGGGGGAGGATAGAGGAGAGGGAGAGCAGAGATAGAAGAGGGACAGACAGGGACAGGCAGGGAGAACAGGATACACACGGATCCTGAATAGAATCGGATCGGATGGCTATTTGCCATCCGATTGCAGGGATCTGTGTGGATCCGCGCCTGTCCGTGGAATCCTCCTTCAAACTCAGATCCCACGGACAGGCACTAAATCATGATGTGAAACCGGCCTTAGTAAAATATCAAGAAAGGAAATGCAGTTACCAATTGATGAAGCGATAAATTACAAACTAAACTCATTGTCGTTGATGTAAGAGAAGAATTTGACACAGCCGTGACATCACCATCCCAAACAATCAGAACATCATTCACAAAATAACTGTAAAAAATTAGATTGTCCACAAATTGGTTTTGTTATGAATAAATATATACTTCCTCTCAAACATCAACAAAAATAATTGCAAGGGATGGGAACAATTTTGATCCTATTGGGTCACCCCATATCTGCAGGTAAAACACATACCTATTAAAAATTATGAGATGACAAGTAATACATTGCCGTTAAAAGGAACTCTTTAAATTTTAACGAAATATCACTATATTTTATCTGAAATCAATCAATTGATTTTAATGCCAGGGCATGTGATATAATCAATTATAAATTGGTAATATCGCAGGTAAAAAAAAGCCATACCTTTCTGCCATTTAAATTTTTCAGAGAATATTCATTAGGTATCTAAAGATTTTGGAGATTAAGGGTTGAAGGTACCCATCAACCCAGGCACTGAGCCCATCATTGACCCAATGCCCGAGATGGTTGGTTGCAGAGGAGGAGGGATTACCTCCTTGTGAACGTTAGGCAATATATGGAATAATGCCATTTTTGAATGTTCAATGAGGTGATATCCTGATTCCCTTTTGTTGATAACTTCCTTGTTTAGACTAATGCTCAGTAAATCCTATGCTAATGTCCTTCAGTTCAGGCTCAAGTGCGAGCGTGAGCCATGTGTCATGCAACTGTGATACCATCCTGTAAGTATTTCTAGGAATTGGATCCATTAGAATTTTTGAGGTGTCTAGCACCAAAATAGTCTGGTGTCCACCTTTTGTTCTAAGGCTGAACCATTAGGAAATTGAAAACTAGAATTTTAAAGCATTTAGCGGACATCAGAAATATAAAAAACAGTTAATGTGTCAGGTCCAGCCAAACATTTTGTAGAATGTCATCGGGGTATTTGAGAGTCATTTTATTTTTTGGGGAACTTTCAAGGTGAATAAACCACAGTGAGGAAGAAATTGGAGAAAACAATTTCTGAAAAAAGAAGCCTGGTGCATAATGAATTTAAATACGGTATACGAATACCGCTAGGTCTGAACTATAAAAGTGATCTGATGTTCATTTATTAGAAATACTTTCAGCAATACATGCCTTTATAAAGTACTGGTTAATGCTTCATTTTTCTACTAATAATTAAAGTAAATATAGATCTTTTTTTTACATGTGAAGAGTTAAACTTTTTTAACATAGGTATGCTCAATTACTCGATTTGGTAAATGATAACAGAGTAGTAAATGTGTCTGACTTATGTCTTCTTAAACTTGTCTGATCATGGAGAACTTTAGATATGACTAAGGGCCCCTTTACAAGTAGCGACGCACCAGTGATCCTGACAATGATCCGACCCGGCCGGGGCTGGGTGCGTCGCTACATGGTCGCTGGTGAGATGTCAAACAGTCAGATCTCACCAGCAACGCAGCAATGATTCGGCTGTCATTGGGAACCTGTCACTCTCGGGCATAGTATTGAGATCGGTGGTCGTTGTCTCTGTCAAACACAGCGATGCATGCTGCCCAGCAGGAGCGCGACGACCATAAAATGTCCAGAACAATTTGTAATGATCAGTGATCTCACAGAGGGGGCCTGGTCGCTGCTAAGTGTCACATATAGCGAGATTGCTGGCGTGGTTGCTGATAAGTCCCAATACCTGTGACGTTGCAGCGATATCGCTAGCGATATCGTTGTGTGTGAAGTACCCCTAAGACTTTTTGTTGAAAAGCGTCACATTGAAAACAAACTTTTAGCTGTGAAACCATCTCAGCAGCACACTAATAGTGTAATTGTCTGGCATTATTGTACCAGATCTGCTCAGTGTCATGTTACACACCTCTTGGGGATAAGGGAGAGAGATAAGTAGTGTGATGATTACATGGACTCCAGCAGAAGGAATGAGACATGTCTTTACAGACAGACAGAGGTGTTGTGTCTCATGCAGTGATACTCATTCACTCCTCCTTCAGGGGAGAAGGTGGTGCTGTGCACAGCTTCCATTGTCCACTCTGTAATCATCACACTGCTTATCTATCTCCCTTCTCCCCAAGAGTGAATCATGACACTGAGCAGATCTGGTACATTAATGCCATTCATTTACACTAAAGGCCCAGTCACACATAACAATATCGTTAGAGAGATCGTTGTAACTGTGACGTTACAAAGATCTCTCCAGCGATGTCGTTATTTGTGACACTTAGCAGCCATGAGGCCCCTGCTGTGAGGTCGCTGATCGCTGCAAAGTGCTCTGGGTCATTTTTTGATAGTTGTTTTCCCACTGGTCAGCACGCATCGCTGTGTGTGACAGAGAGAAACAAGCGATCAATGACCTCACTGGCTGGTAACCATGGTAAACACCAGGAATCCAGGTAGTGCGCACTGCCTGGATACCCCGTGTGTATCATAGTTACCAGCGTCCTCCCTGCTTAGCGCTGCTTGTAAGCAGGGAGGACGCTGGTAACTATGATAAACAGCGGGTATCCAGGCAGCGCGCACT
Source organism: Allobates femoralis (assembly GCA_033576535.1). Taxonomy (NCBI): domain Eukaryota; kingdom Metazoa; phylum Chordata; class Amphibia; order Anura; family Aromobatidae; genus Allobates; species Allobates femoralis. Next base: position 522,440,906 of record JARQOC010000004.1, on the reverse strand, counting down.
GCCTAGATACCCGGTGATTATCATAGTTACCAGCGTCCTACCTGCTTATAGGCAGCGCTAAGCAGGGAGGACACTGGTAACATCGCATTCAGCAATGTGAGAGGTGGCTCCCGTGCCCCTGATCGCAGGGGAGAACTGCCTGTTTGACAGCTCCCCAGCGACCAGGTAACGACGCTCCAGCGATCTCGGCAGGTCGTTATCGCTGTTATGATCGCTGGAGCGGTCGCTGTGTGTGACAGGGCCTTAACATTGTGCTGCTGAGGTGGCATCACAGCAATGAGTTTACTTTTACTTTGAAATGAATATTGACAGTCAGCACCAATCCCTGTTCCTGCACAGAGGGGCAGGCAGAAGAATATGCATGAGACATTTACATACTATTGACTAATCAAAACGAGACTATAGAATTTTCAAATGCTTATAGCAACATAATGAGGCCACATATAGGAATGTAAGGCTAGGGTCACATTTAAAACAAGAATTGCATTCACCGCATCCGGATCCGGATGCGGTGAATGCAATGCCGGTCACACACATTTTCCTCTGAAAATGTGTGCTGAATACCGCACTGCAGTTGCCGAATGGCTCAGGATGTGTAATCCTGAGCCATCCGGCAACTGCATAGTTTGCGGATCCCGGCTATTGCCGGGATCAGCAAACTGTAGTATGTGTAGTAAATAGTTAAAATAACTAACAGTAATGTTTCAGGTCTATAGGGGGGTCTTAGACCCCCCTATAGACCGGCCGCCCACTCCGGTGGGCTTCTACTACAATATCCCCAATGGCACGGGCTCCTCGGAGCTCCGTGCAAGTTCCCACGCCTCCCGCCCCCCGTATCTGTACAGAGGGGTGCCTGCACCCCTCTGTTAGCATTATCCCTAAATGTGGCATCCACAGATTACAGTTAGAAATTACTATAGTTACGTCATTCTTCATGTTCGGTCTCGATCCATCTATGGGCAGGGCTTTGTTCTTCTGCCGCCGCCCATGGAATGATGATGTCCGCCTCCTCTGGCCTTCTCCCTGTCTTTTCAGGGCGGCCGCGTCATGAAAGGGGCGGGGCTACGGTCGCGTCATACCGTAGCCCCGCCCCTTTCATGACGCGGCCGCCCTGAAAAGACAGGGAGAAGGCCAGAGGAGGCGGACATCATCATTCCATGGCAGCGGCAGAAGAACAAAGCCCCGCCCATAGATGGATCGAGACCGAACATGAAGAATGACGTAACTATAGTAATTTCTAACTGTAATCTGTGGATGCCACATTTAGGGATAATGCTAACAGAGGGGTGCAGGCACCCCTCTGTACAGATACGGGGGGCGGGAGGCGTGGGAACTTGCACGGAGCTCCGAGGAGCCCGTGCCATCGGGGATATTGTAGTAGAAGCCCACCGGAGTGGGCGGCCGGTCTATAGGGGGTCTAAGACCCCCCTATAGACCTGAAACATTACTGTTAGTTATTTTAACTATTTACTACACATACTACAGTTTGCTGATCCCGGCAATAGCCGGGATCCGCAAACTATGCAGTTGCCGGATGGCTCAGGATTACACATCCTGAGCCATCCGGTTACTGCAGTGCGGTACAGGGAAACGCTGCGAAAACTGCTGCCTGCATGATTTTTAACGCAGGCAGCAGTGCCGGATACGGCCACCGGATGGCTTGTGAAGCCATCCGGTGTTTTGCATTGGCTCCTATGGGGAGCGTTTCCTGGTCCGGTTTTGAGCTTTTTGAAAGCTCAAAACCGGATCAGGATTTTAAAAAAAAAACGGGAATGTGACCCTAGCCAAAGTTATATATTCTGACCGGGCTACCCAAGGCCTATTTCAAGATACTGTTAGTATGACACACAAAAACCATCTTACAGTTTCCCTTTAACACAAGGAACTCTGCAAACATCCAATAACTTGGTGGAATTGCAGAGGAAATGATGGAGTAAATTACAATAAAAAAACAGTACAAGATAGCTAAAAAAACCTGAAGGCTGTAATTGTTGCCACAGGTTGTCCAACCATTACCATTTTTGTGGATTATAAAATGCACATTTTACCCCCAAATTTTGGGGGAAATAGAAGTGCATCTTTAAATCTGAATAAAGCTTAAAGGGGCAGCGCAACGGTGGTAGAGTGGCTCAAGAGGGTCACAGAAGTCAGAGTCAGCAATGCTGCAGGTACCTTGGAGGTGGTGTCATGGTGGTAGGATGCAGGCGCCATTGATCTACCTGTGTGATGCAGATGCCTTTAATCTGGTGGCAAATGATGTCTATAGGAAAATGGCACACATGCAACATGAGAACTAGGAGATCCAGTGCATTCTATAATCTGTTAAGTACGGTGATTTTGTCTATGTCACATAATATCTTTTTTTTTAATTTACACCATATTTAGTATTTGACCAGTTCATCTTTTTTGTAAATTAATTTTGGACCTGCTATTAAAATATTCTAATTTGAGATTAGAAGATCTAACAAGTTTCAAATTTGCCAAACAGTGCAGATTTTACTCGTAGATTGTATTCAGAGCAAGTTTTGGTGCGTAGTGTAGCCGATTTGGCCACGAGTATTCTGGAATGACTGACCAAGTCCTAGTCAAGGCTATAAGTCCTGATTTAGCATGAAGATCTAGGATTTTGAGCTGTTAAGAAGATCCACCAAGGATTTTGTTGGGGAAAAGTAGCAGAGGTAGCTCAAAATGTGAGCCATGATGTTTTAGTGTTTTTTTCCTTTTGCAGAATTCTATGGTTCAATAAAATGGCAACCAAAAGGCTGCTTTTTTGAAAAATTTCCCAGGATTAATTGCAAAAAATGAGTTCTGGAGAATACATGGTAAATTTTTTGAACCTTCAAGGAGATTTCAATTCCACTTTAATAAAGTTGCTCAATAATAATTCTAACTATGCAGATTTGGTACAGATTCTATTATTTCTAAATAATACACATTTAGATTGTTATCTATTAAAGACAAAGGGTGCCAGTATTGTTGATAATGACTGAACTAGCCAACAACAAGGTAAAATGTAATAGGTGATTTTTCAAAGAAGATGTACAATTAAGAACAGATTCCAAGCCTGTAGCGTTAACATAACAAATCTAACAAATCAGCATAAAATAACAAATAAGAAATGATACAAAATGGAATTGGGGGTACTGTAGAGAAAAGGCTAGTACAGGAGTTCTGCAGAGCCATATATAATGTGTAAACTCATTTATTCATACATAAAAATGAAACTAAGTATTACCACAATTGAGCCTAATTGCCATCCGATTTCGTCAGATCCGATTTGTGTCCGATATTTTGCTGTACTCAAAATCAGTGCATGCTCCGATTTTGGGCACAGCGGACCAAATCGGACCAAATTGGATCCGACCCGATCCGTGGCCGTTAACATGGGGGTCTATGGAGTACGGGTCCGAGGGAACAGCTGATCGTTCCTCTAACCCGATTTTAGTATACTGAGCATGCTCAATACACTAAAATTGCTCCTTACCATTTAATTTCACTTCCGCAATGTATATACATACATTGCGGAAGTGAAATTTAGTAAAAGAAAGGGTTAAAAAAAAAATTATATTCTCACTTTTCTAGCGATCACCCGACGCCTCCGGCAAGCTCCAGATGCTTAGAGGACCTGCGGTTACGTCACTATCCAATCAGCTGATCGAGTCACATGACCGATTACCGCGGTAACTGTGGTAATGTGACCCGATGACGCTGCCGGGTTGTGACATAACGCAGGTCCTGTAAGCATCCAGAGCTTGCTGGAGGCATCAGGGGACTCGCTGGAAAGGTGAGTGTACGCATTTTTTATTTTTAACCCCTTCTTTTACTAAATTTCACTTCCGCAATGTATGTATATACATTGCGGAAGTGAAAGTGCCCCGCTGACTTCTGTAATCTCTTTCTGTGTCTGAATCCGTGATAATCACGGTCCCGGACACAGAAATAGGTCACCTCCTGTGGTGTCCGTTCCTGTCCATGGGGTCCTGCAAAAAGTAGGTTCCCACGGACAGGAAAAAATACGCTATGTAAAACCAGCCTTGGTCAGGAGTCTGATAAAGGATGCCATCTAGATTTGATTCTGAATAATTAGGAACATATAAAGTGAAGAATTGTAAAGTCAAGATCTCTAGAGGGATGTTGCTGTGTAAAGTATCATTGCACACATAATTGTCATATTGTTAGAAAATTTATGTGTGTGAAGGTATTCTAGCTACATATTTGGTTTATTTGTTCGGTGAAGATGCTTCAGTAAATCAGTGGCGTAGCAACTGTTTGTGGCGCCCGGGGCGGTCGGAAAATTTGCTGCGGCTGCCGCCACTTTGGTCGTTGATAACCCAAAGGCATCCAAAGAGCCCACACTACACTCAAAGATCTAATTTTTAGTCTGCTACAAACTCTGCTGTTATTATTTCTGAATTTCTAGACTTTCATCTTCTTGCAGTTCTCTATATATACAGGGCCACCGTTAAGGCCTTACCGGCCTTACTGGAGTAAGGGGCCCGGCAGTTTTTAGAGGGGGCGTGTCCATTTAAACAGGCGCAAGGGGGCCCGGGTGTGCTGGCGGGGGGCGTGGCCGTTTGGAGCATGTGTGTGCCTGACTGGGTGTGCGCGTGTGTGTGTGCATGTGTGTGCATGCCTGGCTGGGTGTGACTGTGTGTGCCTGGCTGGGTGTGCATGTGTGTGCATGTCTGGCTGGGTGTGTATGTGTGTGCGTGCGTGGCCGGGTGTGCATGTGTGTGCATGCGTGGCCGGGTGTGTATGTCTGTGCCTGACTGTGTGTGCGTGTGTGTGCATGTGTGTGCATGCCTGGCTGGGTGTGCCTGTGTGTGCCTTGCTGTGTGTGTGTGTGTGTGTGTAACTGGCTAGGTGTGCATGTGTGTGTGTGACTGGTGGGTGTACGTGTGTGTACCTGGCTAGGTGTGCATGTGTGTGTGTACACTGCTTGAAGGGAGGGCTTAGTTGTAGTGAGGAGTAGGGAGGGGTGGGAACAGGAGTAACTTAGTTAGACAGAGTCAGACGGTGGGAGAAAGTGAGTCTGCTGACTGCCTTCAGGCTGTGCACAGTCTCCAATGTGTATACATCCTGCAGCAGTCACTAATGTGCATACATCCCTCAGCAGCATTTAATGTGCATACGTCTCAAAGCAGTCTCCATTGTGCATTTGTCCCGCAGCCGTCTCTATTGTGTATTATCTATTGTGTATACAGCTATTGTATATTCAGCCCACAGGAGTCTCAAGTGTGTAATATATAATAAAGAGAGAGAGTGTAAAAAAAAAAAAACAGCACAAAAATATAGAAAAAAGTGGACTTTATTGCCCAATAGCGTAGCCACGCATTGGGCAATAAAGTCCACTTTTTTCTATTTTTTTGTGCTGTTTTTCCTTTTTTTTACTCTATTGTAAGGAACCATCTGGATTACTGGTTGGGAAAGCTTTGCACATAAATTGAGGTGATTTTTGGTGGTGTTCCAATTTTTCACTATAAGTATCATGTATGTTTGGGTGGAGGCGGAGCATGGGTGGAGGCGGAGCATGGGTGGAGGCGGAGTCTCAGGGGGCCCCAAAATTTTGGCAGTAAGGGGCCCCGAAATTCCTAGTGGCAGCCCTGTATATATATATCCCTATATACAAAAATATAACTACTATACTAAAACACAGAGAGAAGGGGTGCAATTCGGGGGTGGTAAGTATTGGGCCAAATGACCACAGGTCCTATCACCGATCACGACAGTGGAGACAGGTCCTGCAGTGCCTCCGCTCAGGGCTGTATTTGGAGTTCCTGTCGCCCTAGGCACCTTCAGTGGTCGCGCCCCCCCCGATCAGTCAGACTAAGCGTATGTAGACACAGTATTTTATTTTTCAGGCAGATCAGTTTGGTATTCCGCCTGACCAAACAACGGATAAACGGATAAATGCTAAAAGGAATGAATAAACGGTCTGCTGTTCATATGTTCAGTCTTTTGAGATTTTCCTTTGTAACTGTGTGTCCAATCTTTTATCTGAATTCCAGCCCTCAGGGGGTTCACAGATGTCAGTGCTTGTAGTCTTCATACATATAAGACTAAAGTTGGCCAAGTCTGCGAGGACAGTCTAATGTGTATGGGGGCTCTAACTAATTATTGGTCAAGGAAAATAAGGATCCAGCATGTCCGATTACAGGCTGTAGACCCTTTTGTCCTCTAAGTGATAATCTGCAGCCAGAGACATCTCAGGCTCCTTCTACATCAGCGGTTCTGTCTGAATCTGGCAGATTTACCACATCTGCCGCCTAATGGACAACTTGCTGTGCACTTGTGGCAAACCCCATTCATTCTCTTTGGGGCTTGCGGCAATTGCGGTTTTGCCGCAATCCAGAAAATCAGACAGTTGCGGCCACAAAAAAAACGCGATTAGTAGCGGGTTTTTTTGCCGCAGCAAATGCGGGATCTGCTGGATCTGGCAGAACCGCACTTGCCCCACCCGACCACAAGCCCCATAGACAAGGCATGGGGCTTGCCGGATCGGTGCCTCAAGTCGGCAGATTAGGCACCACCTGCTGGATTAGCCGGAAACATCAGCAACTGCTGATGTGAAAGTGGCCTAACAGCAGCTTTCATACAGTATACAGGAATAATGGGAAGAATGAGCACTCCTGTGTATAGAAGACCCGAGCAAGCTCACTGCCGGCTGAGCGATCGGACTCCTAGCTATATTGCTTGGGGGCTTTAGTCAATTGTTTGGCTGACATTCAGCTGTATTTTTAGTCAAGCACACTTGCGTTATAATGTTTTAGGATCAAGTCTGTTAAGTCTGTTAAGTTAAAGATTACGACATCCACATGACTACATCACCAGAACCACCAGCCATACAATACCATCTCATTCTGCCCCATCTTCCAGGCTACCCCATCCATCCATCCATCCATCCCATTCTGCCCTCTCTTCCAGGCTGCCCCATCCATCCATTCTGTCCCCTCTTTCAGGCCGCCCCATCTATCCATCCATCCATCCATCCCATTCTGCCCCCTCTTCCAGGCCACCCCATCTATCCATCCATCCATCCATCCATCCATCCCATTCTGCCCCTCTTACAGGCCACCCCATCTATCCATCCATCCATCTCAATCTGCCCCCTCTTCCAGGTCGCCCCATCTATCCATCCATATATCCCATTCTGTCTCCCCCAGGCTGCTATCTTCGGCTGTAACAGCACCTTACCTGACTCCACGCTCCTGATTCTGGATCTCTCATCCCGGCAGCTTCTTCCTCTGCGGCTCCCGGTCTCCAGCTCACCTGCACTCGGCAACAGGCATCCAGCACCTGCCACCAACACCAGGCACCCGGCACCTGCACCAGCACCACCCCTGTGTACATCCATATCCCAGCAACCCTGTCCCATCCATATCCTTGCACCCTTCTGCTGCATCCATATCCCTGCACCCCATCCATATCCCTGCAACCCTCTTCCCCATCCATATCCCAGCACCCCTCTGTCCCATCCATATCCCTGCACCCATCTGCCCCATCCATATCCCTGCACCCCTGTGTCCCATCCATATCCCAGCACCCCTGTCCCATCCATATCCCTGCACCCCTCTGCCCCATCCATATCCCAGCACCCCTGTCCCATCCATATCTCTGCACCCCTCTGCCCCATCCACATCCCTGCACCCCTCTGCCCCATCCATATCCCTGCACCCTTGTACCCCATTCATATCCCAGCACCTCTGTCCCATCCATATCCCTGCACCCCTTTTCCCCATCCATATCCCAGTACCCCTGTGCCCCATCCATATCCCTGCACCCCTCTGCCCCATCCATATCCCTGCACCCCATCCATATCCCAGAACCCCCGTCCCATTCTTATCCCTGCCCTCCTGTGCCCCATGCATATCCCTGCACCCCTGTGCCCCATACATATCCCTGCACCCCTCTGCTCCATCCATATCCCTGCACCCCTCTGCCCCATCCATATCCCAACACACCTGTGCCCCATCCATATCCCTGCACCCCATCCATATCCCAGCACCCCTGTAACATCCATATCCCTGCACTGCTGTGCCCCATCCATATCCCTGCACCCCTGTGCCCCATCCATATCCCTGCACCCCTGTGCCCCATCCATATCCCTGTGCCCCATCTATATCCAAGCACCCCTGTGCTGCCCGCCATCAATCATGCTGCAGACTGTCTGCAGCAGGCGGCAGCTTCTCAGCAAAACACACAATTACCCAGCACAGCACTGCCTGCCCGAGCTGAGCTGCCTGAGGCGACGCCGTCAATGTGCTGCCCGGGCCAAAAGATAAAAACCATGAAGACAAAAGACATATTAACAATAGAAGTAGGCGGAAGAAGCATAAAGTCACCAAAATAAGTTCTTACTTCCATTTTTAATATGTCTTTTATATTCATTTCTTTAACTCACGTGTGCATAAAGATATTATGAATGATTCTTTTGCTTTATAATCCTTTATTTACTGAAGAATCTTCATCCAATTAGATTTAGCATTTGATTACTTTATTCGTTTTTTTATATTTTTATACATTTTGTCATTTTCTTTTTTTGGTACGGTTTACATAATTTCTTCTTGTCTATATATTTAATTTTATTTATCAATTCATTGATGGAGGGAGGATGTGGTTGGAGCCAGTGAATTGGAATTAACAATTTAGCAGACTTAAAGAGGTTGTCTAGGCTTTTTATAGAATCACTTTGTTTATTGATGCAGCAAAATGATGACAGTTTGTAAGGTACACCCTGTCAGCATTTTGCATTGTTACCTAGATATCACTATTCTGCATGTGGAGGAGGAGCCTCAGCTTCTGGCCAAGGGACATGTTTATTTTGGAGCTTGATTATAAATATTACAACTGGTCATTTACACCAATTTTCCTACAAGCCCTCCCCAGACTCCTTCAAGCCCTTCCCCAGTCCTCAATATGACTCCTCATTCACCTATGTATACTCTGAACAGCACTGCACACAGTGTTCATCTCTCACATTGTGCTGCGTCCGCAGCTGTGTGAAGAAGATAACTGCTGAGTGCACGGTGTTGCATTGTGTGTGCACTAGTGATGGGCGAATCCTAAATTACTCGGAATCGCTTGACTCTAGCGAGTCCGAGCCCGGGACTCACTACTCGTTGCGAGTCTAGTGAGTCCAATGTTAATGAATGGGGAAGTGAGTAATAGCGAGTAGTGTGCGATTTACAAATCACAGATGTGTCTCGGAAGCTTCAGCCTGAAGCAATCCTAGTTTTGCCATTGATTGGCATTGGACTTGTTTACTTTGCAAGTAATCGTTGGGAAACTCGCACAGATAAGAGTGCTGTCTGCTCTGTGTGCTGGCTGCCGCAGCTCCAGGGTCCTAGAGCCCGCCTGCTGCCTGATGTAGCAGAGCTGAGATTGTTCTCAGTCTGCTCATTCCCTGTGCATAGACATCTATATCTATGCACAGGGGATGTAGCAGAGAGGACATCGCGTTTTGGACTGCGTCGGACGGAAGAGGATTTTTTTAATAAAAGATGGAGTCCCTAATGGCTTTTTTTTTTATTTCTAATATAAAATTTTCTCTGTGTTGTGTTTTTTTTAAAACAATTTAATAGAAATTCATGGCGGTCATGTCTAATATTGGTGTGACCGCCATAAATTTCGGGCTTAGGGCCAGCTGATAATACAAAGCTGGCCCTAACCTCTTTATTACCCAGCGTGCCACCGCCACCAGGGCCGCTGGAAGAGCGGGGTTCAGCGCCAGAGGATGGCGCTTCAATGAAAGCGACATCTTCTGGGGCGGCTGCGGGCTGCAATTTGCAGCGGGGGGTGCCCAGAAAGCTTGGGCATCCCTGCGCTGCGGATTCCAGCCCCCAGCTGCTTAGCTGTACCTGGCTAGACATAGAAATTGCGCGGAGCCCCACGCATTTTTTTTTAATTATTTCATGAAATTCATGAAATAATTAAAAAAAAAGGGCTCCCCTATATTCTTGTGTCCGGCCAGGTACAAATAGACACCTGGGGGTTGGGGGCAGCCCGTCGCTGCCTGCTGGATCCGGCTGGTTCTAGAAATACGGTGAAGCCCACGTGAAATTTTTTTCTGACAAATCCATAAAACAATGTAAATAAAAGGGACTGCATCTTTATTAACCCCTGGACCATGGGCGAGGGGTTAATAAAGATGCAGTCCCTTTTTTAGGATTGTTTTATTGATTTTTCAGAAAATAAATTACATTACATTATTTCTGTAACCAGCCGGATCCAGCAGGCAGCGACGGGCTGCCCCCAACCCCCAGGTGCCTATTTGTACCTGGCCAGACACAAGAATATAGGGGAGCCCTTTTTTTTTATTATTTCATGAATTTCATGAAATAATTAAAAAAAAATGCGTGGGGCTCCGCGCAATTTCTATGTCTAGCCAGGTACAGCTAAGCAGCTGGGGGCTGGAATCCGCAGTGCAGGGATGCCCAAGCTTTCTGGGCACCCCCCGCTGCAAATTGCAGCCCGCAGCCGCCCCAGAAGATGGCGCATTCATTGAAGCGCCATCCTCTGGCGCTGAACCCCGCTCTTCCAGCGGCCCTGGTGGCGGTGGCACGCTGGGTAATAAAGGGGTTAATACCAGCTTTGTTATACAAGCTGGTATTAAGCCCGAGATTCTTAATGTCAGGCCACGTTTGACCCAGCCACTAAGAATCTCCAATAAAGGGTTAAAAAAACACAACACAGAGAAAAATTTTTATTTGAAATAAAAAAAAAAGCCATTAGGGACTCCATCTTTAATTAAAAAAATCCTCTTCTGTCCGACACAGTCCAAAACACGATGTCCTCTCTGCTACATCCCCTGTGCATAGATATAGATGTCTATGCACAGGGAATGAGCAGACTGAGAACAATCTCAGCACTGCTACATCATCTCTGTGAGCAGGCGGGCTCTAGGACCCTGGAGCTGCGGCAGCCTGCACACAGAGAAGACAGATGGACTCGGCTCGCAAACTTTGTGAGTTTCCCTGCTATCACTGGCACAGTAGCCGAGTCTAATGCAAGACAATGGCAATCCTAGTTTTGTCAGCGTTTGCCATTGATTTGCATTGGACTCGTGTGAGTAAACGCTGGGAAACTCGCAGAGTACCGAGTCCTGCGAGTCCCTTACTACTCGCCGAGTAACGAGTCCTAGCGAGTAGATTCACCCATCCCTAGTGTGCACTCATCTCCTTCACTGAGCTTCAGATTTGGCACAGTGTGGCAGAGAATGAGTTGACCGCTGTATGAAATGTGGTGTGTGTGCTCACCTCCTTCCCCGTGCCTGCACTGTCACTGAAGCCAATCCTCATCTCTGTATGTGAAGGAGAATGAACCTCAGTAATGCACAAAGCAGTCGGCTGCGGTAGATATAGAGAGGAGGATCGGCTTTAGTGACAGCATTGGCATGGAGAAGGAGGTGGGTGGTCATTTTGGGGACTGAGAGTGGGGAATGCTGGAGAATGGGTAGGGAGCCTGTAGGAGTCTGGGTAGGGTTTGTAGGAGAGGGGGTGTAAAAAAAACAGTTTTGACATTTACATTCAAGCTCCATAACAAATATGCCTCTGATCGGAGACTGAGACTACTCCTCCACACGCAGAATATCTAGGTACCAATACAAAATGCTGACATGGTGTAAATTACAAACTATTAGCATTCTGAACCATAGAGTCACACAGAGATTTTATAAACAACCAGACAACCTGTTTAAGGAGATGAATCAAAAGAGTATGTTTGGATAGTCTATAGGTAATAAATGCAAATGACAGATTAAGCATGTCTTAAGTTTAGACAGATGATAATACACCAAGTATAATAAGGATCTGTTCCACATTTTCCCAAAAGCTTTAGCACTATCACAGTTTCCCCAAATATGAAAAACACAGTCTGTATGTGTATAAGAGGCCTTTCACACTAGCGTTTCTGTATGGATCCGGCAGATCTGGACAGAAAACCACATCTGCCGCATTTGCCGCCTAACGGCTGCACTTACGGCGAGCCCCATGCATTCTGTATGGGGCATGCAGAAAGTGCAGCATTGCCGCAATCCGGCACTTGGGTGCTCTGCCTAGATACCCGCAGTTTACCTTGGAGACCAGCCTGCTCCCGCTTACCGTAGCCTGGCAGTGGGAGCAAGACATCGTGGAAACGATATTTAAATCGTTTCCACGATGTCTCTGGTCCATTCATCGCTGGTGAGTCTGCCCGTGAGACAGCTCACCAGCGATCTGAACGATATTGTTAGCGATCGCGCGTGCATGTGATCGCTAACAATATCGTTCTTCAAATTGATGCGTGTGACGGCACCATTAGGCGGCAATTGCGGAAGATGCGGTTTTCTGTCCTGATCTGCCGGATCCGTACAGAAACGCTAGTGTGAAAGAGGCCTTAGACCTCTATCATAAGCTACTGTTTGAAAGATCAAAACGGGGCAGTACTTCTGGATTCCTATGCCTTCTTTATAACAGTTTTAAAGACATTATAGTAGAAATACTTTCAGAGTCAGTTTACATTGTCTTTCTCCTTGAAGATTTTGTGACTCTAATTCTTTCACATACATTACTTACAAGGTCACTGCTTGTCTTACATTTTGTATGCTTAATGCAAGAATATGCTTAAAGCTACTGTTACCAAAGTAAGATCAGCTTTCTAACACTTTGCATAAATAATAAAAACAATAATGATTATGATGATGATAATAATGCTGATGAGAAAAAAATATTAACCTGCAATAAAATGTAGTTGACATTTTAAAGTTTACATTTGCATTTAACTGATGTAACCACTATTAAAAAAGGACAAAAACTGAGTTTACAATGAGATTTAAAAACTTAAGTAAATTATTTAGCGCTCAAGACAATCCTCTAAAAATTAGAATTAAGAGACAGTCTTAATGATTGTCATGTAATAACATATTTCTGTCTGATGTTAGTTTCCCTGGCAAAGTTTGGTATTATCCAGTAGTGCTTTTTTTTCATTATTATTATTATTATTATTATTATTATTATTATTTAAATAGCATCATTAATTCCATGCTGCTGGACATGAAAGGGGTTACATACAAAATTATATATACTGTATGTAGTTTACAGTAAACAAATTAGCAATGACAGACTGGTACAGAGGGGAGAGGACCCTGCCCTTACATTCAACAGAGCAATGGGAAGAGAGACAGTAGGTCAGGAGTGCAGCAGATCTGGTGGTGGTGGGGCGGCAGCTCCGGTGGCGGTGACGAGGCAGCTCAGTCATTGCAGGCTGTAAGCTTTTCTGAAGAGATAGATATACAGGTTCTGTCGGAATAATTCAAGCGTGGTTGATAATCGGATGTGTTGGGTCGCAGAAGTCCAGAGGATGGGGGATATATTCGGTAGAAATCTTGGAGGCGGTTGTGTGAGGAACGGATAAGTGTGGAGGAGAGAAAGAGGTCTTGGGAATATTGAAGCTTACGTGAGGGAAGATAGTGGGAGATTAGTTCAGAGATATAGGGAGGAGACAGGTTATAGATGGCTTTGTAAGTCAGTGTAAGTAGCTTGAACTGGATTCATTGGAGAATTGGGAGCCAGTGGAAGAATTTGCAGAAGGGAGGAACAGGTGAGTAGCAAAGAAAGAGGTGATTTAGTTGGGCAGAAGAGTTGAGGACAGACTGGAGAGGTGCAAGAGTGTTAGCAGGGAGGCCACAGAGGAGTATGTTGCAGTAGTCGAGGCAGGAAATCATGAAGGTGTGTACAAGCATTTTGGTACATTTAGGGCTGAGGAAAGGATGAATATTAGAAATATTCTTGAGCTTGAAGCAACAGGAGGTGACAAGACTTTGGATGTGTGGCTTGAAGGACAGGGCAGAGTCGAGAATTACTCCAAGGCAGCAAATTTGAGGTGTGGGAGAGAACATGATGCCATTTACCATAATAGATGAATCAGGTGGTGAAGATGAAAGATGGGGTGGAGGAAAGATGAAGAGTTCAGTTTTGTCTACATTGAGTTTTAGGAAGCGAGAGGAGAAGAAGGAGGATATGGCTGACGTACACTCCGTGATTCTGGACAGCAGAGTGTTGACATCTGGGCCAGAGAGGTAGACCTGAGTGTTGTCAGCATACATGTGGTATTGGAAGCCATGGGACTTTATGAGTTGTCCTAGACCAAGGGTGTGGGTGGAGAAATATAGGGGCCCCAGGGACTCCAACAGAGAGAGGGCAGGATGAGGAGATAGTGTGGGAGTGGGAAATGCTAAATGTTCAGTTGGAAAGGTATGAGGCAATCCAGGAAAAATTAAAACAACCCCGGTTGAAAATGTTGTTTATATTATAGCAGAGAAAGACAATAGCTTCCATCTAATCTATGCTTAAGTTCTTTTATTTAATCATATAATATATTTTGTCCATTTACTAGGCTTGCACAATGTAACCTGCAAGTTGGCGGTGATGGGATCAGCAGTGATGTTTCTTTACATGTTTAATACATGGTAACCTATGCTAAAAAATAAAGTTTCCTGAAAACAACTTTGATGCTAGTTTTGTTTCGTATTTAAAGAGGTCAAACTTTAATTATATGTTGAGCCTAAATCTTCCATGCACATGCCGGCTGATCTGATAAGGCAACATGCACCTCTAACAGGTGAAGGTAGATCAGAGATTAGAGCATGGCTATTAACCAGTGAAATCCTACTGTCAATCTCTGACAGTGAGAATTTAACACTTGAGGGTTGGGAGCACATCCTTCCCCACTCCTATTGATAGCCCATGATGGGATCGTGGGGCGCTGATGAGTTGTCATGACAGCTAGTTGTCAGCTAATGACCCCTGTGTCTGTGACGATGAACTTTTCTGAATGCCAACTGTGAGATGGCATTCATAGATCATCATTTGTGCTTTACGGAGTCATGCTGATGCACAGGTATGTACAGAACAAGCAATTGGATGATTGCAGCTTCAAGATCCCTGACTAATAAGTACAATACAAAATGAAACAAAGTTTTTAAATACAGCTGTGGCCAAAAGTATTGACACCCCTGCAGTTCTGTCAGATAATACTCAGTTTCTTCCTGAAAATGATTGCAATCACAAATTTTTTGGTATTATTATCTTCATTTAATTTGTCTTCAATGAAAAAACACAAAAGAGAAAGAAGCAAAAAGCAAAAAATTGATCATTTCACACAAAACTCCAAAAATGGGCCGGACAAAAGTATTGGCACCCTCAGCCTAATACTTGGTTGCACAACCTTTAGCCAAAATAACTGTGATCAACCGCTTCCGGTAACCATCAATGAGTTTCTTACAATGCTTTGCTGGATTTTGGACCATTTCTTCTTTGGCAAACTGCTCCAGGTCCCTGATATTTGAAGGGTGCCTTCTCCATTCTTAGATCTCTCTACAGGTGTTCTATGGGATTCAGGTCTGGACTCATTGCTGGCCACCTTAGAAGTCTCCAGTGCTTTCTCTCAAACCATTTTCTAGTGCTTTTTGAAGGGTGTTTTGGGTCATTGTCCTGCTGGAAGACCCATGACCTCTGAGGGAGACCCAGCTTTCATACACTGGGCCCTACATTATGCTGCAAAATTTGTTGGTAGTCTTCAGACTTCATAATGCCATGCACACGGTAAAGCAGTCCAGTGCCTGAGGCAGCAAAGCAACCCCAAAACATCAGGTAACCTCCACCATGTTTGACTGTAGGTCAAGGACTAGGTCACAGCAATGGGGTACCACAGGGGACAGTATTGGACCTGCTTCTTTTTAACATATTTATTGTTGACATTTTAGGGGGCATACAGAGTAGAATTTCAATATTTGCAGATGACACTAAACTCTGCAGGGTAATCAATACAGATGAGGACAATTTTATGTTGCAGTAGGATTTATGTAAGCTAGAAGCTTGAGCTGATAAATGGCAAATGAGCTTTAATGGGGATAAAGGAAAGGTCATGCACTTGGGGAGTGAAAATAAAATGTACCGTATATACTCGTGTATAGGCCGACCCGTGTATAAGCCGACCCCCCTACTTTTGCCCCAAAAATCTGGAAAAACCTATTGACTCGTGTATAAGCCGAGGGTGGACCCCAGCACAGGTATACAGCCCCCAGCAGTGTGGTATACAGGCCCCCCCCAGTGGTATACAGGCCTCCCCAGTGGTAGTATACAGCAGCCCTAGTGGTAGTATACAGCAGCCCCAATGGTAGTATATAGCATCCCAGCAGCCCCAGTGGTAGTATACAGCAGCCGCAGTGGTAGTATATAGCAGCCCCAGTGGTAGTATATAGCAGCCCCAGCAGTAGTATACAGCAGCCCCAGTGGTAGTATATAGCAGCCCCAGCAGCTCCAGTGGTAGTATACAGCAGCCCCAGTGGTAGTATATAGCAGCCCCAGCAGCCCCAGTGGTAGTATACAGCAGCCCCAGTGGTAGTATATAGCAGCCCAGTGGTAGTATATAGCAGCCCCAGCAGCCCCAGTGGTAGTATATAGCAGCCCCAGTGGTAGTATATAGCAGCCCCAGTGGTAGTATACAGCAGCCCCAGTGGTAGTATACAGGAGCCCCAGCAGCCCCAGTGGTAGTATACAGGAGCCCCA
This sequence comes from Allobates femoralis, assembly GCA_033576535.1. Lineage (NCBI taxonomy): Eukaryota > Metazoa > Chordata > Amphibia > Anura > Aromobatidae > Allobates > Allobates femoralis. The sequence goes on along the minus strand of JARQOC010000004.1, from coordinate 522,424,362 downwards.
GCAGCCCCAGTGGTATATACAGCAGCCCCAGTGGTATATACAGCAGCCCCAGTGGTATACAGGCCTCAGCAGTATATACAGCAGCCCCCAGGGGTTATACAGCACCCCCCAGGGGTTATACAGCGGCTCCCTGGGGGTCCCCAGCAGCCCCCAGGGGGTACCCAGCAGCCCCCTGGGGGTACCAACAGCCCCCTGGGGGTACCAACAGCCCCCAGGGGGTACCAACATCCCCCTGGGGGTACCAACAGCCCCCAGGGGGTACCCAGCAGCCCCCTGGGGGTACCAACAGCCCCCTGGGGTACCAACAGCCCCCTGGGGGTACCAACAGCCTCCAGGGGGTACCCAGCAGCCCCCTGGGGGTACCAACAGCCCCCAGGGGGTACCCAGCAGCCCCCTAGGGGTACCAACATCCCCCTGGGGGTACCAACAGCCCCCAGGGGGTACCCAGCAGCCCCCTGGGGGTACCAACATCCCCCTGGGGGTACCAACAGCCCCCTGGGGGTACCAATAGCCCCCAGAGGGTACCCAGCAGCCCCCTGGGGGTACCAACAGCCCCCAGGGGGTACCAACAGCCCCCACAAGCTGGCACTGTCCCTCCTTGTAAGTGCCCCCCCCCCCGCTACTTATACATTACCATTCCGGTTTTCTGATCAGCGCGGCTCCTCCGTGCTGCGTCTTCATCCTCCCGCGCTGGCTGCATCCGGGTTCTCCAGCGGTCGCGCGATGACGTCACATCGCTGCGACAGCCGGAGATCACGGATGGAGCCAGCGAGGACGGGAGGATGAAGAAGCACCGAGGAGCGGCGCCGATCAGAACACCGGGCTGGTAATGTATAAGCACCGGGGGGGGGGCCCTTACAAGGGGGGACAGTGCCAGCTTTTGGGGGGCTATATGAACTGCATCCCCCTGCCGCTGATTGACAGGGGGATGCAGTGCATATTTAATGAGCGGCCCCACGTGATGGGGCCGCTCATACAGCAGCCTCCCCCCGCCTCCTCCAGCCTCCACAGCCCCCGGGACACAGCCCCCACCACACGGGTCTACCGTATAGACCCGTGTATAAGCCGAGGGGGGGACTTTTCAGCCCAAATTTTGGGCTGAAAAACTCGGCTTATACACGAGTATATACGGTATATGTGCTTAATTGTAAAACACTGGGCAAAACTATCACTGAAAAGGACCTGGGTTTATGGGTAAATGATAAACTCACATTTAGTGGCCAGTGTCAGGCAGCTGCTGCTAAGGCAAATAAAATAATGGGATGCATTAAAAGAGGCATAGATGCTCATGAGGAGAACATAATTTTACCACTTTACAAGTCACTAGTGTGACCACACTTAGAATACTGTATACAATTCTGGTCTCCAATGTATAAGAAAGATATAGCGGAACTAGAGAGGGTGCAGAGAAGAGAGTCCAAGGTTATTAAAGGACTGAGGGGTCTGCAATACCAAGACAGGTTATTAAACTTGGGGTTATTTAGTTTGGAAAAATTAAGGCTTAGAGGTGATCTTATTACAATGTACAAATATATGAGGAGAGAGTACAGAGACCTTTCTAGTGATCTTTTTAGTCTTAGGCCTGAGACTGGGACAAGGGGGCATCCTCTACGTCTGGAGGACAGAAGGTACAATCATAATCAAAGATACAGATTGTTTGCCACATGTTTTTTTTTTTTTTTTGCTTTCCTCTGGATCAACATGGTAGGCTATGGTTGAACTAAGTCTACCTTCAACCTTAAAAACTATGAAACTGTGTAATTTACAGGTACCAAACAAACCTCTCATTGTGTCAGTTCATATTGGGTTATGGAAACTCATCACACATTTACAGTATGTACTATTTTATTGAAAGGCTCATTTGTTATATGCTTGTTGTGTTGCACCTTGCACCCTGGTGCTCTTTTGATTCAATCTTAGAATTGTACAATACATTGTTCTCTGCTATTGTCCATAAATGCTCAGTAGCTGAGCCTGAGAAGGATTCAAAAGCAAATTAGGGATTGTCATAACAGGTTTGTAATACCAATTCCTTCAGAAACGAACATTTTTAATGAAAATACTCATATGAAAAACTTGGAGTGTATTATCGACAGAGAGAATTGAAATGAAATAAATAGCTAAAAACTGGAGATGTCAACTATTATTATCTGTATGTTTTTAAGATAAATGACACACAGATTTGTTAATCAAATTGGTACCTCCTGAGAGGAACTATCAAACTTTTCCAGCACGGATGACTAGTTATATACTTTTATTGTTCACAAGTTAGAGAGGGAAGGGGATGTACTGGAATGTCCCAGCCTGCGTTCATAGGCCACAACACAATCAGGTCCACATTAACATTTATTTGTTTCATCTGGTGGGGGAATCTGTGCCTTTCTTTCTCTTGGTAGGGGCACCACCTGGATATACAGCACACCTTTTCAGACTGGCCAGAGACTTCATTGTTTTGAATTCAATGTACTTAGGCTTAGGGTCCCTTTACATGTGGCGATGTTCCAGTGATCCCGACAACAATACGACCTGGTAAGGATCGCTGGAACGTCGCTACGTGGTTGCTGGTGAGATGTCAAACAGTCAGATCTACTGAAAGACACAGCAACAATATGGGGACCCATATAATGACCTCGGAGGTTGTTGGAACCCTGTCACACAGCAGCTAGTCTGATGACTCAAACCTACAAGGCTGAATTCTAAGTCGCCAACGAGGTTGTTGTTAAGGCGTCAAACATACCGAGGCATGCTGGCCAGCAGGAGCCCGATAATCAAAAAATTGTCCAGGCCATTTCGACATGATCGGCTATCTCACAGCAGGGGCCTGGTCGCTGGTACGTGTCAAACATAACGAGCAAGGTCGCTGTTGCGTCACAAAACCTGTGACTAAACAGCGATCTCGCTAGGTGTAATGGGGGTTTTAAGGGAGTTGGGTGTGCTTTTCTTTGCTAGGGGGCTGGGAAGAGAATAGAAGATACGTATTTGGGGGAAAGTTCAGTTGATGATGGGATTGGAAGCAAAAGGAACTTTGCTGAGGCCAGGTGCTGAGGCTCTGAATAGACTATACAGTTGTTGTGATTTGGAAGCCATAGAGATCAGAGATAAGGTTGATCCTGAATTCCATAGATGGACTATGATTTCCACCGAAGAAAGAGCTGGGCTTTGTAGTCCGCGCTGACCTCAAGAAACGTCCAGTCAGTAAAGGGTTAATCAGTTCTGGTTTATTTGCCTACGCGTTTCGTGGCTTTAAATCTGCCACTTCATCAGGGCTATAGCCTGATGAAGTGGCAGATTTAAAGCACAAACGCGTAGCAAATAAACCAGAACCTGATTAACCCTTTACTGGACCTGGACGTTTTGAGGTCAGCGCGGACTACAAAGCCCAGCTCTTTCTTCGGTGGAAATCATTTATCTTCAGTGGGCTCCTGCAGCGACCATTACCAGGCTCTCTCAGTTTGTTGTGGCTCTCACAACCACCGCAGGTGAGTCACACCGATTGGGGGGACTGGACTATTTATTAAGAAGATAACGCCCTATGTGCGCTCCCTATTTATCCTTTTTTATAGATGGACTATAAAACTTGGAACTTAATTGATGTGCTACGGTTGTGAGATCCACCTTCTGGATTTTAAGAATTTTCCTATGGACTATTTTGCTGGCTGGTTTCTGATGTTGTGGACTGGGGGCATTGCGTACAAATAACACTGGTTGCATCGTTAACCTGCCTAGGAGATTATTATAACCCACAACATCATATCCTCCCACCTCTATCCATAGAATGAACATTTCTAAATAGCACTTCTTTTCAACTGAGTGTTAAATAGCTCAAAGAGCAATACCATCAATACTTTTGGAGCATCTATGAATTTTTTGCTACCATTATAGAAGATTGAGAACATACCATTGTCCATGGTAAGAGCTGTTATGGATGTTGTATTTTATCTAAATGGAGAAATAAAATTGAATTGCACATTTTCCAAATCACCTATTGCTTAATTTAACCATATCAGTTATAGACTACAGTTTTTAGTAACTTCATAAAAAGAATAGAAAACAATACATAGCAGTCATAGTCATGAGAAACTCTTGACAGTTTAACTATGAGCATAAAGACTTTTTAACTGCAAAATGATCAATGAAACCCAAGTGCTACACACAATAAAAGAATCCTGCATAACCGCTTTCCCTTACAATATACCTTTGCCTCCAGGGACTTGGTTGGCTCACCTATATTGATTTCCTGCTGTGGTTTATTCTGTACTTGAAAAGGATTTAAAAAAACACTGGGGCATGGAAATCATATTTACAGTGCTGGAGCTTAAATTGTTTGCTTGATATCGATCTCCTCTTTTCATGTATAATAATTATCTAGAATCTTGCACATCTGAAAACTCAAACAATGTGCCTTGTGGGCAAGTCCAATAATTTCAGTATAAGTTAGAAATACTAGTAATTGTTTATGAGCTTAAACTTCTGCAGCTAATAAAAATAAGCAGTGATGTTGATTAGTTATTTAAATAGTCTGAAATACTTAGTGTTTGGGTGAATTTTTTTTATTTACGGTCATACTAATTACGGAATATGTATTAGAATTCTCCATCACTCCTAGTAAAGGGATTGTCTTGATAAGTGAATGAAAAATTTACATTCACAATTCCTGATTCACAGTTGTTAATATTTACCTAGTTGTCTTGTATGATTATGTAATGTTTGAAACTTCTTTAATTCAACTATGAAAGAATAATTTAATTATTCTTTGATGTATTTGCAGCAGTACTTGACTTTCCAGGTGTTGACAGTTCGAGGGATGGCACGTTGGCCATCCCAGGATGTCGTGTTGTTGTATTGTTATGGGAGTTATTTACAGGGAAACAGTCTGTTGTGACGCCAACTGGAGTTCTGGCTAGTAGGGGGGCCAGGGGCCAAAGGGATGATGGTATGGCAGCCTGGTGGTAAGCCCTCTCCAGTTAGGGCTGAAATCCCTTGGTGGGTGTAGAAGGATGGATGAATGGTAGTAGGGTGAGGAGGGTAAGGGTAGCTGGAGCTTTAGCTTCTCAGGTGAATGCAAGGAGGCGCAGGAATGACCAGACAACACACATGTTTATTGTAGTTCTTACCATTTACTTGATGCTGAAGCAGATCACAACACCGCCGGGGTACATAGTCCAACAAGCTTACAGTCTGGCCAGACTCGAGGTATTCAGGGTCCACCTTGCCAAGACACAGAGTATATTACCCATCCTTGCTGTTTTTCCTCTTCATGACACTTGTTATCCCTGTCCTCTCCTAAGTGTCCTGTGGTTGTCAGTCCCAGCAGGTAGATGACTGTGTGTTCTGTGAGTGACAGTCTTGCTAGTCTTCTTAACCCTATATAGTTCTTTGAGCCTGGGGAGGGTCCACTATGGTAGGCACTGTACCTGAAGCCCAGTGACCTCCAGTCTCACGGCTGGTCTTGAACAATCCAAACTGAATTGTTGCTGGTATCCATTCTGCAGCTAGCTTCTCTGTCTGGCTAGACAGCCGGCAGCAGATTAGTGTCCTCAGACCCTGGGACTAGCACTTATCTCCATGTGTAGTCCTAGCTAACCAGCTGCCTGACCAGATCTCACTAGAGCTGTCTCCTTCTTTGCCTCCCACCTATAAATAAACTCTTCCCTCCATTTAGTAGGTGGGGACTTCCCTAAATGTGGATTTCTTCCAGCCAGCACCTCCCTGGCCTGGCATTTGGATTGTGTTGGGTGCAAATGGTGGTCTCGGCAAAGCTTTTCTCTCTTACCTCAGGGCATGGTACCATACTGACAAGGCTGTAGGAATGGAAAGGTAATTATTACTGTTGAAGACATCCAAAAATACTTACAGAACACATACATAAAGGTGATCATTCACATGCTCCTGTTTGAATAAGATAGGAACTTAAGAACAAGTTGCTATAACATGATGTTCCTGTTTACCCTACCTCTTTTGGGACCTAGAAATGTTTGAGCAAAGATTATGATCAATGACACCTGATTAACTCTATAGCACAAACATGATGTTTAAGCTAATTTAAAGAATAAACTGCTGCTTTAACTCTCATGATGTAATGCACCATCAGTGACACCCATAAAGAAAGTCCTTAAGAGACCAGTATATAAGCCGGTATGGCTTCCTCAAATAAAGCTTGTCATGAGTTCTACATTGACCGGATGTCAGTGTGGTTCTTATCTGGTGCGGGCACACACATTGAGAAAGCATCCAATTTGGTGCCAGACACTTAAGATGATAGCCCACCCATAGTGTGACTGTAAGGGTGCCACATATTTTCATTCAAGTAATTACTAGAGTTGTGTCAATTTCTTTGATTTGAATGAAGTTACCATCAAATTTAACAAAAAAATAAATTCTCCTAAATCTGAATATTTTTTGCAAATTGTTTCATGTAATTCAGCAAAATAGTGCAGAATAATTGAAGACTTAGAAAGGGGCTACAAAAATTGATACCCAACTAATTCTCCACTCTGCCCTACCTCATATTTCCTTTAATATGCTACTTTAGACATTTTCACTCTGCACTGGGGCCTCCAGCAAAAGTAGAGCTCTGATGTTATACATACTCAACAATAGAGATGAGTGAACCTTTTGAAGTTTGGGTTTGGTCCTCTTCGCTGTTAACAGTTCTCACTGAGGTGCTGGCTAGAGATGAGTGAACCTTTTTGAAAGATAAGCTTTTGGTTTAATTTTCTGAACGGGCATATGTTTATCGAATAGAAGCTGAACATCAAAACCCCATTTAAATCAATGGAAGGCAAAATCAAGAGAGTAGAAAACACCTTCAAAGGAGCCCAAAAGCTGTCAAACACAGGACAAACTGTATTACAGTGGAACCTTGCTGTTTTGTCACAAACATTATCCTCCTACATTATTCCTTAGCAAGCTTCAGCGGCGCTGTCACCAATGTTTCCGAGTCTGCTCATTAAAATGTAGTTCTTACACTATTACTTAGCAAGCTTCAGCTCTACTGCAACACTCATCATACTTCCAAGCCCGCTCATGAGCCTCAGACATCCTCATGACTTCCGTGAGGTTGTCTCAGTATACACAATGGGAATCATGGAGCAGGGAATCCCATTGTGTGATCTGAGATAACCTCACTGATGTCTGCGGTCGTAACACTAGCTGTCTCGTGAGAGCCACGATATCACGTGAGATGTAGTGGATATATCTTGCCGGAATGGTGAGACAATGCATGTAAGGAGTGGAGACCTGTGTAACCCCTCGAACCTGATTAGCAGTAATGTTTGTGATAGCAACGCTTGTCACACTCTCACCAGTGCCTGTGTGCCTGCTCTCACAGCATATGGGGGATGCTTTCTGTGAATGTGACTTGCACGGGTGTATCAGGAACCAAGGAAGAGGCTGTTGGGGTCACTTGCAGAATGTTGCAGTGTCTGGCCAAACAGCCATAGTCCTAAACTGTTGTTCTATCCCTTTAAGTGGCATTTCTCTGCTTGGTGATAGCTGGAGAACACTAGACCCCAGCAGGTCCCCTACCTTCCGACCTTTCAGCTGTCTCTATTTATACCCTTTGGCTCCCATAATGCATTGCTGGTGATAGTGTGTTTGGACGTGGTGTTACTTACTGGCATTGCAGTGTATTTTGAATTTCCGGTGTAGTTTGCAGTATTTCTCTTCATTCAGCTAAATGTTCCTACCTCCCCCACTTTTTTATCTCCTTGGTGTTTTTCTTTAGTTGTTAGCTGGGTAGACCAGTGTTCTCCCTGTCTCATCCATCTGTAAGCTTTGTTGAAGGACAGAAAGGGAAGAGGTATTCTTCTTGGCGACAGTTGTGGAGACTGTATAGGGTTGATAGGGGAGCCAGGTGTCAGCGCTAGGTTTTCTAGGGGTCACAATCTCCCTTTTAGTGTCAGGGCAGTGTCACTTCTTTTCCCTCCTCGTTGTCCTGTACTTGGTGTCTCCCTTATGCCCAGCGTGATAGTGACAACAAGATATTGCTGTAAGGCAAGTGCTGTAATTAGATCACCATGTATGGTTGGTGACAGGTCCTCTTTAAGCAGATTTTTAGAATTGACATCAAAATCTGTATGTATATCCTACAGCCAGCAAAGTATATGAGAGTGAGAGTTCAGAAGAGAAGATTTTGGGGCAGAAAAAATAAATCTGAACTACATGTGCCAGAAAAAAAATGCAATGTAGGCACAGCGCTTCTGATTTGTCATAGATTTTGTAGCCGCAGGATAGACATTTAGACTTTGATGTGGATTTTCAAAATCTGTGTCAGAAAAAGCATCAAACAATGCACCATAGGTACAGGGCCTAAAAGGGTCAAGGGAGAGCCACAATTGTAGATACCTCTTGCCCCCTTCCTAACACCACAGAGACTTCTAGAGCAAGTGTGACCAACTATAGTCCTCAAGGTCTGAATACAGTGCGAGGTTTTCAGGATTTCCTTAGCATTGCACATATGCTAATTTCATCACCTGCAGAGGTTATGATTCCAGGACCTTGAGCAATGCAAAGGAAATCCTGAAAACATGCTCTGTTTGTGACATTTGAGGACTGTACTTGGCCATCCCTGCTCTACAGGGGTGTGTGTAGTGTCTTGCATTTCCATATTTCAAATCGTCAGGCTAGAGGCTTGATTGTCAGTCTTTTTAGAGCAGTAACAAAGCCACTATTTGCAGAAACAGTGTAGCACACCAGGAGTGAATTAAAATATAATTTAACTGTAGCACAAACTATAATGAGCATCAAAGGGATCAGCAGACTCCATTACAATGGTGTAGAGTCCATTAATGAATTTGATATGTAGCCCAAAGGCTGCAGTCCTGCTAATCCAAGCTATTTGCCCATGCAGCCACTCCCGGGTAATGACATATGCAAGCCAAATCTCCTCAAAAAAGTAGACATGATGGGGTGGTTCATGCCATATCAGATAGTTGCTTGGAGGGGGCAGGTGTCCCCACATGACATTCTCCCAGTTGAAAGCCTTTGGTGGGGGTGCTACTCAAGACTGGGAAACGGGGCCTTCTGCCCATACTACCTGCTCCTCTTCCTTATCCTTATCAGCCTCCTCATCATCCTCATTAAGATCCTTGTACTGGATTTGCTGATCTAGCAGCTGCGACACTGACTGCAGGTAATGCCAAGCCTGCGGCATGATCCTCCTGAGTGTGACATCTGCTGCCTCCAGCTGGCATGGGGAATGGTTCACCTCCTGAATTTGTGCTCCTCAAGTTGTCCTCTGGCATCCAAACTCAGCATTGATTCCTGACCTTGCTGCATATGATCCCACTTGATCATCCCGCTGTCATCCCCCTAGTTAGACATTAGACAGTATTCTTTTTAATTAATTTGATAATATTTTTTTTCTTCTTTTCTTAGTTAGGTTTAACCCTATGGATAGGGTTAAAATAAATAAAATGGTGCACAGAATGCTTACTGTGAATCACACATACATGCTGCTTGTCTCTGGCAGTTCTAGGATGAATGCCAAATTTGCATCTAAAGCATAACTGTTTTCAGATAGTGACGAAGAGGCTTACCCAATGGCAGCTGTGTCAGTCGTCACTCCTAAAATGTCAGATCCAGGACCAAGTTCTCCAGTCCTGCCTCCACTGTGCCATACCAACCAGTCCTGTTTCCTACAAATCTCCCCTTTTGTAGCGGTCTCTGGCATCAAACTAGATATCGTTAATTTTGCCCCTTAAATTTTTTTAAAATCCTATGCACTAGATCTTTATTGCCCACAAAACAAATGTATATGTTCATCAACATATTTCCCAAAAATCCCAAAATTCCACATCCATCCATTCCCATTCCTGATTCACAGATCTGTCCTGGAAATAAAAAGATATTGGGTTCAAAATACTCACTATAGGCCTAGATGAAATCCTTGAAGGGTGTAGATTAAAAAATGGGGTCATTTTTTGAGAGTATCTCCTGCTTAGTCAACTTAAGGGTCCTGCCTATGTGGCATGTGCAGAAACCACAGTTTTCTATGAACAATAGTCATGGACTGTTTTTCACAGGTGTTCTGTTATGCAGTTGTCTTCAGCAGACCACTGGCTGCCATGACAACACATCAATGCCGATAAGGGGTCAGAAAAGTGCATCCCCCCAATGGTGTACATTAAATGCCTCTGTCAGAGATTGAAAGTGGCATTTTAATTGTTAAGGCTGCCTTCACATTTGCGGACCCCTCCGCAGCATTCTGCGGAGGGGATCCGCAATGTGACTGCAGCACTGCAAACTCCTATGTTTATAATGGGATTGCACGGTGCTGTGCTTGACTGCGCATGACCGTGCGCACCCATTTACCGCCACATGTAATCTGTGCGCAGGCGGATGCCTGCTCACAAATCACACACTCTCGTCCGCACCAAGGACGTGACAGGTTGCATTTCTGGTGTGGCTGAGACTGTGTGATTTGTGCGCAGGCATCTGCCTGCACACAGATCACATAAGGCAGTGGATGGGTGCGCATGGTCATGCGCAGTCAAGCGCCGCACTGTGTGCTCCCATAATAAACATAGGAGCTTGCGGTGCTGCGGTCACATTGCGGATCCCCTCCTCAGAACGCTGCAGAGGGGTCCACAAATGTGAAGGTAGCCTAACAGCCAGATGTGGAAAGCTACTGGAATAATTATTCAGCCTTCATCTGCAGAAAGAGAGATGTGGGCTTGGCAAGCCAGCATCAAATGCAAAGAAAGATGACTTATGAGATGCAAAGCACTTCACAAGTCATTGAGAGGTTAAATGAGGTTTTATTTGTCAAAAATAATAAAAATTTGAAGAATATACTGTACATAATGAATATCACTAAGTCATTATCAACCCAAATTATTGAAAGCAGTGACACAATTGATGGTTTTTGTTTATCTTTCCTAAAAAAAGTAGTATAAAAAGTGACCTAAATGTTATATGTACCCTAATTGAATTTAAAACTAATTACACAAAAAACAACTTTCACACAGCTCAGTGAAAGCAGCATTTTTAATGTACAATCAATTAATTCAACTACCGTATATACTCGTGTATAAGCCGACCCGTGTATAAGCCGACCCCCCTACTTTTGCCCCCAAAATCTGGGAAAACCTATTGACTCGTGTATAAGCCGAGGGTGGACCCCAGCACAGGTATACAGCCCCAGTGGTAGTATCCAGCCCCAGTGGCAGTATCCAGCAGCCCCAGAAGTATATACAGCCCCAGTGGTAGTATCCAGTAGCCCCAGAGGTATATACAGCCCCAGTGGTAGTATACAGTAGCCATAGAGGTATATACAGCCCCAGTGGTAGTATACAGTAGCCATAGAGGTATATACAGCCCCAGTGGTAGTATCCAGCAGCCCCAGAAGTATATACAGCCCCAGTGGTAGTATACAGTAGCCATAGAGGTATATACAGCCCCAGTGGTAGTATCCAGTAGCCCCAGAGGTATATACAGCCCCAGTGGTAGTATCCAGCAGCCCCAGAGGTATATACAGCCCCAGTGGTAGTATCCAGCAGCCCCACAGGTATATACAGCCCCAGTGGTAGTATCCAGTAGCCCCAGAGGTATATACAGCCCCAGTGGTAGTATACAGTAGCCATAGAGGTATATACAGCCCCAGTGGAAGTATCCAGCAGCCCCAGAAGTATATACAGCAGCCCCAGAGGTATGGCTTATATTGGCAGCCAGCCTACTTACATACACATACCCATACATACACACATATATACACACACACACACACACACACATACACATATATACACATACACACACACATACACAGCTTCCTACCTTGTCCCCCGTTCTGCAGTGCTTTCCGGTGTCCTCCGTGCTCCGTTCCCGATCTGCTGGGCCTTGTGGTTCCTCCTGGTTCCTCATCCTTCGGTTCTATCATGGGGGCTGCCATCTTGCTTGTTCTCTCCGCCCCCGGCCAGTGATGTCAGAGCAGGCCGCGCTGTGATTGGCTAGCACCCGTGATCACATGTCACGGGTGCTAGCCAATCACAGCGCGGCCTGCTCTGACATCACTGGCCGGGGGCGGAGAGAAGACACCAAGATGGCAGCCCCCATGATAGAACCGAAGGATGAGGAACCAGGAGGAACCACAAGGCCCAGCAGACCGGGAACGGAGCACGGAGGACACCGGAAAGCACTGCAGAATGGGGGACAAGGTAAGAAATACTGCGCAGCGCCCCCCCACCCCCTGCGCCCCCTCCCACCATAGGATTACCATATTGACCCGTGTATAAGCCGAGGGGGGGACTTTTCAGCCCATTTTTTGGGCTGAAAAACTCGGCTTATACACGAGTATATACGGTATATATTTTCAACAATTGTTCTTGTTTAAATCTTTTTATTATTGCAAGGAAACAAGTTGAATAACATAAACACTTAGCAAAAGTAATCAGTTTTACCTAAGTAAGGGTCGAATAAGAATAATCTGTAAAATAAGTAGTCGGAGAAATAATTACAGAAAGAAAAAGGTTAAAAGTCTTCATCAGCTAAAACTATGTACAAAGACATGGAACTTCATACGAGTATATATTGGCATTCATTTTTAATATCTAGCGGTAAAGAAAGTTTATATATAAGAAGAACAGAACTCAGTATGAGTTGTTATGAAAAAATATATGAGACTGTAACTCTACACTCAAGGTATTGGTACATACTTTATGTCGAGAGAAAGTGCTGGGACAAATAAGGATGTCCAAGTTGTCCATTTTAGCAAATATTTTTGGTACGTTTTTTTTTCTGATGGCAAATGTATTCAAGTAGACAATGTGAATAGAGTCTATCAAGAATATTTTCTGTAGTGGGTGGAGCTGCCTTTCTCCACATAGATGAAGCAAGGTGTTTTGCTTAAATGAGTATATGCGTGATTAAATAACGTTTATTTTTTGGGAAGTCTACCAAGTAGGAAGTAAGAAGTATACCAATTAGGAGTACCGCAAGATCCATAGTAAGAACAATTCTGGTATTTAAGATCATGTTAATAATGGTTTGTATGTCAAGCCAGTATTGTCTTAATATGTGACAATTCCAGAATATATGTTTAATAGTTCCTCTTGAGCCACAATTTCTCCAACACATTGCGCTGTTTCGTGGATCAATAATATGCAACTTGTGCAGAGATAAATACCATTTTGTGTAGATTTTATATTGTGTCTCTAGAATAGTGGTACAAGGAATAGAAGAGTAAATACTTGGCAGAATATGGGAAAATTCTTCACCTATAGATCCGCGGTCTAACTCCAACTCTCCCTCCCATAGTTCTGTAAATTTTAAATTGTCAAAGGACAAGTCGTTATTGAGTGTTTGATATATTTTACTGGTCTTCCAGTTTGAGTAGTTATCAGTAGGTTGTAAAGGTTTATCAATAAATTGTTCTAAACCACCTTAGGCTGGGGTCACACATAGAAATCCGTTTTTGGAAGTGATTTCCATGACCAATCCGGTTTTTTTGGGGTGCTTTTTGAGCCTCCTACACCCCTGGACGTTTTTTAGACTTAGTCATTTTTTTCATTAAAAACGGATATGCGTTAACGCATGCGTTAACGCAGGTGCCTATATGTGCCATGCGTTAATGCATGCGTTTCCCATAGGGCCCCATGTTAAAAAAACGCATGCGTTTTTTAACTGATGCCAAAAACGTTGCTAGCAACGTTTTTGGCTCAAAAACGGATATAGCAATGTTTTGAGGTCCAGAAGAAAACGGACAGGGTGTTTATTACATTCAATCCGTTTTTCTATCAGTTTTTAGACTTAGAAAAAAAAATTGCCAAAAATGAAGCCAAAAACAGACCAAGGGCTTATGTGTGACCCTAGCCTCATAGTTTCTTCACTTACCCTACAAGTAAAAATGAAAATTCTCCCTTTTTACCATATATCATGAAGAAATTTCTAGAAGGCACTTGAGGTTGGTCCTTGTGTAATACAAATCAATAATGGGGAGTCACTTGTCTTGCTGTTTTCTGAGTAGCGTTCATTGTCTAAGCTGTGGTGTTAGGTCTCTTCCAGTTCTTCCATCCTTGAAGAGCACGGGCCAGAACTGCTGAGACTCTATGCATCACCCCGGCAGCGTACCACCCTTGAGTATTGTCCACTTTCAGGAATTTGGCCCAGGTACCTTTCTTTTTAGCCCATAGCTGTTGTACCTGTTGTAGAAGGTGCCCCAGCTCTACCATCTGCCTTTCCAGATAGGCCTGGTGCTTGTTTCCAAACTTGCAGATGGTAGGTCTGGTGGTGTAGGTTTAACTTAAGGTGTGCAAACATATTGAGTACAAGCGCCGTCCCACTACAGAGAACTCCAGACCTTGAACTCCAAAATGACTTTCCTGTTACTAATGTGAATTGTGCCAGGATAACAAGTACTTTAATCAGCAAATCTGCTGTGAATAGAGACTGATCCTCAGGAGGCATCCAGGGTTGTTTGCAGATTTTTGCCACCCTCCATTCCCTTGCGGTAACCCTGGCAGAGGGTTGCCATCAGCCTGATAGAGGCCTCCCCTGCGTGTGGCAAGCTGAAGCATCTGGCCAATCATTCAGGTTCTGTGCAAGTGATAGAAATGATGAGTGTACCCATAGGTAAGCCCTGAGTTCAGGTCCCACCACGGCATCTTTGGTGAGAAGCATGCATGCAAAATCTGAGTTTAGCACCTAAGTAGGCTGTAGCTTTTATAAAAAAAGTACAAAACACCCAAACTTTCAAATTAGTCACTAACATATTTTGTGGTTTAGTGCCCAGGCATTTTTTTTTTCAGGGTGAGGTACAGAACACTGTATAAGTTTGTGAACCGCTGTGCTTTCCTACCAATGGCCTATAATTCAAGTTGCATCATTATAGTTATTCATGCACTGCACTAGGCAGTAAGCTCTAAAGATAAATTGCCGCATACACCTTGTAACATCTGAGGTCAGTATCTTTGGGACAGCACTGTGTTCCCGGTCAGATCTGATTGAGTGTATGTTATATCGGTTTGGTTGTTCTCCTTCATTCATTATTCATTATGCGGATTTGAAACTTGTGATTAAATGACTTTTCCTCATTTGAGGGGTTCTTACTATGAGTGTTGTCTTTTTTTGTTTACTTTTTTGTTACACTTGTAGTGTTCGGGTCAATATGACCGGATAACATTTTATACTGTTCAACAGGTCACTAATTATTTCTGCCTGCAAAATGTATTTATTTTCCTGTGTACTTCATCTCATTATTCAAAAGGTTAGAGGTTTCACTGTTCTTATCAGTGAGCAAGTACTCATCCAGCAAAGTATGGCATCAACCTATGGACACTTTATGACGGCAAAAGTTAATACTTTGTAAATGCTCAAGTGTATACAGGAAGAAACCCTGGAGAAAGACTTGAAAAAAATCAACGTATGCGAGTTTGGCTCGATTTGACTCAGGAACTAAAAGGACAAGTGACAACTTTTTCACATCCTACCAACTGGGCCAGATGTTGCAAAAACCAAAACTTACCATGCTGGGTACTAGAAGGAAAAATAAGACAGAACTATCGCAAGGTATCCTTCGTAAAAGAGATGTGTATAGTTCTACTTTTCACTTTACTGGAGATACAACAGTTGTGTCTCACGTTCCCCCAAAAAAATAAACATGTAATTCTAATGAGCACAACGCACCATGACAATGCAATAAGTAATCAAGAAGACAGAAATCCAGACATGATATTAGGTTATAATGCCACAAAAGGAGCAGATGATACACTAGATCAAGCAATATCAACATACACATGCAAATGCAAAACTAGTCATTGGCCAATGATAATATTTTACAACATTCTGGATGTTTTGGCATACAACACATCTGTTTTATGGAGAGAAATCCACCTCAATTGGTAAGGAAAAAAGCTGCATAAAAGAAGAATTTTTATTGAATTAGGAAAATCCCTAGTTAGGCTGCTTTCCATTGCGATTTAGTAAAATCCGATGCTGTTCGATAAAAATCGGACAGCATCGGATCCAATTTAGCCCACATGTTCTCCAATGGGGATCGGATCGGACGTGCACTTAATGCCATCCGATTTGCATCCAATCCGATTCTGTCCGATTTTTTTCAGGAGCCAATATCATAGACCGCTGCAATTTTGGTATCCGATTCAAAAATCGGATCGCATTGGATCCAATGCGATCTGATGTGATGCAATAAAAATAGTATGGGAGTCTATAGGGATCGGATCGGATAGAAAATCGGATCCGATATCGGATCCGATTTTCTGTATTGAGCATGCTCAATACCATAAACCATTCCCAAAACCTCGCACACACCCTCCCCCGGCCATTTAAATCGGATCCGATAAAAAATCAGATCGGATGGCATCCGATGGCATACGATTTTGAGCATCCGATGCTGTCCGATTTTCATTTAACAAAATCGTAATGTGAAAGTAGCCTTAGGCCGTATATCAAAGCCAGAAAAGAAAAACCCCAAATGTGAAAGAGCAGTAGCCGTTGTGACGAGTGTCCAGCAGCTCAAGAAAGAGACTCTACAGCCTCCACCAGCACAGCTACCAGCCAAAACAGGAAGAGATGGAGCTTCTGTCCATATTCTTGTAACAATAAAACAAATCTGATATGCTGGGTGTGCAATATATCTATGCAAAGGACGTGTTTTATTATTGTGCTCATTGTAAAAATGCTTGAACCTGTTCCCTGTTTTTTAGAGATAAAATAAGTAAAACTGAAGTTTTCATTATTTTTCATTTGTTTTATAAAATATGTCAACACAAAGTTATATTTAGTTACCGTATATACTCGCTTATAAGCCGAGTTTTTCAGCCCAAAAATTGGGCTGAAAAGTCCCCCCCTCGGCTTATACGCGAGTCACTGTATACTGTATACACTGTATACAGTGTATACAGTATACAGGCCCGCCCCCATCAGTATACAGGCCCCCCTGCCTTGTGCACAATCCTGTAAAGGAAAAGATTAGTATACTTATCACTGTCCCGCTGCCGCTGTCCCGCTGCCGTCATCGCGGTCCTCCGTCTTCATCCATCTTCTTCCGGCTTCATCCGGTCGGCGCAGGCAATGACATCACCGAGGAGGAAACCGGAAGAAGACGGAGGAGCGCGATGGCGGCGGCGGGACAGCGGCAGCGGGACAGTGATAAGTATACTAATCTCTTCCTTTACAGGATTGTGCACAAAGCGGGGGGGCCTGTATACTGATGGAGGGGCTGTATACTACCTCTGGGGCTGCTGTATACTACCACTGGGGCTGTATATACCACTGGGGCTGCGTGTATACTACCACTGGGGCTGTATATACCTCTGGGCCTGCTGTATACTGATGGGGGGCTGTATACTACCTCTGGGGCTGCTGTATACTACCACTGGGGCTGTATATACCTCTGGGGCTGCTGTAAACTACCACTGGGGCTGCTGTATACTACCACTAGGGCTGTATATATCTCTGGGCTGCTGTATACTGATGGGGGGGCTGTATATACCACTGGGGCTGCTGTATACTACCACTGGGGCTGTATATACCTCTGGGGCTGCTGTAAACTACCACTTAGGCTGCTGTATACTACCACTGGGGCTGTATATACCACTGGGGCTGCTGTATACTTCCACTGGGGCTGTATATACCACTGGGGCTGCTGTATACTACCACTGGGGCTGCTGTATACTACCACTGGGGCTGTATATACCACTGAGGCTGCTGTATACTACCACTGGGGCTGTATATACCTCTGGGGCTGCTGTATACTACCACTGGGGCTGTATATACCTCTGGGGCTGCTGTATACTACCACTGGGGCTGTATATACCTCTGGGGCTGCTGTATACTACCACTGGGGCTGTATATACCACTGGGGCTGCTGCTGTATACTATCACTGGGGCTGCTGTATATACCTCTGGGGCTGCTGTATACTAACTACTGGAACTGCTGCTGTATTTACCACTGGGGCTGCTGCTGTATATATCACTGGGGCTGCTGTATATACCTCTGGGCCTGCTGTATACTACCACTGGGGCTGTATATACCACTGGGGCTGCTGTATACTACCACTGGGGCTGTATATACCACTGGGGCTGCTGTATACTACCACTGGGGCTGCTGTATGCTACCACTAGGGCTGTATATACCACTGGGCTGCTGTATACTACCACTGGGGCTGTATATACCTCTGGGCTGCTGTATACTACCACTGGGGCTGTATATACCTCTGGGGCTGCTGTATACTACCACTGGGGCTGTATATACCTCTGGGGCTGCTGTATACTACCACTGGGGCTGTATATACCACTGGGGCTGCTTCTGTATACTACCACTGGGGTTGCTGTATATACCTCTGGGGCTGCTGTATACTAACTACTGGGGCTGCTTCTGTATATACCACTGGGGCTGCTGCTGTATATACCACTGGGCTGCTGTATATACCTCTGGGGCTGCTGTATACTACCACTGGGGCTGTATATACCACTGGGGCTACTGTATACTACCACTGGGACTGTATATACCTCTGGGGCTGCTGTATACTACCACTGGGGCTGTATATACCTCTGGGTTGCTGTATACTACCACTGGGGCTGTATATACCACTGGGTCTGCTGCTGTATACTACCCCTGGGGCTACTGTATATAATCTCTGGGGCTGATGTATACTAACTACTGGGGCTGCTGCTGTATATACCACTGGGGCTGCTGCTGTATACTACCACTGGGCTGCTGTATATACCTCTGGGGCTGCTGTATACCACACTGATGGGGGCTGTATACCTGTGCTGGGGTCCACCCTCGGTTTATACACAAGTCAATAGGTTTTCCCAGGTTTTGGGGGCAAAAGTAGGGGGTCGGCTTATACACGGGTCGGCTTATACACGAGTATATACGGTAGATTTCATGTTATAGTAATAGATATCTAAAGCATGTTTGTTATTTGTGTGCAGAATGCTATGAAGCGAACATAATTGCAAACAGCCCATGTAATCTTTTTCTGAAAAAAATAAATAAAAATTAAGTTTTTTTCATTTTTCATTTGTTTATGATCAACCATGTTCACATACAGTTTAATAATGAAATATGTATTCAAAATAAAACACAGTAGCTAAAATCAACATTTTTATATGTGGGGTCATATTGACCCAAACCAGCACAAGTGTATAGTAAATGCGATCAGAACAGCAGGGTTAGTACAAGCATCCAAAACAGTCTGAGCTCGTTCCCGCTCTTTGACCCGTTGTATCCTAAAATGAGTCTCTCTGCACCTGGCTTACAACTTTGCGCAATAGCCAGGATACAGCAATCATCATCAACAGGAACGTGGAGGGAAACAATCCCCCTGCAACATTGGCCCTGGCCCAGGTACTAAACGCGGTAGTCGCAGCTCCTGCTCCTGGGGAATACCTACCAATCAGGGCAGTTTTGCCATATTTGCCCAAATATGACAATAGAGACATGATGCTGCAAAACTCAACAGAAAAGGGCAGAGTGTTCTTTAAATGTGTAATCTAGTCCCTGACTTGCAAGCAGAAGTGGCCATAAATGCCCTAGAAGGAGCCACTGGTCGAACAGTTAGTGTGCAACCAGAGTCTGTGAGGGAAACCTTAGAAAAAATTCTTGCTTTATTAGATGGGAATCTAGGTGGCCACACCAAGGTAAAGCAGCTGTGAGTTCTATTTTTTAGCCAGGTGCAACTAGAGACTGAATCCCTCATGCAGTATTTTAGTGCTCTACAAGAATGAAGTTTGGTAGTTGGACCCTGAGACCATGTGAGCGTTCTGGAAGGTGGATAAACTGTAGTGCGATCAGTTTGTGACCGGGTGGGCTAATAAATTATTATGTGATGAATTGCAAGAGATGACCTGCACTGCAGCTGATCTGATGTTCTGTAATATCTACCATGCCATCATAGAAAGGAAAAAGATACCACACCTGTAGTTGAGAGAATGGTGAATAATGCTCAGTTGACTCAGACACAAGAATGCACAGAAGACACAGAAACCTTGAAATATGTGGTTTAAGCTCAGAGGACAGAACTGAGAGATCTGTGGCTATCATGCAGAACAGAGTATTATTATTATTATTATTATTTATTATTATTATAGCACCATTATTTCCCTGGGGCTTTACATGTGGAAAGGGTATGCAGCGAGAAGTACTAGGTACGTGGACAACATATGGCATACTGGTACAGAACAAGAAAGGATGCTCTCAGCGAGGGCTCACAATCTACGAGGGGTTGGGTGATGATTAGTGATGAGCGAGCATTAAAATGCTCGGCTGCTCGAAGCTCTGGTCGAGCATCTCGAGATGCTTGGGTGCACGACCGAGCACCGAGCCCAATGCAAGTCAATGAGTGATAGGCTCCGCCCACAGACATCCAGCTATAAAACGAGTGTTTCTGGGAAAGGGCGGGAGGGTGGGCTTCCTCAAATTGTCACAGCATACAACACCTTGCTGTGCCCCCCAGGGGACTCTAACAAACAATATTCTCTCTGAGAGGTGCGAGCTTACTTTGTACACTGAAGGGAGCTGTGTATTTGTGTAACATCGATAATGAATAGTGATAACTCCGAGCATCTCGGCGGTACTCGGTGCTCGCCGAGCATCCCAAGTATCGTGATACTCGTGCAAGTACCTAGTAGTGGCGAGCATGCTCGCTCATCACTAGTGATGATACATCAGGAGAGGGTAGACTTGGTGTGCGGTCAGGGGTGAACCTAGCCTCTCTGCTGCCTGAGGTGGACGTTAAAACGGCTCTCCCCCCCCCCCAAACACAAGGATGTCAGCACCATCACACGCACATGCAAGAATCACATGGAAGAATCCAGAATAAGGATCATTAATGGCAATGGCAGCTTGGCACAAGCTACAGTCACACAATGGTGGCTGCAGCCCTATAGCACAGGAGGCAGCACTGATTGCCACCTATTATCTATGGCACACACCTACAAAACTCTTGGCAGCTCCAATGTAGCGGCTGCCTGGCACTGACTAGTCAGACATGTCACCATACGGCACCGTCCACACATACAACCACCTGCAGTCTGAGCATCAACAAGCCGCCACTGCACTAAGCTGGTAAATTGGCGTGTCTTCCCCAACAGACTGTGCCTCCTCCCAAAACGCTTAGCCAATCACAAGCACCACTTATGGAGCTGACCGGAGCTAATACCCTATCTCCCTGAAAATAAGACACCGTCTTATATTAATTTTTGCCCCCAAAGAAGCACAATGTCTTATTTTCAGGGGACGTCTTATCTCCATGAAGAATTCACATTTATTGATGAACAAAAAAAAATGAACATTTATTACATACTGCACAGTAATTGTCATCACAGACCAGCATAACCAAACTGTGTCATCCATCATCCATCTGCAGCCCCCATCATCCCCAATGTCCCCCTGCAGCCTCCATCATCCATCTGCAACCTACATCATCCACCAACATCCCCCTGCAGCCTCCATCAACCATCTGCAGCTTACATCATCCCCTAATGTCCCTGTGCAGCCACCATCATCACCCAATGTCCCCCTGCATCCCACATCATCCTTCTGCAGCCTCCATCATCTTCAAATGTCCCCCTGCAGCTTCCATCATCACCCAATGTCCCCCTTCAGCCGCCATCATCCTTCTGCAGCCTCCATCATCTCCCAATATTCCCATCATTCTTCTGGAGCCTCCATCATCCCCCAATGTCCCCTGCAGCCCCCATCATCCATCTGCAGCACGCAACATCCCCCAATGTTCCCCTGCAGCCTACATCATCCATCTGCAGCACCCATCATCCCCAAATGTGGGAGCAGGAAGGAGGACAAGTGCCGACCAACTGGCGGGAGAATTGATCTTTCATTGCCCCCATAAAGTATGATGCCACAAAAAGTTTTCACTAAACACTATGATCCCCCCACAGTGAATTCCTCCACAGGACCCTCCACACGTACCATATGGTATCCCCCCAACTACTCTGGCATAGTATGATCGCCAACTGTGACCCCCTCACAGCCCTCCATATAGTATAATGGTCCCTAAACCTCTTCACAATGTATAATAGACCCCAACTCAGCCCTCAAATATCCCCCCATAAAGTATAAAGGCTCCATCATAGCCCTGCAAGTATTATCCTGCCCCCACAGAGCCCTTCAAGTATTGTAATGACTTCCATATAGTATAATTGGCTCCATATATTATAATACATGCAGCCCCATAGCCCTCCATATAATATAATGCACTCCCATAGACAATGCACCCCATAATTTTCCATACATTATAAAGCACCCCCATAGTCCTCCATATATTACAATGGCCCCCATAAACCTACAAATATTATAAAGCACCACCATAGCCCTGCATATAATATAATGCACCATGCATAGTCCTCCAAATACTATAATGCATCCCCCATAGTCCTCCATATAGTATGATGCAACCCATAGCCCTCCATATACCATACAGCACCCCCATATACAATATAGCACCCCATATATAGCACTGCCCACATACAGCACAGGAGCCCCATATACGGCACCCCTATAAACAGCCCAGTATCCCCATATACAGCACCCCAATATACAGCACAGCTGCCCCATAAATAGAACAGCACCCCCATAAACTGCACAGTACTCTCATATGCATCACAAAAGCCCATTATACAGTACAGCACCCCCATAAACAACACCACCATATATGGCACAACACCCCCATATTCGGCACAGCACCCCCATATATGGCACCCCACCCCATGTACAGCAGAGCACCCTGATATACAGCAGAGCCCCCCATATACACCAGAGCCCCCCATATACAGCACCTCTGCCCCATATACAGTTCCCCCACTTACTGCAGAGCCCCCCATATACAGCAGAGACCCCATATATGGAGCTCTCCCATATACAGCTCCACCAAATACAGCAGAGCCCCCATATACAGCAGAGCACCCCCATATACAGCACCCCCATATACAGTACCCCAGCCCCATATACACAAGAGCCCCCCCATATACACTGTGTTCCAAATTATTATGCAAATTGGTTTTAAGTGTCAAAGTGTTTTATTTTTTTAATGAAACGCATTGGTGGTATTGTGTCTTGGGGTTCTTTGGATCACTGAAATCAATCTCAGATACCTGTGATAATTTGTTTGGCAGCTGAGCCCAAAAAAAGGAAAACTGGGTGTTCCACAATATTAAGCAGGCCACAGTTTTCAAGTAATATGGGAAAGAAATTGGATCTCTCTGCTGCCGAAAAGCAACAAATAATGCAATGCCTTGGACAAGGGATGAAAACATTAGATATGGCACAAAAACTTAAGCTTGATCATTGTACTGTGAAGAGATTTGTGGCTGATTCTGAGCACAGACGTGTTCATGCAGATAAAGGCAGAATGAGGAAGGTTTCTGCCAGGCAGGTTCATCAGATTAAGAGAGCAGCTGCTAAAAAGGCTTTACAAACCAGCAAACAGATATTTGAAGCTGATGATGCCTCGGGAGACCCTCGAACCTCAAGGTGTAGGATCCTTCAAAGGCTTGCTGTGGTGCATAAACCTACTATTCGGCCACCCTTAAACAGTGCTCACAAGCAGAAACGGTTGCAGTGGGCCCAGACATACATGAAGACTAATTTTCACAGTCTTGTTTACTGATGAGAGCCGAGCAACCCTGGATGGTCCAAATAGATGAAGTAGTGGATGGTTGGTGTATGGCCACCATGTTCCAACAAGGCTGCGATTTCAGCAAGGAAGTGGAGGAGTCATGTTTTGGGCCGGAATCATTGGGAAACTGCTGGTAGGCCCCTTTAAGATTCCTGAAGGTGTGAAAATGACCTCTGAAAAGAGTTTCTGCAAATATAGAGTTTCTGACTGAGAACTTTCTTCAATGATACAAAAAGTAAAAATGTGCCATTAGGAGAAAAATCATCTTCATGCTGCAAAGAATACCTCTGTGCCATTGACTGCTATGGGGATAAATGGAGATAAACTCATGGTGTGGCCACCATCTTCCCCTGACCTCAACCATAGAGAGACCCTTTGGAGTATAATCAAGCAAAAGATCTATGAGGGTAGGAGGCAGTTCTAATCAAAACAGCAGCTCAGGAAGGCTATTCTGACATCATACAAAGAAATACAAGCAGAAACTATCCAGAAACTTACAAGTTCAATGGATGCAAAAATTGTCAAGGTGATATCAAAGAAGGGTTCCTATGTTAACATGTAACTTGGCCTGTTAGGATGTTTTGGAGTTAAATAGTTTTTTATTTCAGTGAATGTGACCTCCTAATGCTGCAAATTCAACAAATGAGCATTTTCAGTTCTTTCAAACATATCAAATGTTTAGAAACTCTACTGTGCCTAATAATTTGGAACAGTGCATTTAGAGTTTTTTTTAATTTTGAAGTTTATACTGTTATCATTGGGAGGTTTCATCAATAAAATTTGATGTATATTCTAACGGGTGATGACGTTTATTACACTGACTGCCATTTGCACCGACCATTTAGGAAAATCAGAGAAAAAGAACATTTGCATAATAATTTGGAACACAGTGTACAGTACCCCAGTCCCATATTCAGCACCCCCACATACAGCAGAGCCCCCCCATATACAGCACCTGGAGTCCCGATGTACACAGGGTCCTTTGATGCAGAGATAGAATGATTGCTGGATTGACCAATCATCACACTCCATGGCTGGAGGGGGCGGACGCTAAGGAGGCAGAGCCAATATCTGCTGTATTGAAAGTAAAAGCAGCCACGAGCCTCTTCCCTCCCAGTCCCGACCGCAACTGCTCCATACAATCACTGACAACACACACAGGATTGCAGGAGCACGGTAGCATGTAATCTTACCGCCCCTGTCTTCAGGGACTCATCGCCGCCTGAGCAGAGTGCTTATATTGGCTCATTGATGATGCAGCCCTGTGTGCAGTGGTTTGGTGGACTGAGGCTCACTGCAGTTTGTAGGCTTGTCTGAAGAGGTGAGTCTTCAGGTTTCTGTTAAAGGTTTCCTGAGTAGGCGAGAGTCTGATATGTTGGGGCAGAGAGTTTCATAGTATAGCAGATGCATGGGAGAAATCTTGTATAGGGTTGTAAGAAGAAGCCATAAAGGGGGAGCAGAGGAGGAGATTGTGAGTGGAACACAGGTTGTGTGAGGTTAGATAATCGGAGACCATGTTACAGATGTATGGAGGAGACAGATTGGGAACGGCTGTCTAGGTCATAGTTAGGGTTTTAAACCGGGGCCTCTGAGAAATGGGGAGCCAGTGAAGGGCTTGGCAGAAAGGAAAGATTGGGGAATAGCAGGAAGACAGGTGTGGCCCATTTTTGGAGTTTTGTGTGAAATGATCAATGTTTTGCTTTTTGCTTCATTCTCTTTTGTGTTTTTTCATTGAAGACAAATTAAATGAAGATAATAATACCAAAGAATTTGTGATTGCAATCATTTTCAGGAAGAAACGGAGTATTATCTCACAGAATTGCAGGGGTGTCAATACTTTTGGCTCACAACTGTAGCAGACAGAAATTGCGGAATTATGGATAGCAAGGAGGTGATGTCAGGTCCAAAGAGATAGATCTGAGTGTCATCAGCATAGAGATGATAATGGAGACAGAGGGACACAATTAGCTGTCCCAAACCGAGAGTGGAGATGGAGAGAAGAAGGGGTCCAAGAACCGAGCCTTGGGGAACACAGAAAGGGGGTAAGGTGAAGAGGTGATGTGGGAGAGAGAGCCGCTGAATGTCTGATTAGCTAGATATGAGGAGATCCAGGAGAGGGTGATGCCAGTGATACCAAGACATTGCTGAATCTGTAGCAGGAGGGAAAGGTCAACAGTGTTGACGGTGGAAGATAGGTCGAGGAGGAGGAGGACAGAGTAGTGTCATTTGCTCATGTCGATTAATAGGTCATTGGTTACTTTGGTTAAGGCTGTGTGTAGTGGAGTGAAGCAAGCGGAAGCCAGATTGCTAGCGGTCAAAGAGGCAGGAGGAGGAGAGGTGGGAAGACAGTTTAAGATGGACGTGGTGTTCCAGTAGTTTTGAGGAAAAGGGGAGAAGTGATATCAGGTGATAGAAGCAGATGATGGGTTGAGGGAGGGCTTTTTGAGGATGGGAATGATCAAGGCATGTTTGAAGGAGGCAAAGACACCAGTAGTAAGTGATAAGTTGAAGAGATGAGTTAGGGTTGGGATGAAGACAAGAGGTGAGACTGGGAATGAGGTGGGATGGGAGTGGGCTAAGGGTGCTTATGGTGAGGTGTGATTTTGATAGGAGGGAGGAGAGCTGATCTTCTGACAAAGTGGAGAAGCAGCCTTTGGAAGGAGAGGCCAGTGTAGTTGTGAGGAGAAGTTGTGGGGACAGTGGGTCAAAGCTGTCTCTGATGTCATCGATCTTCTGTTTAAAGAAAAGGGCAAATTCTTCGGCCGAGATATGGGGTGAGGGAGGAGGTGCAGGGGGACGGGGTAGAGAATTGAAAGTTTAAAATAGCTTTTTGAGATTGTGAGAGGAAGTAAGATTTTTTTGTGGCAGTGAATGCGGACTTGAAGTTAGTGAGGGACTGCTTGAAGATAGTGAAGTGTTCGGTGGAATGAGATTTCTTCTATCTCCGCTCAGCAATCATGGAAGCCCATCTCAGGTCCTTAGTGAGAGTGGTGTGCCTGAGTCGCCTGTTTGTGCGTGGATTGTTGTATGTGAGGGGGGCAGCCTAATCGAGGGCAGTAGTTATAGTGGTGTTATACCGAGTGGTAACAGTATCTGGGTCGTGCAAAGAAGCTATTTCAGCGAAGGGGGAGAAGGGATTCTGAGAATGAGTGTAAATCTATATGCTTTAGATTTCGGCAAGGATGAGTGAGATTGCGGGTGGGGGAATTGAAGAAGGGGAGGAGAGGGAGGAGAAAGTCAGGAGACTGTGGTCAGACAGGTGAAGGGGTGAGGTTAGTGAGAGAGCATAGGCGGGTGAAGATGAGGTCAAGCATGTGGCCATCTTTGTGAGTGGTAGAGGATAACCATTGAGAGAGCCCAAAGGAGGTATTCAGTGAAAGGAGTTTAGAGGCGGCTGGGAAGTGTCGATGGGGATGTTGAAGTTACCCATGATGATAGTGGGTATGTCAGCAGAGAGGAAGTGAAGTAGCCAGGTGGTGAAATGATCAAGGAAAGAGGTGGTTGATCCAGGGGGGCAGTAAATGACAGCCAGCTGAAGGTTACAGGGAGAGAAGATGCGGACGGAATGGACCTTGAAAGAGGGGTGAGTAGTAGAGGGTGAAAGTGGAATAGGGGCAATGGAGCAGTTTTTGGCCAGGAGGAAGCTATCTCCCAGTCCACAAGCCCCGGTGGGGGGAGTCCTCAGGGTAATGTCACCGTCTGCTGTAATCCAGCCAATCCCGGACTCAATACCAGTCTCAAACGAGCGAGGACTGTGGAGGGGATGACAGTAATGCTGGTGCTACCATGCAGGGGGCTCAGGCGCGTGTGGTGAGGTGGATGAGGGGGATGGAGCCTCCTCATGCCCGGAGCCTCCTCATACACGTCTGTCACTTCGGTGGCCATTTTGGGGATATGTGTCAATCCTATGAAGGAACATGATGGATGAAACTGTCTTTGTGCCTGATGGGGAATTGCTTAGGAAAATGGGATTTAACCTCAGCCCCGATCAGAGATCAGCTTGAACTTGAAAGGGGAGAAATAGTGCCTTGTATAAATTTGTGAACCACTGTGCTGTCCCGACAACTGGCCATTTCAAACACCAAGTAATTTACTCTGCATCATCGCAGTAATTCATATGTAAATTGCCACATACTCCATGTAACATCTCAGATTGGAATCATTTTGGCAGCATGATGGTTACGGTCAATTCTGATTGAGTGTATGTTATATTGTTTGTTTAGTTTTTTTGTTGCATTGTCAGAGATCCCTGTCCAAACCCATATAGTAAAAGCATCGAAGCTCTCTAAAGCTGGTCTTGTTCCTGGTTGTATCATGAAACAAATATTTGTGCTCTACATATACTCCAAAGGCATTCAATAAGGTTGAGGTCCATGGAGGCTAGTGGCCAAACATGAGTTTCTCTTCCTTTATGCGCATATCAGCCAATAAATCAGAGGTGTTTTTTGTAGCACGAGATGATGGATTGTAATGCATGAAGATAACTGCACAGTTCTTCTTTTTGAACCATGGAAGAAAGTGGTCAGTTAGAAACTTTGTCCAGGTCGTTTTCACACATTCAGAGATCCTAAAAGGGCTTCCAGCTCTCTCCCCATAATTCTGCCCCAAAACATGACTATGCCACTTCTTTGTTTATGTCACAATCTTGTTGGGATATAGTGGCCAACCACCAACTATCTGCTACTCCATCCATCTAGACCATCCAGGGTTGCACAGCACTTATCAGTTAAGAACATTGCTTTACAGTTAGTCTTCATGTATGTCTGGGCCCATTGCAACCAATTTTGCTTTTGAGCACGGTCCGTCACAATGATAGTTGAGCTCCATGATTTTCCATTTTTTCTTTTCGTTTCTTCATTCCCTTCTTCCAAGTGTATTAATTTTTTTTTTATGTCAATATAACTACGAGGGCTTGGTTTTTGTGGGACAAGTTGTACATTTCAATGAGATAATTTCATTTTGCAATAAAGTGCACTAGAAATCGGGAGAAATGTGTGGTGAAACTCCAAGAAAAAATTGCAATTTCACAATTTTTTTTTATTTATCATGTTTAATATTGGTAAAATTGACCTGACAGTTTGATTACCCAGGTTGGTATAAGACCGTAGATACCAAACATGTCTTTTTTTTATTATTTAAAGGGAACCTGTCAAGCCCTCTGAATTTTAAACTGCCCCAATGTTATTTATATCAGACATTGTGCATCACTAACCTGGTTTAAAAAAAAAATCCATGAAGGCTAGGGTCACACTTGTGTTGTGAACCTAGCCTAACGGAATGCGCTGCCAGACAATGCAGCCCATAGTAACCCGATGTGTACCTTGCCAACCAGTCACACACAAAGCTGCAGGAAGTGCAGTTTAGCTGAGTGCACAAGAAACGCTTTCTGCAGTGTCTATGCACTGCGGGGGAAATTTCTACGTTTTAATCAAACGCATTCCGTTAGGCTAGGGTCACGACGCGAATGTGACCCTAGCTGTATTTAGCATAAAAAAACTTTATAGATGCTGAGGAGTTGGCATTATGTCCTGAACAAAAAAAAAGTAATTTGGGTGGCAAACAATCAGTCATGTCAATCAATATCATTCATATTGATTTTTGAATTTCGTCATGCCCCGGCATTGTAATTGACTGCACAGCTTTGAACAGCAGAAATGATTATCTCCTGTGAATGTAGATTAGAGTGACCGGATCTCATATGGGGGGGAAAAAATGTCGGAATCTTGTTAGTCTGGACCCCACAAAACGATTCCCCTTTCCAGATATTGAGATAGCCAAAATTTGAGCTCGATCAAACGACGTTAACCCGTGCCGCTCGTCGCTCAAAGTTTGAAAAAAATGCAAATTATTGGCCAAAAAGCTGAACCATAACTCCAGAACGGTAAATAATAAAAACACGCTTAATATCTCAAAAGAAAGCTAATGTTGTAATTGTTATTTTAAGTCAAACTAAGTTACAACAGCTTTTAGCCCCAAGAACGTGACCTGGTACCACTAGGAGCATACTTCGTATATTTTGTTATTAAGTGATACATTTTGTTTTTCTTTGGTATATTTTTGAGTTTAAAGTAGAAATATAATAAAAAAACAAGTAATACTGATAAGTCTAATGACATTTTTTATTTTAAAATATAAAAATGAGGTATATAATACATACAAAACAGACACAGAAAAGATACAGACATAGTACCTACATGAGTTGATAATTTTACATACCGTATATACTCGTGTATAAGCCGACCCGTGTATAAGCCGACCCCCCTACTTTTGCCCCAAAAATCTGGAAAAACCTATTGACTCGTGTATAAGCCGAGGGTGGACCCCAGCACAGGTATACAGGCCCCCCCCCAGTGGTATACAGGCCCCCCCCCAGTGGTATACAGGCCTCCCCAGTGGTAGTATACAGCAGCCCTAGTGGTAGTATACAGCAGCCCCAATGGTAGTATATAGCATCCCCAGCAGCCCCAGTGGTAGTATACAGCAGCCCCAGTGGTAGTATATAGCAGCCCCAGTGGTAGTATATAGCAGCCCCAGTGGTAGTATATAGCATCCCCAGCAGCCCCAGTGGTAGTATACAGGAGCCCCAGCAGCCCCAGTGGTATATACAGCAGCCCCAGTGGTATATACAGCAGACCCAGTGGTATACAGGCCTCAGCAGTATATACAGCAGCCCCCAGGGGTTATACAGCACCCCCCTGGGGTTATACAGCGGCCCCCTGGGGGTACCCAGCAGCCCCCAGGGGGTACCCAGCAGCCCCCAGGGGGTACCCAGCAGCCCCCTGGGGGTACCAACATCCCCCAGGGGGTACCAACAGCCCCCAGGGGGTACCCAACAGCCCCCAGGGGGTACCAACAGCCCCCTGGGGGTACCAACAGCCCCCAGGGGGTACCCAGCAGCCCCTGGGGGTACCAACAGCCCCCTGGGGGTACCAACAGCCCCCTAGGGGTACCAACAGCCCCCAGGGGGTACCCAGCAGCCCCCTGGGGGTACCAACATCCCCCAGGGGGTACCCAACAGCCCCCAGGGGGTACCCAACAGCCCCCAGGGGGTACCAACAGCCCCCTGGGGGTACCAACAGCCCCCAGGGGGTACCCAGCAGCCCCCTGGGGGTACCAACATCCCCCTGGGGGTACCAACAGCCCCCACAAGCTGGCACTGTCCCCCCTTGTAAGTGCCCCCCCCCCCCCCCCGCTACTTATACATTACCATCCCGGTGTTCTGATCGGCGCCGCTCCTCCGTGCTGCATCTTCATCCTCTCGCGCTGGCTGCATCCGGGTTCTCCGGCGGTCGCGCGATGACGTCACATCGCTGCGACAGCCGGAGATCACGGATGGAGCCAGCGAGGACGGGAGGATGAAGAAGCACCGAGGAGCGGCGCCGATCAGAACACCGGGATGGTAATGTATAAGCACCGGGGGGGGGGGGCCCTTACAAGGGGGGACAGTGGCAGCTTTTGGGGGGCATATATGAACTGCTTCCCCCTGCGCTGATTGACAGGGGGAAGCAGTGCATATATAATGAGCGGCCCCACGTGACGGGGCCGCTCATACAGCAGCCTCCCCCGCCTCCACAGCCCAGAGGTACCGTATTGACCCGTGTATAAGTCGAGGGGGGGACTTTTCAGCCCAAATTTTGGGCTGAAAAACTCGGCTTATACACGAGTATGTACGGTAGTTATCTAATCTATTCTAGAGCTTTTGTTAAAGTAGTTTTTGAAACGTCAGAATATAATGCTCGGCATTTGCTTACAGCTTGCAGGACATATTGCTTTTGTTCTTCATCTATTGTCAGAAGGTCGTTAAAGTCGGTTATTAATTTAACACCTCGCTCAGCCATATCATTAACTACTTTTAATGTTTTGACAATTTTCAATCCTTCTTGGAAGTCATTATTTTGAGACCAAAGAAACGTTTACATTCTTTGACCGATTTAATATAAAAACAGATTTCCTAAGACAAAATCCAAACACCTGGCCTCAAAATAATGACTTCCAAGAAGGATTGAAAATTGTCAAAACATTAAAAGTAGTTAATGATATGGCTGAGCATGGTGTTAAATTAATAACCGACTTTAACGAACTTCTGACAAAAGCAATATGTCCTGCAAGTTGTAAGCAAATGCCGAGCATTATATTCTGACGTTTCAAAAACTACTTTAACAAAAGCTCTTGAATATATTAGATAACTGTAAAATTATCAACTCATGTAGGTACTACGTCTGTATCTTTTCTGTGTCTGTTTTGCATGTATTATATACCTCATTTTTATATTTTAAAATAAAAAATGTCATTAGACTTATCAGTATTACTTGTTTTTTTATTATATTTCTACTTTAAACTCAAAAATATACCAAAAAAAACACAAAATTTATCACTTAATAACAAAATATACGACGTATGCTCCTAGTGGTACCAGGTCACGTTCTTGGGGCTAAAAGCTGTTGTAACTCAGTTTGACTTAAAATAACAATTATGTATAAAATATACATTTTGAAGAACAAGATTAGCTTTCTTTTGAGATATTAAGCGTGTTTTTATTATTTACTGTTCTGGAGTTATGGCTCCATATGTCAGCTTTTTGGCCAAAAATTTGGATTTTATCAAACTTTGAGCGACGAGCGGCACAGGTTAACGTCGTTTGATCAAGCTCAAACTTTGGCTATCTCAATATCTGGAAAGGGGAATCGTTTGGTGGGGTCCAGACGGACAAAATTCCGACATCGATTTTTTGTGGTCACCCTAATGTAGATGCTCAGCCAGCATTCACAGGAAGTAAGACATGACAGTGACAGGCATCATCGTCTGACCCTTGCTGTCATAACAATCTATCGGCACCTCGCGATCATGTCATGAGGAAACAGATGGGAGCGAGAAATAGCGCAATGCCCACCGATGTGTGATAGATTGGGCATTTAGAGTTTTCAATGCAATCTAATGTTAGGTGCACATGTTGTGTGATCAGATCAGTTAACATGTGCATGAAAAGATGTGGTTTCAGTGCGTGAACCCACATTAAATGGAGAGACACAACCAAGGACGTACCTTCGTCATCCTTGGTCGTGAAGGGGTTAACGATTTTATATTGACCCCATGTCATTTCATTTTGTAAGGCTGGCTGTAACCTTGAGCTGTATTCATAATTCCGTATGCTTCTGATTCCGAACTTCCCAACATACCTTACTATTGTCTGTGCATGATTGTTATGCATAGTCAATTTTATTAAGGGAGCACAATTATATGTCTCAGAACACATTGTCTACTGAAAAGATCTACAACAAGAATGAACAAGTATATCTCTAAGCTAAGATATATTCTGTAAATAATGTCATTCAAAGTAAATAATTACTGGTCAGTGTGCTACTTACACTATGACAGGCAAGGAAGCGTCCACTCTTTTTAGGTCTCTTTAAATTTCCTACTCTAAGTTTCTTCACAGAGACAAAAATACTTAAGAAGTTTCCAGTAAAATTCCTTGCCTTTCTTTTAGCTGTATTATGTGACCTCTAGGTACTGAAACAATTCGTGATCAGTACTTTTCAAGATTGACCTGTTTAATTCAATCTAATCTATTTGTGGAAATTAATTAGGTCTCCTGTAAAGTGCTTTTTCCCCAAAGTAAACAGCGCTTAAGCATCACATCTTACAGTAAAGTGTCCATGTCCTTAATCTTTTTAATGATGATTATACTGTACAGAGACCAGTCGTAGCTCATGTTTTATTTATTTTGTTTCGTTTTTTAAGTTGGTTCCAGAAAATAATTTTGACTCCTAAATTTGAAAAGGAGACTCAACTTGTAGAAACACTATATTTACTAGAGAATATTGTGACTAGCCTTTTTTAAGAGTTTTTTTTTTACTAGGATATTTAGGAGTCTCACTAATCTACAGCGCAAAGGAGTGATGACTGCATAGTGTGCCAGAGTGGTGTCGTTTCTATCAATATATATCCATAAAGAAAGAAGGAGGCGGCACTCATTGGACCGGTGAAGACAGGTTTCTTTATTCCAGTCGCGGTATTACATCAGGTGGAGGGTGCGGGGAGGGAGGTGCCAGGATGACGGAGCCCGTTTCGAGTAGTGCTTACTCTTCAACAGATCCTGTGTGATCTTGGATACACAGGATCTGTTGAAGAGTAAGCACTACTCGAAACGGGCTCCGTCATCCCGGCACCTCCCTCCCCACACCCTCCACCTGATGTAATACCGCGACTGGAATAAAGAAACCTGTCTTCACCGATCCAATGAGTGCCGCCTCCTTCTTTCTTTATGGATAAAAATGACTATGTCCTACGGCTGAGCAACGCTGGACCTGGTTCAGTGCCACAATTTCAACTGCAGCAACATAAGGTCAGTGCCCGGTTTTCCTTCTACTATCAATATATATGTTTACATCTTACTGCTGCCCATACTCATTGGTGGAGTTGCCTAATCTAGGATTGCACCAGTCTGATATTGATGATCATCAATTTTCAGGGTAAAAATAACATTATTATAATGTTTTTACAGAAATTACGCCCTTTGCACATATATTCCTTTTCATATGAGGGCTACGTTTAATTGGCTGGTAATTCGTCTACAGTATTGATGATTGAGCACAACCATGCTTGGGTGCTCAGTACTTGTAATGAGAAAATGGATGTTCCGATGGATGCAACTCGATTAGCCAAGTATAATAGAAGTCAAGCATTTTCCCGGGAACTCTTCCAGAAAAGTAGTTGAGTTCTCCATTGACTTCTATAATACATGGTACATAAGTTAAGCCCATCCAAGCATCAAACTGCTCATAAGAAGTGCCGAGACCCCAAGCATGTAGTGCTCGCTCATCACTTGTTGAAAAAAGTTTTAAATATTTTTTTCAATAAATTTAATAATCCTAAAAATATATATGGTATGCTGAAGTCCACACAAAGCTAAAATGGATGCACAAACCATATTTACTCCCATTACGAACAATGACGAGTTTAGCCGTCATGGAAATATGTCAGTTCCCGCACCATGACGGCTAAATCATGACTTTGAACTGTCACTGCTTGTAAACAAACAATGATAGTTTTATTCTGACAGCTGTCAATGACACAGTCAGAGCGATGTGATCAGTCAGTCAATCTGACTGACCGATGACATCATGATCGCGAAGGAAAGTGCTGAATATAAGCATTTCCCTGTGCGATGGCTGCAGGAGCCAGGCTGTCGCTGTGCCCAACTCCTGCACTCATTCCCTGCCTGTGACCACTGCCCCTCTACTAATGTGTCCGGACCCCGACTCCTCCTTCTGCTTCCCGCTCTCATCCCTCCGCTCGCCGGTCTCCTTTCCCTCCTATCCCCTCCCTGCTCTCCTGCTCTCCTCCATATGACCTCCAGGCTCCCGTTCTGTGCCCCACCCACCTCCTTTTCCCGCTCTCCTCCCTCTTCTCCCTGCTCTACTCCTTCTGACTGCCAGGCTCCCATCCTGTGCCCCACTCACCTCCTCCCCCTGTTCTCCTCCCGCCACTCCGGTTCTCCTCCCTCCACTCCCTGTTCTCCTCCTTCTGACCTCCAGGCTCCCGTTTTGTGCCCTGCTCAGCTCCTCCCTGTGATCTCCTCCCTCCGCTCCCGACTCTTCTCCCACTGCTCACCTCCTTCTGTTCCCCGCTCTCCTCCATCCGCAGCCCCTCCTCCGTCTTCTCTGGTGCCTGCACTGCTCCTCCATCCTATGCCTGGCCGCCCATCGCCTCTGCCCCGCTCCTCTTAGCCTGATCCCCTGCATGGAGGAGATTAGGCTGATGATGACAGATCTGAAAGCCAGGGAAAGCGATCTATGTGGTCACTGTACCTGGCTCTGTGTCACCCCCTAAGTGCTATGATCTTGCGATCACAGCACTTAAGGTCAGGGAAGTGCAGGGTCACTCACCTCTCCCCATGGTGATTGGCCAATCATAATGTGATTGTGATGGGCCGATCACCATGGTAACCAGAGGTTGCCATGGTGACATCTGGTTACCTGACCCAAGCCTCAGAGATCATGTGATCTCTGGGACTTGGGTTTACAGCACTGACAGCTGCACTCTATGGCAGATCATTGCAGCATTGGTGTGACCCCAGAGACTGCAGCAAAAGGACCCTTGATCCCTCGCTGCAGTCTCTGGAGGTGACTGACCATCGTTGTGGACTACATCGGGGGGCATGTGGTGGTAATAAAGATGGAGTTATTCATTAAATGGTGCAGAGAAATCGTACTGGGTGACCCATTTGGTCAGGTGGCAGGACCCGTGGGTGGCTATCAGACACTTCGCATCATATGTATCAGTGTGAATGATGTCCTATGCAAGCCCATTATGAGCATGGCAAGTCACCTCCCACATGTCTTTGTAGGTAGAGGTAATTTTATCTGCTTGCACCTGGGTTTGCTCTACATAACGGGGTCTGAATGCATCCCGTAAGTGCAGTGTTGTTTTTTTGTTTTTGGCTGCTGATGATAAGTTTTTCTGATGCTGCCTTTTTTGAGTAGTTTTTGTGTTTATTTTGTTGGGACTCAGAAGCATGGGGATCCGTGACGTGCATTATGAGCTTAGGTGTCTTGGCCAATACATGAACAAATACCCTATATAAAATGTTATTTGTCTATCATAAAACATTTTTGCACTTTTTTTATCATTTTCACGGGGTGCGACTGGGCCCCATGGGGCGCCATTCATCCAGTGGTGCGGAGACATCGTACTGGGCGGCTGATTTAGTCAGGTGGCACGACCGCTGGGTGGCTATCAGCTTGCACCTGGGTTTGCTATACATAATGGGGCCTGACTGCATCCTATAAGTGCAGCATTGGTTTTTTGTTTTTGGCTGCTGATGGTACGTTTTTCTGATGCTGCCTTTTTTGAGTAGTTTTTGTAATAAAGATGGAGTCAAAATATATGTTTGTATTTTTTGTCATAATAAGATGATTTTTCACGGTGTGATGTCTTATTTACCATTGACTTAGAGGTTCCTAATGGCTGGGTCTAACATTGGCCCGACATTATGAACCGCGAGCTTAATGCCAGCTGCCAATACAAAGCTGGCATTAACTTTGTTATTGCCCAGTTTGCCACCAACACCAGGACAACGGGAATAGTCTGAGTACGGTGTCAGGAAATGGCACTTATTATGATTGCACCATTTTCTGCAGCAGCTGTGGGCTGCAGTTTGCAGCATGGGGGGCCCAGAAGGCTTGGGCCTCTCCATGCTGTTGATTCCAGCCCCAAGTTGTGTAGTTGTAAGTGGCTGGAAACTAAAAACACAGCAAAGCCCACATCATTTATTAAATTATTTCAAAAAATAATTAAAAAAAAACGGGTTCTGCTGTATTTTGGTTACTAGCCAGGTACAGCTAAGCAGCTGGGGGTGGGTGGCAGCCCGTAGCAGCCTAGTGGTACCTGGCTGTAAAAGTATGACAAAGCCCATGTCATTTTTTTTTTTATTATTTCAATAATTATAAAAAAAAAAAAAAAAGGGCACCCATGTACTTTGATTACCAGCCAGGTAAAAAAAGGCTGCTGGAGGTGGGTTGCAACCTTTACCTGCCTGCTGTACCTGTGCTGGTGACCAAGAATACAGCAGAGCCCATTATCATCAGTGTGAAATCTCAGCTAAATACACAACAAATACTATGTGAACAGTGCTATATATTTGCAGAGTATTTTGGAGCTGTCATTGAGTTCTATGAGTGAAAATCGTGGCAAAATACGCTAAAACAACAGACATGCTGCAGATTTTTCCACACTAAAATGCGCGCCATTTCTGCAGCAGATAAATCCTCAGCATGGGCACAACACTTCTGATTTCCCATACACTGTGCAGGGAAGGTGCTGTACTGCGAAATTGACAAAAATATGTAAAAAAAAGTCAGGAAATCTGCAGTGTCAGCGCATAGCCTAAAATTCACATACCAGGTTCCCACTCAATATCATCACTCCTTCCAAAATTTGTTTTCCCACCACATATTGAGTATCAGCATACTCGGGAAAAAGTTGCTCAACATATTTTGGAGTCCATTTTATCATGTTGCCTGTGTGAAAAAGAAACAATGCTTTTTTTATCCACAAAAATGTTGTTTTAGCCTCCATATTTTCAATTTCACGGCTCAAGTATACAAAAATGTGGGACGTACCTGGGCATTCAAGGTGCTCATCACACATCCAAATAAATTCTTTGTGGGTCTAGTTTCCAAAATGGGATCACTCGTGGGGGGTTTCACTGTTTTGGCACAGTGGGACTCCATAAATGTGACATGACACCCACAGACTATTCAATCAAAATCTGCATTCCAATATGTCACTCAATCCCTTCAGAGCCCTGCCATGCATCCAAACAGTGATATTCTGACACATATAAGGTATGCGCATACTTAGGAGAAACTGCACAACAAATTTTGGGATCCATTTTATCTTCTCGCCCTGTTGGAATTAAAAAATTGAGGCTAAAAGAACATTTTTGTGGTAAAAAAAATGACCTTTCATTTTCATAGCTCAACGTTTTAAAATTCTATGAAGCCCCTGAGGGCTCAAGGTGCTTACCACCCATCTAGATAGGTTCCCTGGGAGGTCTAGTTTCCAGGTGGGGTCTCTTATGGGGGACCTCCATTGTTTGGGCACATCAGGGAATCTCCAAATGCGACATGGTGTTCACTAACGATTTTAGCTAAATTTCCGCTTGGAGCGTCAAATGGCGCTCCTTCCCTTCAGAGCGTTGCCCTGCGCCCAAACAATGGTTTTCCACAACATATGAGGTATCGGTGCACTCAGGGGAAGATGCCCAACAAATTAAATTTTAGGGTCCATTTGCTTTTGTTTCCCTTGTGAAAATGAAAAATTTGAGGGTAAAGCAACATTTTTGTTGGAAAAAGTAAAATGTTAATTTTTTCCTTCCACATTGCTTTAGTTCCCGTGAAGCACCTGAAGTATTAATACTTTTCTTGAATGTGGTTTAAAGTTGTCTGAGGGGTGCAGTTTTTGGAATGGTGTCATTTTTGGGTAGTTTCTGTCACATAGGCCCCTCTAAGTGCCTTCAAATGTGATGTGGTCACGAAAAAAGTGGCTTTGTAAATTTTGTTGGAAAAATGAGAAATTGCTGATGAACTTTGAACCCTTGTAACTTCCTAACAAAGAAAAAATGTGTTTCCAAAAATGTGCTGATGTAAAGTAGACATGTGTGAAATTTTATTTATTAACTATTTTGTGTGACATTACTCTCTGGTTTGACGGAATAAAAATTAAAAACTTGAAAATAGCAACATTTTCAAAAATTCTGCCAAATTTACGATTTTTTCACAAATAAACGCAAAAAATATCATCCTAATTTTAACACTAACATGAAACCCAGTGTCACATAAAATCAGTCTCAGAATCGCTAGACTCCATTGAAATGTTCCAGAGTTATAACCTCATAAAGTGACGCTGGTCAGAATTGCAAGAAATGGTCTAGTCATTAAACTGTAAAGTGACTCGGTCCTTCAGGAGTTAACAAACCCTACTTAACAAGATAAACACTGGCTCTACCAATTGCATACCCCCTATAGCCTTTGTTAAATCCACCACTGGTGTGGTAAGAGTGCACTGGAAACCAGTCTTGGTGTTCACTTACTGGGGTTGAGTGAAGTGAATGATGTAGCAATAGCATCCCAAGTTGAGAATCCAGAGGAAAATCTTTAGATTTTTTAATGCCATTTGCACTAGAAAGAGTTCAGAAGATTTGTTAATACATTTTAGGGTACATTTTTAGGATAAATTTAATCTGAGACATTCCATAATTGCCCATTTTATTTATCAAAGCAACAGGTTTTCCATTAGTTTTGGCACCAGTGTGTTTTTTTCTACTATGTATAATAAAATGTAATAATCTTTTTTTTCATATTTATCACCTTGTAGCAGTGTGCACACTTTTTGAGCTGTGATTTAAAAAACTGGTAAGGTAAAGTTTCAGCATATATAATCACTAATGATTAGCAAGCATTAAATTGCTTGGGCGCCAAGTCTTCAAATCGAGCAGGTTAGATGCTTTGATTGGCTTCATTCGAGTAACAAGTATAATGGAAGTTAATTAGTCATGGGCAATCCAGGCCACATACAGCCAGCTAAAAACAGAGCATTTCTAGGGGAAGGGGGGTGGGTGGATTATTTTTTTTTTTTTACACACAGAATCTTGAAACATTGATTTTAACCCCAGTGAGAGCCATTCGGAGAATGTTAGCATGCGTACTGGGGTGTTGTCTAGAGATGAGTGAGCTTTTTAAGGTTCTGTTTGGTTCGGTTTGCCGAATGTGCATATGTTCATTGAATAGATCTGCAAACAGTTCACTAAACTTCAGAAACCACATTCAAATCAATAGTAGACAAAATCAAGGGCCTAGAATATACCTTCAAAAGGGCACAAAAACTGCCAAAAACAGCTCAAACCCTTTTACAGTGGAGTAGTGATGGGCGAATCCTAAATTACTCAGAATCGCTTGACTCTAGCGAGTCCGAGCCCAGGACTCGCTACTCGTTGCGAGTCTAGCGAGTCCAATGTTAATGAATGGGGAAGCGAGTAATAGCGAGTAGTGTGCGACTTACAAATCGCAGATGTGTCTCGGAAGCTTCAGCCTGAAGCAATCCTAGTTTTGTCATTTATTTGCATTGGACTCGTTTACTTTGTAAGTAATCGCTGGGAAACTTGCACAGATAAGAGAAGAGTCCTGTCTACTCTGTGCAGCTCCAGGGTCCTAGAGCCTGCCTGCTGCCTGATGTAGCAGTGCTGAGATTGTTCTCAGTCTGCTCATTCCCTGTGTACAGACATGAATGTCTGTGCTCAGAGATGATGTAGCAGTGCTGAGATTGTTCTCAGTCTGCTCATTCCCTGTGCATAGACATCTATATCTATACACAGGGGATGTAGCAGAGAGGACATCGCGTTTTGGACTGCGTCGGACGGAAGAGGATTTTATTAATTAAAGATGGAGTCCCTAATGGCTTTTTTTTTTATTTCTAATAAAAAAATTTCTCTGTGTTGTGTTTTTTTTAAAAAATTTAATAGAAATTCATGGCGCTCATGTCTAATATTGGCGTGACCGCCATAAATTTCGGGCTTAGGGCCAGCTGATAATACAAAGCTGGCCCTAACCTCTATTACCCAGCGTGCCACACGCCACCAGGGCCGCTGGAAGAGCGGGGTTCAGCGCTAGAGGATGGCGCTTCAATGAACGCGCCATCTTCTGGGGTGGCTGCGGGCTGCAATTTGCAGCGGGGGGTGCCCAGAAAGCTTGGGCATCCCTGCGCTGCGGATTCCAGCCCCCAGCTGCTTAGCTGTACCTGGCTAGACATAGAAATTGCGCGGAGCCCCAAGCATTTTTTTGACTCCGACTCCGAGACGACTCCGACTCCGAGACGACTCCGACTCCGACTCGATTCCGAGACGACTCCGACTTCGAGATGACTCCGACTCCGAGACGACTCCGACTCCGAGACGACTCCGACTCCGACTCCGAGACGACTCCGACTCCGACTCCGAGACGACTCCGACTCCGACTCCGAGATGACTCCGACTCCGAGACGACTCCGACACCGAGACGACTCCGACTCCGAGACGACGCCGACTCCGAGACGACTCCGACTCCGAGACGACACCGACTCCGAGACGACTCCAACTCCGAGACGACTCAGACTCCGAGACGACTCCGACTCCGACTCCGAGACGACTCCGACTCGGAGACGACTCCGACTCCGAGACGACTCCGACTCCGACTCCGAGACGACTCCGACTCCGAGACGGCTCCGACTCCGAGACGACTCCGACTCCGAGACGGCTCCGACTCCGAGACGACTCCGACTCCGAGACGACTCCGAGATGACTCCGACTCTGAGACGACTCCGACTCCGAGACGACTCCGACTCCGAGACGACTCCGACTCCGAGACGACTCCGACTCCGACTCCGAGACGACTCCGACTCTAAAACGACTCCGACTCAGAGATGACTCCGACTCCGAGACGACTCCGACTCCGAGACGACTCCGACTCGACTCCGAGACGACTCCGACTCCGAGACGACTCCGACTCCGACTCCGAGACGACTCCGACTCCGACTCGACTCCGAGACGACTCCGACTCCGAGACGACTCCGACTCCGAGACGACTCCGACTCTGAGACGACTCCGAGATGACTCCGACTCCGAGACGACTCCGACTCCGAGACGACTCCAACTCCGAGACGACTCCGAGACGACTCCGACTCCGAGACGACTCCGACTCCGAGACGACTCCGAGACGACTCCGACTCCGAGACGACTCCGACTCCGAGACGACTCCGACTCCGACTCGACTCCGAGACGACTGCGACTCCGAGACGACTCCGACTCCGAGACGACTCCGACTCCGAGACGACCCCCAACTCCGAGACGACTCCGACTCAGAGACGACTCCGACTCCGACTCCGACTCCGAGACGACTCCGACTCCGAGACGACTCTGACTCCGACTCCGAGACGACTCCGACTCCGAGACGATTCCGACTCCGACTCGACTCCGAGACGACTCCGACTCCGAGACGACTCCGACTCCGAGGCGACTCCGACTCTGAGGCGACTCCGACTCTGAGGCGACTCCGACTCTGAGGAGACTCCGACTCCGAGACTCTGACTCTGAGCCTCTGACTCTGAAATTCATTAAATAATAAAAAAAAAAATGCGTGGGGCTCCGCGCAATTTCTATGTCTAGCCAGGTACAGCTAAGCAGCTGGGGGCTGGAATCCGCAGCGCAGGGATGCCCAAGCTTTCTGGGCACCCCCCGCTGCAAATTGCAGCCCGCAGCCGCCCCAGAAGATGGCGCGTTCATTGAAGCGCCATCCTCTGGCGCTGAACCCCGCTCTTCCAGCGGCCCTGGTGGCGGTGGCACGCTGGGTAATAAAGGGGTTAATACCAGCTTTGTTATACAAGCTGGTATTAAGCCCGAGATTCTTAATGTTAGGCCACGTTTGACCCAGCCACTAAGAATCTCCAATAAAGGGTTAAAAAAACACAACACAGAGAAAATTTTTTATTTGAAATAAAAAAAAAAGCCATTAGGGACTCCATCTTTAATTAAAAAAATCCTCTTCCGTCCGACGCAGTCCAAAACGCGATGTCCTCTCTGCTACATCCCCTGTGCATAAATATAGATGTCTATGCACAGGGAATGAGCAGACTGAGAACAAT
The DNA here is from genome assembly GCA_033576535.1 of Allobates femoralis. NCBI lineage: Eukaryota > Metazoa > Chordata > Amphibia > Anura > Aromobatidae > Allobates > Allobates femoralis. The sequence continues at coordinate 522,381,583 of JARQOC010000004.1, read as the reverse complement.
CTCAGCACTGCTACATCATGTCTGTGAGCAGGCGGGCTCTAGGACCCTGGAGCTGCACAGAGAAGACAGCTGGACTCGGCTCGCAATGTAACAGCAGTTATTTGCGAGTTTCCCTGCTATCACTGGCACAGTAGCCGAGTCTAATGCAAACAATGGCAATCCTAGTTTTGTCAGCGTTTCTGACAAAACTAGGATTGATATTGATTTGCATTGGACTCGTGCGAGTAATCACTGGGAAACTCGCAGAGTACCGAGTCCTGCGAGTCCCTTACTACTCGCCGAGTAACGAGTCCTAGCGAGTAGATTCGCCCATCCCTACAGTGGAGCCTCACTGTTTGGGCAAAGACATTATCTTCCTACACTTTTACTTAGAAATCTTCAGCATGGCTGTCTTATTGCTACCAGGCCCACTCATGAACCTTAGACATCCTCGTCTTCACCTCCTTGATGTTGTCTCAGGTTACAGAGCAAGTATCATGCAGTAGAGAATCCCACTGTGTGACCCGAAATAACTTCAGTGGAATCAGCACTCGTAGAACAAGCTGTCTCATGAAAGCTTCAATATCACGTGAGATGTAGCGGATCTATCTCACTGGTATCGTGAGAGCACGTTTGAGGATTAGTGATGTTAGGAAGTATAGCGCAGTTCAAACTTGCGCAACAACCCCTGTGTAACCCCATGAGTCTGAACTGCAGAAATGTTTGTGATGGCTCCACTTGTCAAACTCTCATGCATGCCTGTGTGCCTGCCATCACAGTATATGGGGGATGTTTTCTGTGAACGTAACTCCATCATATTGTTGTAAGGCCTTGTGCACGTGGTATGTTGTTTGATGCTTACTCTGAAGATTTTGAGAATCTGCATCAAAATCTGCATGTGTATCCTGAAGCCAGCAAAGTCTATGATAGTTCCGAAGTAATGTGCAAATTTCTTTTTCTCCTTGCAGATTTGGTGCAGATTTTGTGGCAGAAAAAAGAAATCTCAACTAAATGTGCAAGGAAAAAAAAAAGCATTGTGGGTAAGCACTTCTGCCTATCATAGACTTTGCTGGCCTCAGGATAGACATGCAGACTTTGATGCAGATTCTCAAAGTCTGAATCAATAAGAACATCAAACAATGGACCATGGGCACAAGGCCAGAGGTTCTGAGGGTACAGGGCCAGAGGGCCCAGGGAGATCCGTAGTTTTGGTAAAACGGCCTAAGGATTCCTCTTGACCTTTGGCTACTCCAACAAAGACTTCAAAGAAAAGACTTCAAGTGGACAACTACAGTCCTCAAGGGCTGCAAACAGTGCACGTTTTCAGGATTTTCTTAGCATTGCACAGTTGCTAATTTCATTTCCTGTAGAGGTGATGATTTCAGCACCTTATGCAATGCTAGGTAAATCCTGAAAAAATGCACTGTTTGTGGTGGCCTTTGCCCTTTGGCCAGCCCTGTTCTGCAGGAGTGTGTGTAGCGTCTTGCATTTCCATACCTCAGACTTTCAGGCAGAGGCCTTCGGCTTGTTCACCAGTATCTGTCCGGCAGTATCAAAGAACCTCTTTGCAGAAAAAGTCGGCACACAAGGAGTGTAGCAAAAAAAAAATACCTTGGCACAGACTATAAGTCTCAAACACACACATATTAATATACATAGTTGTTGGACTTTGGGTTTTCTATTGGCAATCTATCCGTCTTGCTCCTTTCCAAGATGGTGTCCATTGCTTCATGTGATCCTCCTCTCTGCCTTTATAAACCTCAGCCATCCTTGAGTATTACATTGAATCCCTGTCTCCCTACTTCATGTGATCCTCAAGTGAACCTCTCTGGCAATTCCACTCTGGCTTTTCCTGTGCCTGTAGTCCTTCTCCAGCTTCCAACTGCTTAGTGCTTCTCCGGCAAACCTGCTTCTTTGCCATGTGTTAGACTTTACTCCAGCCTGCATGCCTGCCTGCGAAACATAAGCCCTGCATGTCTGTAAGCTTTGAAGCTTCCCAGTTAGTTTCATGCAGTTGTATTTTCTATGGACTTTTGCTGGACTTTGTGGGACTTTACATAAACTACACTGCAATTTCTAGTTCAGGACTTGTTCTTGTGACTTCCTTCCCATGTCATCCTGGGAGTTACTAAATTCATAGACTATTTCTGATTTGAATTGCTTCTAAAGAGACTTTCCTGTTTGTTGCCTGTTTGATGAACTTGCTCACTTGCTGGATGTCACATTTATTAACTGCCATGTGTGTTTAATACAGTCTTGTTCACCTTAAACTTGGTCTCCAAGTGTCTGTGCTCTAATAAATTATTAGATTCCTGAGTAAATCCTTACAATACATTACAAAATACTCCAGCCATTGAGGGATTTGCTGGAGCTAGGGCTACTGAACCAAAGTTTGAGCAGCTGTTTGCTATGATCAGTTCCCTGCAAGAGGATGTGGGAGGTTTGCAGTACAAACTAGCAAGCATTAAACATGATGGACAAGTGTTTGAATAGACCTTACAGGGCCTGAGTAACCACATGGCGGCTCAGGAAAGAAAGCTAGCTGGCTTAGAATCTCAGTATGGACAGGCCTTTCAGAATATTATTATTATTATATATTATTATTATTACCACCACCACGATCACACAAAGTATGAAGCCCCCCAAAGAACCTCAAGCAGTATATTGTTCCTATATCCCCCACACACATTATGAGGTAACCCTACATGGTATCATGGCCACACATTAAGCCCCACCACATTTCATGATTTCATCATACCCTGTGTGAGTACTGAGTTGAACTAAAAATTAACACAATATATAAATTAATTCTGGATCCTTGCATGTCTGCCAGCAAAGTCAGCATTTTGATGCAGGTGTGATGACGTTATGAGTATCACAAAACTAGCACCAGGATTCTAAAGTCCTTTGTGTATTCCTGCTGTCTTATATTCCACAGGCCTAAATTGACTTCTGGGCTACAGAATGGACCATATTAATTTTTCGTATTGGCATGCTCTGAGTGACAATAAAGTTAAAGGGAATCTGTCATAAGATTTTTGATACCTCGTCTGAGTGCAGCATGATTTAGGTTTTCTAGGTGTAGTGGTTCTAAAACAACCTTAGTTTTGGATTTAGCATGCAGCAGAGCTGAGAAAGCTAACTCAACCCATGCCAGGCTCTCTATGTACAATGTCAAAAGACAATGAGCTGCTTATCACAAGAGGGGGCGTGTTGGACTACTAGGCAAGGGCAATTTTAAGGTCCTGGTGCTAAAAACAATCATTGCAATGTAAACAAAAGCAGGTAGGTTAAGAGACACACCACTGATATCTGTAATTTAACCCATACAGCTTGCTGTATTCAGATTACATAGCAAAAATCTACTGACAGATTCTCTGTAAGGGATACTGCTACTAATTTATGAAATCACAATGTAAAGAAAGCATGCATGCATTTTGGCAGACCTAACATAGTTCATGAATTTTAGATTAAAATAAGTTAAAATTAAATAGTAAGTAGATAAATACAATAAGGTTGCGATCACACTTTGAAAGGTAATTGCAGTCACCGCATCCAGATCTGGATGTGGTAACCACAATTGCCTTCAGACACATTTTTGTGTCCAAATCTGTTGTTAAAACCAGAATGCGGTAACCTCTACTATGAGGAGCCGCCACATTCATTGATAAAATTCACAAAGCCGGCAATACTATACAGACAACATTAACCACTCTCATGCCCACCTGAGTGGACAGCATGTCTCTAGGGGTGGTGGGCACCCCTAGAGACATGTTGCCCACAGCTATTATTAACAGTTAACCCTTTGAACAAAGACGCCGGCTGCCGCAGGCATTCAGATATGTCTTGCTGTAGCTGCATGGGCTCCCATAGGATCCCATTATAGCAATCCCCGCTGCGGTTTCCTAACTGCTGCGAAAACTGCAGCCTGCATAATTTTTACTGCAGGCTGCAGATCCGCAAGCGGTAACCGGATTGCATGTAGTGCAATCCGGTTACTATAATGGGCTCCTATGGGGAGCGGTACCTGATCCGGATTTGAGCTTTTTAACAGTTCAAAACTGGATCAGGATCTCAAAATTTTACCGCAATGTGACCCAGCCTGAGTGATTGAAACATTGAGTTTCAATGGTAGACCGATATCAGTTGAAGATTGGCATCTTGTAAATTGGTATTGCTGTGTACCCGGCTATGAGACCTTCGTTTGATCTATATAGTGCAATACTTCAGTTTTGAATTATGCAGAATAAGGCTGGGGTCACAGTTGGCATGAGTTTTTTTAGTGACTCATGCGTTTTTGCATGCATTTTTCCATTTCTGCATGCGTTTTTTAAGGTGTGTGATGGCTCCCTGCGTTTTTGGCTGCGTTTTTAAATCCGCACAAAAAAATAGTACATGTACTAATTTTTGGTGCGTTTTTATAACATGGGCCCCTATGGAAAACGCATGCAAAAACGCATGTACAATTAGTACCATTTAGTGCCAATTGAAAATGCATGCGTTTTCCATAGGAGCCCATGTTAAAAAAACGCATGCGTTTTTTTAACATGGGCTCCTATGGAAAATGCATGCGTTTTTGGATGGTACTAATTGTACATGCGTTTTTGCATGCGTTTCCCATAGGGCCCCATATTAAATAAACCCATGCGTTTTTGGAAATGCACCAAAAACGCATGGTACTGTCACACATGCGTTTTTGCTATTAGGGCATGCGTTTTTTAACATGGGGGCCTATGGTGCGTTTTTACATGCGTTTTTGAAAACGCAGGTCTCCAAAACGCTTGTGAAAATGCAACTGTGACCCTAGCCTAAGTGATCAAATTACACATTTAAGAAAGTAAAAAGTACAAGTTTTTAACATAAACATGAAAGAAAAAATAAGTAAATTTGAATCACCCTTTTTCCCAGATTAAAATTAATAAACACATAAACACATCTTTATTGTAAAAGTCTGATCTATGAAAATATAAAATAAAATATAAAATTAGCAAAATAAAACAAATTAAAATGTCATATTTACCCCAAAATAGAGCCAATAAAAATGTCACCTTCTCATGCAAAAAGAGCCCTCATATACAGGGGTTGGGCAAAATAATGGAAACACCAAACGTTTTGGCATCATAATCTTCGAACATATTATAAACATGCAAACCGTGACATATATTAATGTTTTGTAGTTGATTATTTGTGTTAAGTGATATGTGTATGTAAATGAACAGTTTTTTTGCCTAATTGTAAGAACATTGATGAGAACCTGATACCATGGCAGACCTTTCAGATTTTCAAAAAGGCCAAATTGTTGGTGCTCGTATGACAGGCGCTAGTGTAACAAAGTGCCCGAATGCTTGGGGTGTCAAGTGGTACTGTCTCCAAAGTAATGACTGTGTTTGAAAGAGAAGGAAAAATGTCGCAGCAAAGCACAGGTCCGGCCGAAAGTCGAAGTTGACTGGGAGAGACCGTGAGACTCTAAAGCGAATTGTGAGAGAAGATCACAAGACCACGGCTCCGAAAATCACTGTTGAGCTCAATGAACACCTACAGAACCCAATTTCCACGAAAACTGTCGGGAGCTGCACAAATCTGGATTCCACGGAAGAGCTGCAATTAGAAAACCACTGCTCTCAATGACAAATGTTTCCAAGCGGTTAGGTTGGTGTAGAAACCTCCAGAATTGGTCCATCGAGCAGTGGAAACATGGGATATTCTCAGACGATTCATCGTTTACTCCATTTTCCGACCTCCGGCCGAGTGTATGTTTGGAGACAGCCGTAGGAAGCATTCCATCCAGACTGCCTTCTCCCAACCATAAAACATGGCAGAGGTTCTGTGATGATCTGGGGTGCTATTTTGTGGAGATCTGCCGGGCCAATGATATCACCTTGTATGAATCCATACCTTGGAGAATTGAGGCTGTAATTGCCACAAAAGGTGGACCTACACCATGTTAAACAAACTTTTGTTGATTTTTCCAGGTGTTTCCATTATTTTGGCCAATCCCTGTAGGTCCATCAATGGAAAAATAAAAAAATATTAAACATCTCAATAATTGGGAGACAAGCCAAATGTTTTATCAATCCATGGAATACTCAGAGCTTGTCATTGCGGGAAGTATTAATGGCTTCAAAAAGAAAAGGTTTGGATGATTTTTTTTTAGAAAAAAACAACAATCAAGGGTGTTGTCACCCTTGAAATCATTCCAGATAATGAAGCGTTTTTCCCAGAAAATGACTGCAATTACATATCTTTTGTGATACACATTTTTATTTCTTTTGTGTGTCAACACAGAAAAGAAACCATTGAAAAAAGGCAAATTTAACATAATTTCACACAAACCCCCCAAAAGTGGCAAGAAAAAATCCTTTGCACCCTCAACTTAATATTTGGTTGCAAACTCTTTGTAGTAAATAACCACAATAATTTTTGATAAGCATCAACAAGCTTTCCATACCGCTCAACTGGAATTTTGGTCTCTTCTTCTGCAAACTGCTCCAGCTCTCTCATATTTAAAGAGTGCCTTCTCCCAACAGCAATTTTAAGATCTTTCCACATGTGTTCAATTAGATATATATCAGGACTAATTTCTGCCACTTAAGGACTCTCCAGCACTTTCTTTTCATCCATTTTTGGGTGATTTTTGAAGTATGTTTTGGGTCATTGCAATATGACCAAGGACACAAACCACAGTGTCTGACACTGGGCACTACATTGCAACCAAATATCTTCAGGCAATCTTCAGATTTCACGATGCCTTGCACATAGTCAAGGCACCCAGTGCCAGATGCAGCAAAACAACCCCAAAACATCTTTGAACCACCACCATAATTTACTGTAAGGCTAGGGTCACATTTGGCATGAGTTTTTTTAGTGCCTTAAAAAAAAGCATGCGTTTCTGCATGCTTTTTTCATTTCAGCATGCGTTTTTTAAGGTGTCTGATGGCACCCTGCGTTTTTGCATGCTTTTTTAAATCAGCACCAAAAAAAGTTTTTGGTGCTGTTTTAAAAACGCATGCGTTTTTTTTTAACATGGGTCCCATGGAAAACGCATGCGTTTTTGGATGGTACTAAATGGTACTAATGTACCATGCATTTTTGCATGCGTTTTTGATGTCAGCTACTCACATAAGTGCAAAAACTCATGACAAAACACATGGCACTTTAGGCATGCGTTTTTGCTATTAGAACATGCATTTTTTTGCATGGGGCTTATGGGTGCGTTTTTACATGCTTTTTTAAAAACGCAGGTCTCCAAAAAAGCATGAAAAAAAATGCAAGTGTGACCCTAGATTTAGTACTGTGTTCTTTTCTTTGAAGGCCTCATTCCATTTTCAGTAAACAGAATGATGTGCTTCACCAAAAAGCTCTATCTTTGGCTCATCTGTCAACAAGATGCTTTCCAAGAAGAATTTTGGCTTAGGGTACCATTACACGCAGAGATATCCTGAGAGATATCGCTGATACGTCACGGGTTTGTGCGAACGATCTCTGCTCGCAACATCGCAGGCGTGTCGTGCACGATATCTGCACTTGTGACAACTTCCCAGTGATGTCCAACAGATGTCCTCAGCGAGTGCGCACTCCCGAGATCTTTAGAGATCTCCCAGCGATATCTCTGCGTGTAACGATACCCTTACTCACATACATTCTGGCAAACTGCAGTCAAGCTTTTTTATGTTTCCATGTCATCAGTGGAATCATCCTTGGTCTCCTGCCATAGCATTTCATTTAATTCTAATGTTGATAGATAATTTGCACTGACAACGAAGTACTCTGAGCTTGCGGGATAGCTTGAATTTCTTTGGAATTTGATTGGGGCTGCTTGTGTACCATCTGGACTATCCTGCATTTCAATTCTTTCATCAGTTTTTCTCCGCTGTCCACATCCAGGGAGATTAACAACAGTTCCAAGGGTTGTAAACTTCTTGATCATGTTGCACATCATTGACAAAGGAACATCAAGATCTCTTGAGATTGACTTATAAAATTAAGAATGTTGATATTTTTCAAGAATTTTAGATCTCAAGTCCTAAGACAGTTCCATCTCCTTTTTCTGTACATCATATTTAGTGTGGCACCCACAGACACACAATGCAAAGATTGAGACAACGTATCCCCTTTTTATCTGGTTTCAGGTGTGATTTTGATATTGCCCACACCTGTCACTTTTTACAGATGAGTTTGAACTAGGATAACAATCACAAAACAGTTGTTTACCCAAAATTTCAGAAAGGTGCAAACAATTTTGTCCTACCCATTTTTGGGGTTTTATGTGAAATTAAGTCCAATTTGCCGTTTTTGCTTTTTTTTTTGCCTTGTTCCAATGTACACCAAAGAAATAAACATATGAATGCCAACACTTTCAGCCATGACTGTGCTATGTAAATGTCCAAAGTTTTCCTGATTTTTAAAAATATTTTATATGGAAAAATTAACAAATGAATAGTGCTATTCAAAACTACAACTCATCACCCCCCAAAATAAGACCTTATATAGCTATACCAATATAAAATAATAATGTTCAGGCTTTTGGAATGAGGTCGAAAGAGCAAAAAGAATGTCCTGGTCTTGAAGAGGTTAAAGAATAGATCCAAAGAACCAACAGTTTCTTACTTGCAACAGATGAAATGAGATGAGATAGCCAAAATTCTGTCTAGTGAAAAAAATATGCCGTTTGAATATTAAAAATAATGAAATTATATAACACAATGTTATATTCTGACACAACGTGAAATGATGGTGGACCCATCTGTAGAAGTGTTATTATAGTAATATCTGCCAAAAGGGTTCTGCCTGAATCAATATATAAATTCACTCATTTCCTCTCTTTTCTAGTTACGAATCATTTTGACAACTGCCAAATGATTACATGCGGTACAGACCAGGATTCATGTGTTGTGGCAAATATAGGATGACATGACCTTCCTTTTACCTATCACTCTCAAAATCAGTAAAGAAAAGATATCAGCTAGCGGCCTGGCAATCTTAAGTAATGTGGCCATTTCTATTTTAATACCTTTTTACAGCAACATCTGAATTAAGGCTGACAAAGATTTGAAAGTGTATCACCACTCTCCATCCACTCTCTCCATTCTAGACAGCAAATTAGGGTAATTGGCAGTTTATTAAAAGGAAAATTATGCTAAATACTTCATGATGTTGTCATGATTTATATTCAGGAAGCCAGTAAGAAACAGCAATTGGTGAATCATTTGCATTTTCTCATTTACAAAAGAACAATGCAAGTAAATGAATCAAGCAGGCACAAATTATACATCACATAGTATGTACACAGCAATTTGGAGAAAATCTGTATTTTAAACTCATTACTTCTTTTAATCCTAGATTTATTTATTAAAGGAAACAAAAACCTGTCCATGTGGTGTGCATAACATATCTGGCTAGGTGTTATACTGGTCCATACATATATAACAATATTAGTGATATGCAGATACATAAGAATATTTATAAAAAATGTATTTAAAATCAGACATTCATTATATATTTCCCATTTTGAACACTTTACAATTCACAGAATCACAGAAAAGTTTATGGAAGACATTTTGTGTTAGCACTAGGAAATAACATAAGTGACATAGCTACCAATGGGCAGGGCAGACTGGCCAGGTAGCAGGGGGCAAGTGCCCCAGACTGGTGATATTGGCCTCATGTAGGGCCGCCCATACTGAAATGGGCCGGTCCGGCTCTGCTTTGCAGCCGCAGCCACTAACTTCACAGCAGCCAACAGCAGACAAGCTGACGTGCCGGGCAGTGTGGTAAGTGGGCCGCTCATCATCTCTCCAACACCCCCCCGCTCTCCAGGTCTGCCAGCATCCCCCCCCCGCTTTTCACCTCTCAAACTCCACTAGCACCCACCCCCCTGCCGCTCCTCACCTACTGCCAGGGCTGCTAACATGTCACTGCCTCCCGGGTCAAGGTGCACCAGCCCGCCCCTGTCAATGGGTCCTTTTAGTGAAATTTACATCATTTTGAAAGCAAATGGTAGTGTCCGGCAGGTCCGGTCATGGTTACGTCTAGTTTACAGACTGAATCACAGTGGGCCTCTGTCCGTCAAAGTCTTTTCAATCTATCCATTGTGCATTACAACTGTGTATTGGCAGTTTGGCTCACTTTGCATTCTGAATGGGTGGTGGAGCTTGGGTCACGGTAGAGCATTAAATGGTATATAGTAATGACTGTTCAGGTACAGAATCAGATGGTCTTTAACAGAATGAATGCATTTTGTTTGGTGCACAACACACACACGACACAAAAGAGTAACATATTTAAGTTAATTGATTTTATGTTCAACTGTCTGATCATTTGTATATTACCCTTCACAGCTTATATAAAAAAAATCTCTTCAAATTCTTTAGAAGTCAGCAAAGATGAGTAGATGTTTTAAAATTCAAATTTGCAGGTTTGCTGATGATATATGTATCATGAATTTCAAGACTGCAAAACCTCTAATTGCTGGAAAATACATGTAAAATCAAGAGCTGGGTATCAAATGAACACCAAAATAGGGTCTTAATCAATACCACTAAGTGTGGGGTGAGGAGTATACACTTCCTGTATGAGTTGGGTTATACTCAACCAACAAAAAGTGTAACAGCTGCTGCTGATCCTTGGATCATGAAACCTGATGGCATTAAAAGCATAATGCATGGCATGCATCTGCATTGCTGTAAATTGTCTGGTAAGAAGGAGTAGGACACACA